>OZ020482.1:51975773-52550545 GCA_963971345.1 Andrena flavipes
ACACTCTGCTGCGGAGATTAATCTTCTTTCTACTATCCATCCAAGCGGCGTACTTTAAAGTTTAAACCTCTTAACATAGCTTGATGGGAAAGGTTCGTAGAAAATCCCCGCCTTGTGCCTCCACGTGCGTATATTCCACTCGTATTAAAGAAGTATAGACGTTGTTCATAGTTCTCGGAACAACGGTAATCCTCAGCCCCTTTGAGCCACGGTTACTTTACTCAAGGAACCCGGAGGCCATCGGAATTCTTTTCAAGGGAATCTTAAGAGGCACTTGATATCATTCCGAGACACCGCGACAGAACATCCCAGCAATCGTGAATTTCATCTCTGGGGGGGAGGTGAAATCATTTAACCCTTTCGCTGGGATGCGCATTGAATGGAAAGTGCTCGGGGCTCGCAGCCCCATGAAGTTGCACGGGCACGTTGGCTGCAGTGCATAATAACGCTCGAACGTACTTCCACAGGAATTTCATGTATATAACGTTCTTCGCGAGGAAACGGCTAGACGATTATGACACCGAACTTTACGTTTACAAAGGGACGGGGGCTGAAGTTGGAACAGGCACTGACGATTTTAAGTTCTGTAACGGGCAGGTTTTGTACCATTGAGATATTTAATTTTCAAATAAATATAGGGGAGGCTGGGAGAGTTGAACCACCTTTTACTCGAAGGTCCATGAAATCTGGGGTGTGAGATGCATTGATTTAACATTTATGTCGCAGTAAAGCCTTGTTATCTGACTATAATTTGTGGGTCATAGTATTTCACTAAGTTAATAAATGTAAGTACTAAATTAAATTTTATAAAAAGTGAGATTTAGCTCATCTCTCCCCGAGCGCTGAAAGATACGATCCACTATGTGGAGAGATTTCACCATACCCTTAGTAACTCGAGAACAAACGTAAAAAACGACAATTTACTTTAGTTTATAATAACTAGTCACAAACTGTAGACATTACAATAATTATTTTATATATTTTAATTGAGTCTTTTATACAAATTTAACACAAATTATAATCTTCCGTTTCATTATCAATTGGCCGAAGAATTTTTCTCTTAACCATTTCCTTCTTCGACTTGTTTGCTTTCCTTTTTTTTTAATTTCTGAACACTGTATTATGTTTTATAGGGTATACGATGCTAAAAGAAATTATTTAAGAAACTTGTCAAGTTGACGAGAATAATCCTGCTGAACTCTGCGATTCTGATCTGTGGTCTGAATAAACGTCGACTCGTACTCCTCGCACTGCGCTCTTGCCACGCGTGCTGCCACTTGCTTTCGCACTTGAAAATCTTTAAAAAAAAATAATTGATTACCTCTTGCATCGTCTCAGTCTTACACACTCGTTCGAGAGAATTTTCCAGAAGATTTTCGAGAAGATTCCTCGCCTTATAGCATATCTTAAAACTGGCCTGCTCCTCTTACGAGATCTCGCTGAGATTCCATTGGTTCGTTGAAAATCCAAATCGTCGCGGTGCATCGAATACCGAGAACACTTGGACACAAACGATGATATAAAAGTTGATACAGATTCCATGAGCTCCGATACCTCGGATACAGACGCCACCGATGCCTGCCGTATACATAAGCGATGGAATCGCGTTCTCCACCTTTCAGTCTAGTAGCAAGGCCATTACCAGCATTTTCCAGGCCCGTGAGCTCGAGGAATAATGGATTCCGTAAGTTTTCCGCTTGTTGCGACGGATATATGCTTATTTCGCCTCGGTCGTTTACCGATCTTCCAACCCTTAACCCACTCCGCCATCAGCGTCCACGTCCAATGGCTGCTGGAGCTTTTCAACTTCCCCCTCCCCCCCCCTCCCTCTTTCAGTCTTCCACTCTCCTTCCCCTTCTCCACTCTCTATTTTCTCTCTTCCCTCTCCTTTCATTTTCTCTCATTTTTCTCTTCCCTCTGCTTTTCCTCCCTCTCCATTTTCCTATTTCCTCTCTCTCTCTCTCTTTATTTTCCCTCTTCTCTCGCCTCTGCATCTTCTCTTTCGTCTTCTCCTTCCCAAGGATATATTTCGAAGGAATCCCCAGGACGCGGTACGCCCGATATCCCGGTCGTATCAGGAACCTCCGCTTCCCCGATACGGCGAGACAACGTTTCGTGTCAAATTAGCGAAAAAGTAGTGGCGTTTTGTCCCGCGGGGGCAGAGACGCTTCACGGTACACGCTCCAATCGTGTAAGGAACGGTGGGATTTTCCATGTCCCCCCGGCCGACGTTCCTGTAATTCAAGTTCATATTGGACGATTCCCTGTTGCGGATCGATAGGCTCCCGCCGGGGATACCTGGCTCTGCTCTCTTTTCCTCGTAACCGATAGTCCTGGTCCTTATGACTTGTACAGGCGAACGGTGGATCATGGAATTGCGAGGAAGAGGGAAACGATCCGGTGCCTGTTTGGGTAACTGCTACCTTGCCGTTTCCTCGGACTTCTCTCTACCAATCTTCAACAAGATCGTTGCTCGACGTGACTGTCCGCTTGACGAGTCGATAAATGGAGGGGTAGTTTTTGGTACGCCGCTGGGCTGAGTTCTGTTGTCGGTGTTTAGTGTACGTAAAGTGGGAATGATAGAATACTTTGTGTATTATATGTTGGATAGGGTGTTCGGATATGATAAAGGAAAGTCGAAGGATGGGTAACATTGCATCTTAAACTGTGGAGTCTAGGCAATAAATTGTGTAAAGATCGTAGTCATATTACGTGGAGATGTGAATTTGATTTAAAATTCATCTGTCTCCATCGCTTCTTTTTAAATTTCTTTACTTGTAGGAAAGTATCGTCAGAATTTGAATTGGTTTGCTTGTCAAAGCTTTGCGCGCGTGACAGGCATTTTTAGTTAAAGGTCCTTGTCGGCTGTTACTTAAACAGGGAGCATCTTGAACTGTCTGTTCGACTCCTCTATTCAGCACAAGTGAATTTCGATATCAATGACGATGGAACTCGAACTTTCCTAGGAAGTTTGCCGTAACGAGCCTTTGACATATGCAACTTTGGTGCCATTCAATGAACCATCTGACTCCTACTTGAACGTTTCAGATAAACTCGCGCCCTTCAAACTCTGTTTTCTCAGTCCCCTAGAAGCTTATAAGGAATTCTCACTTCGTGTATTCAGGTAACTTGTGACACAGTGTATTTATACTACAAATACATTCGATTTATTTAAGAAAATTCTATAAATCTGAAGAATTCAACAAACATGTATCGAGGACCGTATCGCGCTATAGCACATTTTTTTAACTCGAGTATTTAATATTAAACATACAACGTTAAACCGTACGTCCCTCGTGCAATTCGTTTCTTCAATTTCGTTTGATTTAGTCATCGAAACAGGTACTATTAAATACACAACTACAAATACGATACATTAAAAGACGTAGCGAAGTACAGTAGTCGATATGAGCTCAAAGTACAAACATTTTAAAAAAATATCACAGAAGAAAAAATAGAATCATTGAATTAGAAATGAATTTTGAAAACGTGTAAAGACGCATAACCCTAAAGACACTAGCACGAGTGGGAGAAAACATCTTTCAACGTCAGACAAAAGCAAGATTTATCGATCTCTGAAGAAGCGTTCCCGGGAACGTCTCGTTGGTACCGAGAAACGTCGTACATCCGCGTCGAGTTTCACCGATCCTCCGTGAATATATCACGTCCGGTAAGAAGCTCTCGTTTTCACTTGCCGTGACACGATCGAGGAGGCGACGAGTGGTATCCGTATAGAATTCGTTGCTTCGAACTCAAGGAACACGGGGAAAATCGAGGGCAGAAGAAAGGATGGAAAGAGACGTGGAAGGAATTGAGAAAAATGAGAAGATGGAATTGTAAAGTATGAATTACGTGGAATCTGCCTATAATATGCGTCACAGACAGCTCGGCAAACTCTTCCGACGATGAGTTGTAAAAGAATTGATCGCCAATGGAAATCACGAGCGCCAAGGAAGCCATATAAACTAGACTTAATAGAAAAGATTTTTGCAAATTTTACTCGGAACGTTCAGCCTCGCTAATTGATTATTTGAATAAATTTTCGTTTCAACTGTAGGACGCCGGTCGACCAAAACCACCCCTTACCACAGGACCAAACGTACAAAATGGTGAAACAAGCATCCAACCCTCAAGAAATTTCACGTCGGAAAACAGCCCCGAGTTACAGTATTTTAAAACGAATACTCCCAGCCGTTCCAGCAATTGTAACGTTATTTATCGAGCAACTATGGTGCCCCCTAATAACACCCCCAACACCATTTCCACGGCGTTGAATATTACGTCGTATCTATAAAGCAGTATTCGTAAAGAAGACTTTTATAGGGGCACTAGACTTAGACGGGGCGGGGCTGGTGTAATGGCACTTGCAACAGGGGGGAGGGTTTCATTTGAATTTCTCGATTCGTTTGTAAATATATCGTCCTCGCAGGAAGCGTTCCGTCGCGCAATGATTTCGTGAGCCAGGTGCAAACAAAGTAAGGTAAACGGGGCTGAATATCAGATCTCAGACTTTCAAGATCTCATTAGGATTTTCAACTTGGCGAGTGCGGGACTGGTGTGGGGTTGGTTGGCATGCAGGAGGGGATGGGAGGAAACGTGGAGAAAAGGTGCGTTTTCAGCGGGCGGAAACGGCGGCTCGAAGGCAGGGTATCGCGCTTGTAAAGCGAAACAGATGAAGGAAGGGTGAAATAAGTAGAAGATATACGGGGAAAAAATTGTAAACGTCGAGCAAGATGGAGTCGGCGAGTGTGGAGGAAAGTCCTTTATGATGAAAAAAGATTTTAAGCGAGAAATGGTGGAAGGCTGCGCAAAGACTGGCGGGAATATTCTGGAGTGGCCACGCGATAAGTCCGTGAACCGTTTGTGTTCTGGTTCGAAGCTGAGGAAAATTTTTAGGCGACAATTCCTGTAACTCTTTTTCACGATTCGTATCGCGGGGATCGTTAGCGAAAGTGCAAAGAGTAACGCGTTATACGAGATGTTTAGGGGTTCGATACTTTCGGCGTCGCATCGTGCAATCGGTTTTAATTGAATCGGCTGGTGGGACTCGGTTTCGCGATGAATTTACGAGAATAAATTGCAATCGATAAACGAGCGGGGAAAATACTATTCCCCGCTAGTAATTGTACGCTAGCAATTTTCCCCGCGAGGTGTAGCGACTAGTAATGGCGCATAGCCTGACTTTAATGACCTGTGAATTAAGCCGCATTACAGATATACTGGCACGCGCAGCTGAGTCTGTATTTCTGGACGAAGGGCCGCGAAAACATTTTCGGTTTCGTTGCGCGATCCTTTTCTGCGAGCTGCTGTTGACGTTTCCATGACACGGAAGCAAGTCTAACGTACGTGGAAACTTATTGCGATAGGGTCGACGTCTGGGTACATTCGGCTGGGATTGAGCTTGAAAGTTAATCGCACTAGCAATTCTCAAGGAAACCCAATGAAAGGACGAATTTTTGCGGAGGCTAAATGCTAATGAGCACAGAGTTCTTCGCTGGGTTTTCAAAGCTTCTTTTGGCGATGCGAAGGGTGGATTGACAAAAAAGCTCGACAACGAAGATTTGAGAATCGTAATTAAAACAAATCCACGTCAAACTGTCAGAGAACTTGTAGAAGAACTTGGTGCAAGTGCTCCGAGAGTTTCCGGATACTTAAGGGGAATTGGTTGAAGTCAAAAACTTGAAAAGTGGGTTTCTTAGACACCCAGGGAGAATCAGCAAAGTTGGTGGCACGAAGTGTGCCGTTCACTTCTTCGGCATCATTCCAGAGAGGGATCCTTGAGATGGAAGATGGATCTTGTATGATAATCGGATGGCCAATTTTGGAACCAAGTTTTTACTTAAACTCGATTATAATGACACCATGGCAACAGATATGATCTATCGAGGAATTGGAATGTAATTAATTGGAGTCTTTTACATGAATTTAACGAAGGGAATACATCAATGGGAACTAGGCATTCGGATCGCTCGAAAATCAAGTATTTTTTGCAAGCTGTGGCGCCGCCGTTTTGTACTAAAAAAATTAAGAAAAAAAATTATGATCACACTTCAAACTATATACAGTAAAGACCTTCGAACAGATTTTGTATTCCATTCGCTATACTCGTATAAAGAATTCTCAAAATCAGACTGTTTTTTTCCGGGTGTTAGGGTGGCATTATATCTTAATCAATCTACAAGCATCATTTCTTTTCGTTAAGTAAGATTGAATTTAAAATTCAGTCACATCTGTCACTCTCCAAATTACATTTCATCATCCACTATCTTCCCATACAGTGAAGAAAATAGCATGCATTCCTGCAAATAACACTTGAAGGCATAGTCTGCAGGCTTTCTGGGATAGCTTAATAGACCTAGTGGGAAATTGCTCAGCAACGATACACGGAACAAAAAGAAAGTCACTGCTGCAGAAACTAACAAGCGGTAACTTTGCCTCGAGTAGAAGGTCTACGCGCGGTTCTAGGAAATGGAGATGGATAGATACTATTCGATAACGATGCCGTTTCTGCGCTAACTTCCCTACGTGCGGTTATCACAGCTGCCCATCCCCCGTATTGTATCCCTTGGATTGGCCTTCACGGACGAAGCGTCAATTGTGTACCGCGAAGCAAAGTTAACGCGGGAATCACGTTATCATCGGACTGTTCTGTAACACGAATAGTCGGCTAATATTGTTACCGATTAATTCAGGTTTTTTTTTGGAAACATAAGGAACTCATTTGGTAGGATTAGCTGCACTACTAATTGACACTCCTAATTATAAAGCCAAGTATTAAGAAGTACGAGCTTAGAAAGTACTTTTTTACAATTCCTTATTTTTCTTTCGATACAACACTGCAAATTCCAGTTTACACATTTTACATCTAATAACACCACAAAAAAGTCTTAAAGGTTGCGTTGGGACAAAGGGCTGAGTTTAAATTTTCTTAAAATTTTTATAAGGGGTATGTAAATAAACTAAAATAGAAGAGAAACGTTCCGCAACGAGGAAGAGTCGATGGCTTTCATCTCTGAAGAGTACTAGACAGTGGTTTCTATCTAAAATGAAGCATTTCTGTTTCAATTAATTACAAAGAAACAAATTGAAACTGAAACGTATCCTTTGTCATGAAGTTTATTAACATCATAAGCTTTAAAAAACATGTTTATTTAGTCAAAAATATGCATTACGTATGGCGTTGCAAAATTTTTCTTTTGTTTTACTAATCGATTCAAATCAAATTCTAGCATGGTCAGAAAATCTGTAGTTTCAAACCGGACCTAAATTGAAGTTAATGAAAGATCTTATTCTTTATTAACAAGTAAGAGACGCAAAATTCCTTTCCACGTCACAAAGTAAGAGATCCAAAACGTATTCTAACAACTTGCCGCGTTATTTTAAAAAAAAAAAGTATAACCAAAGAGCCCAGATTAAAGAAAGCTCTCTCAACACCTCTGTATCACCCACAATTCCCCTTCGCAGATCTCCGCACAGTTCTGTCTCGCTGCAGACGATCAAAGCGACCTGGAAATCGTCGAGAGGGGCGTAGGAGTCAAAAGAAAAATTTAAAAACGTATTGAAAGCGTAGAAATCGGGAAACTCCAACTTGGAAGGAGGATCAACAGAGAAGAAACAATGGGTGCAGAGGAAGGGGAATTTATATTCCGAAGGAAATATATAGAAAGAGAAGGAAGAGGGGATGGGTTGGAAAAGGGGAATTGCCATCCTGGAGAGAGTATAAACGCGAAGACGTGCTAGGTAGCGGAAGGAATCCCAATGGCATTGGAAACGGAAACAGAAGTGGAAGAAGCACTGTGGAGGTGGATGTTCGGGGGTGAGGTTGGTGGACCGTGGTTGGCGTGACATGTGGGATGATGCTTGGACAGAAGTAGTGGATTTCCTAGCCAGGGGCTCCTGTTTGCTTACACCCAATCAACTCCAACCTTTCCTCATTTCTTCTCCACCCCCGGTTCCGATGCTACGTACATACACGTCGCGGGCAGCGCACCCTCGATGCGTGTCCTCCTGGTCTTGAGTACACACGCTCGAGGTATTCTTAGATGGTCAATCCTCCTGCCAGCAGCTACCCTTATACATCTGCTGTTCAGCAAGTTAGACGTGCGTTATCTGAAGGGCTTCAGGTACAGGCGCGTGAATGAATACACACGCTAGATGGCCGGACGGATACGCGGAAGTGATGATAGTCATTGATGATAACACGCGGCGATAATAGGATGACGATTGTTCCGTATCAGTGTACGAAGTTACTCGCGTGTGCTTAGATTGAACGCCCGGCGAACTCGTCCGTGCAAGTTGCACGAAAGAGGTTCATCACATCAGACTGGCACTTGTTGAAGTATTTTCGGGCGTCTGATCAGGCGTGATAATTAATTTTATGCGACCACACCGACTGCTTTTCACTGGTTCATTTCAATGGGAATTTGCACTGAAATTTGTTTAGATCGCAGCTGCGAGATTAAGGGATTTTGAAAAGTAGAGGATATTCGTAAGTTTTGGTTGCTCAAAAAGGCGACGCAGGTCGAAGGTTCAGCTTTCTTTTTAATTTACATTTTCCAGAGCTTCGAAGCTCTTAATCCACACATTTCTTCAGGGTGATGTGTATGCGTCTGCTTACACTTCATTTTCACTGTGTGAAGATAATACCCTCGGCCTCGATCAGATGAAGAGAATTATTAAATGCTCTGGCAAATGGTAAAAATATTTGTTGCGAATTAAAATTAAAACAAACTAAATACATTCCTGTATAAATGGTGAAAGAAGTTTAAAATATTGTATTAAGTATTAAAATATCGAGGGAAATGTTAATTGGGGTTGAATGTCTTGCAGAGATCGATTAAGATTCAGTGTAGTAGTTCGTAAAATCAGTAATTCGTGGAGTCATTTACTCAAAGGATTTCATATTTGCACGTCCAGGAAATTGTCGCACGATTCTATTGCGTCGCCGTGTTTACCTCGACCGCAATAGCGCAAACTCAAAATCGCGCGCGAATGTAGTGATGTATAACTCATGGTGGTTTAATTTTCCGGTTTCGAAACACCTGCTGCGAACTTTAAACGGGGACCACCTGTTTATCTGATAATTTCACGAAATTGTTCCAATTAATTTTAACACCACTGGTGGAAGTTTAAATGTTTGTTATAAGCCGAATTTGCAAGTTTTCAGACCGTCATGTTCTTGTAATTAGAAAGCTTGCGTTAAAATAGCCTTTACCTGCAACGACACCCCACTTGCGTGCGAAAATTGGTCCAACCGAATTTCTGAACCTTCCCGATTGCACGAAAATAAACTTTAATGTACACATTCTGTGTATATGTTTAATACGAATTTAATGACACGAAATGGTACTCGTGCTTCCCTTATTACAAGAATAGTATGAAAATTTTCCAATCCATTCGGTGTCTTTACAAAGTTTATATACGAGGAATATAAGGATGTTTAGGGACTTTTGAAAAAACTTTCAGACATCTGAAGCAGAGGGTATTAAATATTGCAGACCAGTTAAATGTAGACACTAAATCTTAAATTCAAATATTTCTGTGAGGCAACTTTTCTTTATTTCACTGTTTCTCAATGAAACGTGACAAGCGTGTTCAGTCTTTTACAAATGCTTATCTGTTGCAATTTCAAAACGTGTATCTTCTTCAATTATTCCGCTTGTGCTTCGTCAATTAGTGTATTCGTAAGGCTGTCTCGAGTTCTGAAACACAAACAGCTTCCTCGTGGAAAGAAGTTGCCGTTTGCCGATGAATTGGATTAATTTGCATTCGCGTAACATTAATACCATGATATCTGTTTGCCCCGTCAACCCTGGCAACCAAACAATGTACCGTTGTAGCATCGCTCTCCGTTAATCACTTACGACAACTGGAATGTGCTTCACTGTCCCCGTACGAACAAACAAAATTAGCTAATAATGTAGTCTCGACGGGACTCAGGCACCTGACGCATCATCTCAAAATTTACGCATAGTTGTAAACTTCAGCCACGATGAATATAGTAGGCTGTTTGCTAGTGCCATTTGTCCATCGATTCGCATACCGGCTTGTAAACTTCACCCTACAGGAATCCGTCAATGGTAACCTGTCGCACATTTTGAAATAGCTTTTATCGTGCTTTATTCTGATGCTCGAACCTCGGGAAACACAAACGAATTCAATTTTATTGCCAAATGTGTTAAGAATCATTAATTCAAAAAGCCCGTGACGGACTCTGGTTGCATTTATGCAAGAAGCGGGTTCCTTGAAAACAATAGTGCATCGTCGTGAATGTAGCGAGGAAGCACGAGCAATCTCGTGCATACCGCGAACGTAGGACATCACGGATTTGAGCTTGCGATATACCAAATTGCGAATACGTACGAAAATTATATTCCTATGAAAATTAAATTTTCCTTACAAATGAATTGGAATTTTGTTTATAATTTAATTCTCATTGCGATGGCAAGCTCATCTTTTATGGCGTACGAATTAAAAGCTCTAATTGTGCCACAGTAATTAAAACATTTTTTTTTAGAGAAACCCAAACCAATGTTTGAGGATTTTTCTGTAATTAAAGTCACAGTAAATTTCTGCAGTGTCTCCTGAACAAACCACTCGTCCACTTTTACATGTGTATTTCACGAGGCAGCGCGAGTTGTCTTCAATTAGGTGGGAATTATTTTCTGTGTTAAACAAAAGCAAGACAAAGGCCGTCCGTTTATACTTATGAACGTTAATGTACCCCTCGCAATAAAAATGCTGGTTACGCGCTATATTCTTCTTTAGTCCTTGATTATAAGCGACGTTTGCGGGGGGTAATTAAAACATACTGTCATAATGAACTTCGTCCGTTTTCCCCTTTATCTAAGGGTGGTAGATTAGCGAGTTAAAAGCGCATATTTCATACCCGCGCTCCATACGTTGCCATTTACAATCATTTTATATCAACTATTTCAACGAGAATTGTAGAAAATCATATTAATAAATCTTTCGCGTGCGTTTGTCAGGGCATATAGGAGCAATTAACAGATTGAATTAGAGAGATGTATTTTCATTTACTGTCATGGACAGTCAAATCGCTCGAAAATTAAGTACTTTTTGCGAATTAATTTCGAGCAGACGAATATAAATTGCGACTAGTGCTTTTGGGTAAAGTTTATTAATACTATGTACTGTAAAATATTTTTTTGTAATATATATGACGGTGCTACAGTCGTCTGATGCGTAGACGTTTCTTTTCTGTGGTTTTACAGTGATTGCAAGAAACTGGGTTTTCGGATCGACTTGAAATTTTTACAGCATGTTCAAAATATATTCCATTCTGCCCTGAGCCTCAACATTGAAGTGTAAAAACTCTACTTTCTGAGATAAAAAAGAAACAGTCATACTTACAAAAATATCGACATTTATCGTAAAAATCGCCTTCTTCCAGTCTCTACTTTAATAATTTTGGTTCAATTCTTTTTCCGAGGTTCAGACCTAAATAAATTACCAGTTCTAGGAGAAAGATATTCCAAGAAAACCGTTAAATCTTTATTTTAAAGCTCAATATGAGTGCAAAACTAGACACTTTTTCTAAAACACTGTATAATCAACCTCGTGTGACGCCATTTGTAAAATAGATATGTATAAAAGAAAAATATATTTTTACTCTACGTGATCGTAATAAGCATTGTATAAAAGGAGAAGTCTGTGCTTGCTTTCATTTCCTTGTAATTAATTCGCAAAAAATACTTGATTTTCGATCGATCCGACTGCCTACTCCTCTTAATTTTCTTCGCCTCGTATTTATATTCCACTTACACTACTATTATTAACGGCGCGAGCAGCAATTTGAACCGTGGAAAAGGCGTTGCTCAGTTTTACCGTTAAATGGTGGCAGGAATGAGAAATTTCGGTAACATTTCACTGGTACCATTCCAAACACGTTCCACGTCCAGGGCGCAGTCGTTTCCAAGTACAAGGGATCATTTCTTACGCCGGGAACAAAGAAGAACGAAGTAACTGGGCCGTTCGGTGAGGCACGATTGTTCAACGTCGCCGACTCCACTTAAGAATGTGGTTTTGTATTTATCCTAATGTACTTGCCAGTCGTTTTCTGCCGACCTCACCTTGCAATCTGCGTAACTACGTGGGATCCTTTGAACCCGAGGCGGTACACTTTCCCTTTTCTTGACTTTTGAATCGCGGCGGCGCCGGGGTTAAAAGTTCCACGACAGATTTTAATTGGAACGTCCTCCTTCCACCACGCGCTTTCATTTTTCTCATCGATTCACACTCGAATACTCTCCAGCCTCTTGCTAAGTACTTTCCGATTTCAAATCGTAGAATTAGATCTAGTGCAGGCCCCATATTTCTTTACCCACTTTCAAACAGCGATTCTGAAATAAATCCACTTCCGTAACGAAATGAATTTTCAGCAAAATTTCCGGCATTTCTAATGCGATGATGCTACAGGGATTAGGCTCCACCAATCGGTTCCTAAAACTCCATCTCTGCTCGAGTCTCGTGCAATGCCAATGTCGAATAGCACCTCGCAGAAACACTTTCCAACTCGCGTTAAAATTTGTCCTGAGAATTCAACAAACTCTTGCAAGCTATCAAAGGTGCCTTGTGATTTGACGGATAATTAAATTCTTAATACTCGTGCACGGTAATTTCATCGGTATTGTTGCAAACAAGCTCCTGATGCTCGCCGTTTAGTCGATCTCCCAGGGCGGAAAGTTCATTTTCTGCGTCGCAAGGGAGGGAGATAAAGTAACTGGGTCGTGAACTCCATTCCGCGGCTATTCTGTCGTGCATCTTATTATCGAGGCACGTCTTTGCTTTATCGTATCGTTTGTTTCGACATGCCCGCCGCAACGATGCGGATATTCCATGCTGTTTGACAGATTCCTTGCTAGTTCCCCTTCGGAATGCAGGACTTTGCGTAACGGGATACCTCGTACTGTTATTCGTTTTTGAGTGGGATATCATGTTGATGTAGAATAGATTAGAGCTGTTACTTTTGACCCGTCGGGTATCCGGATACCCGGAAATTACCCGGAATAACTTCAAGCAATTGAACGTAGTATTGTCAGTGATTGTCTGTAGTATAGTCTGATGTTAGCTCAAATATGATCGAACAATACTACGTTCAGTGGCTTGAAGTTGTTTCGGGTACACGGGTATCCGACGGGTCAAAAAGTAAGAGCTCTAGAATAGATATGCCACAGGTGATTACATAGCTTGGAAATTTTATCATAAATCTGCATTATAATAAATTTCACTAACAATCAGGAAGGAGCTGGCCGTTGATGGAAATTTGAAACTTGACGCAGGAAGTTACAGAACGGGATGTTTAATGATATGAGATTACATAGGTCACGGAAAAAGTGTATGAAATCTAAGGGTCTTTTCTTGTCAGTCTCGTCTGTGCCTTTAGACTGGCATATATCAGGCACATTCACACATTTTCCATCTCTTTATCTTGTTTCAGCCAACCTCGTCTCTCCGTTAAGGGGGAACACCACTGTGACGGCTGGAAAAGTAAGCCATTTTTAAGAATTTTTTCCAGGAATAACGTGCAGTTTTCATAGAAAATTTTTATTACCTGTCTTTATAGTATACTTTTTTAAGAGACTATACATAAAAATAAATAGAAAAACATGCATAAATTCTTATATATTCTTCTAAACTCCCCACGTGAGCTGGTCGAATGTGTAACTATGGAACAGCAGGTCCGAAATCAAATTTCATTTTTTATATAAAATATATGAGCGTGGTTTCCGTTATACTTATGGATTCTTTGATCGAAAACAAATTTTTTGTAATGCGCTCGAAAAACTGTACGAATTTTCGAAACTTTTCTTCTAAATCGCACTATTTTTACAAAAATAATTTGTTTAAGAAATTGGGACCTACAACGAAAGCTAGGTTCATATAGATTATAAAAAAAAAAAAATTAAATTTGTTGTCGGTCCCGCTGGTCCATAATTACACATTCAATCAGCGCGCGTGGGAGGGAGGATAAAAGATTAATTAATATTAAAACATTCTTGCATGCTTTTCTATTCATTTTGTTTTATATAGTCTCTTAAGACATTATACTAAAGGTAGGTAATAAAAATTTTCTATGAAAACTGTAAATTAGTCCTGAAAAAATTTTTAAACAACTTAAGGGTAAGCCGAAAAACCCAAATTGTCGAAACTCCAAACGAGGTAGTACGGGCATCGAGGGTCAAAGGTTTTAATTTTTTACCAAGTTTGACAACTTCCGTACATTTTCAAAAATATTTTGTATATTTCCTTCTTGAATGTCAGAAAATATTATTTGAGCACATGAACACGTGAAATCGTGTTTTATATATTGTCGCGTGGCTTGACTTTTCTACACTACCCCGTTTCGAGTTTCAAAAATTTGGGTTTGTTTTGCAAATTAATTACAGGTACGCCCAAAATCATAGTATTTTAAATAAATCGGATTAAATTAAATATTAAATCTAGATAGAAAGGTATCTATATATTTGTAATACACCCGCAAAATATTTTATAAACTCCAAAGGAGACTTTGGTAAATACGCCCAAAATTAGGCATCGATTTCATATACTTCTGAAATATAAACTATTATATATTCAGTTTCAATGCATACATGGCTTTCCTATTTCATATACATATATAGATAAACTATTTTTGTGCTACATGGCAGCAATAACTCAATATAAGCAAAAGTTGCAGATATTCCCTTACGAATTAACGTGGCAGTATAGGTGTGAAATAATTGATAAAAAAAATGACGGGTGCAATAATGATAATATATTCTTACAAAAGAAATTCTGAAATGACGTCAGTGTTTATGCCTCTCTAGATGTACGTCCCCTCTTAATTAAATATGACCGAGATAAAAATTTTGAAACACAGAAATATTTTACATGGAATATATAAAACAATTCGACTTTCCTTCGATACCACGATCGAAAAGAACGGCTTAGTACCGTGAATTATTTTAATCAATTTCCCATTGCCCATTAAAAGATCACAGGGCAAGTCATAAACGAGATCTTCCCCGAGGAACAAGCATACCAAAGACACCGCGGAAACGACGTGACTGGCTCGCCCACAAACGTAAACTCGCACTTTACATCCAGCCCGACATTGTATTTGCGGGCGAGGGCGGCTGCGACGGGCGTCCGCCGGCGGGGGAATGCATTTTTTAAATGTTTATCCGGGGCCAAGAAGGGAAACACATCAAGAATTCGCTTCGTCGAGGCGGATATTAAACGCGCTACGATATTACTGAAGTCGCAACGTGATATTCCACTGACGCGAGGTGAAGGCGAATAAACAATGCACCAGCACGAAAAACGGCAGAAAACCAAGGCAACGAATCGGCCATATACATAATGAAATATTGAATGTAACCACGGCCGCAATATTTAAACAGCTTTCTCCCCTTTCCTTCCGCTTTTTTGCATTTTATCTGCGCCGCAGCAATTCGACGGGAAATCCTCGAGAGCCACGATTGGCCAACAAAAGTTGGTCGCGCGTGCGGCAATATAACCGCGTGGCGGACGGGGAAAAATGTCAGGTCGACCGGTAAAGATAGGAATTTAAGCCGCTTCGCGGAATCCTATGTTCAATTACACATGCTTATACGCGTCAGAATCGCTTTTTGACGCGACGATGTAAAAATGCGCTTGTCGAAAAAAAAAGCAAGAAAGGGAATAGAAAAAATGGGGAAGAAGGGAGAGGGATAGAATGTGCGGGAGGGGAGGGGGGGGGGGGGTCGAGAGGACACGGTGAAACATTGGAATGGAGGCTGCGTACCGGATTGCGAGGCTTTTGTAGCAAGCACACAGAGCACGATACATTGCGAAACGGATTGGCTGGTCGGATCTGTCACGCGGTATCTCGACTGACAAGGAAGACGAAACAACCAATAAACTGTTTCTGAACCTTTTGTTGTGTACCGGCGGTCGCGTAACGTTGCTATTCGAATTGAAAATACCTCGTCAGCGCGTTCGAATTGTTACGGCTGACTGTCCTTGATCATCGCGTGAATCGAGCGCGTACTTGCGCGTATCTTGATGATCCACGGGGCCAAGATAGGGGATGACAATTTTATACATTTTTTGGCGTGGTGGCGATCGTGCGGGAAAAGATCGAAGACGCGAGGTAATTGGTGTACGGAATATTTGAGCACGTTAATTTAGGGAACGGAAGACCGGGGCTTGTTGATACATTATTCAGTTTTTAATTATTTTTTTCATTTCTTTTTTGCATTAATTACTTAATAACAAATATGCTAAAATATACTTTGGTCCTTCCACTTTAATATATAGTAAACGAATACTTGAAAAGATACATACGAAATGAATGAAAAAATGTTAATTGGACGAAGGCGAAATGTATCAATTTATCCCACTGCGGGACATGTTGATGCATATGTGAAATATTCGTTTAACGAATAACTAATAAATTTGAAAAATAAAATTTCAATCTAGGTACCTTTCCAACAATATGGACTCAAAATGAACAAAGACGTATTCTAAAAACCAAACAGATTTTTGAACAAACAAAAAACATTTATATGTTTTACTTTTATGTCTGCAATATCTCACTTTAACACGAGGTGCCTTCTTCTTTTTGTTAATATATCTTAATCTTTGCCTTAATGATATTGAGTCTCTTTCTATTGGAACATACGCTTTTTCAAAAATCTCTTGCGATATTTTGCCACAATTTGTCTTTTTGATGAAATTTCGAACCATTTTCCTAGAAATAAAAGGGAAAAATCCAATTAAAAGTAGCCGGGGAAAATTGATACACTGTATCAATATGCCCCAGGGAAAACGTATCAACTTACCCCACAGGAAGTCATTATGTACAACCACCTCCATACAAAAATGTAGACCATATAAAAAAAATAACGAAGCGTAATTACCTTATCTTCAAAAGACTCAATGCAATGCCAAATTGATTCGGGTTATAAAATTCTCCATACCGTCTCAAGACGGATTGAAAAGTGAACACAACTACTTACTTTTTCTCTACATTTATACGTTTATATATACGTAAACAATTAAAAAACAATTGTTAACGTCAAGTTACACAGGCGTACGCTGGATCGTAGTAAAGAATTGAACAAAAAACTTCACACATCTGACTCAAATGGAGCTACATATATGCGGTGTCGAGATAATTCGTCTGCGTCAACCTGCCCCTATATCAACTAGCCCGGTTTCCCCCTACCGGTACCTAATACCGCCTAGCAAAAATTAAATCGCACTTAATTGAAGAATATTTGATATTTTTATGTGCAATTTATTTGAAAGTAAAGATAAATTATTCATGTTTCATGTAGCATAAATTAGAATCGTTGAAAGCTACACATTTTTAATTAAGACTCAAAAAACGTAACAAAATCGGATGTTGAGAAAATGGTACCTAATATTACGTACTCAAGAATTAGTGATTAATTCATGTATATATGTATAAGTTTTTAAAGTTATTTTCACATATGTCGTTATTGCTTCTTGCTATATAAATATTTTTTTATCAGTTCTTCAATTAGGATTAAATTTAGAAAAACGTACCCTAATCTAACATTGTTACCGCCAAGCGATGTCACTTGACGATTTTAAGGGCGGGCGGTACATATTGAGAACACGCATACTGCTAAGAGGGAAACGCTATTTTCATTACGAAAAATATTTGAATTGATTACAGTCCTTAAGTACATCATTAATTAAGTATTACTAATAGATATTCTTACATTCACAGAAGTATTAAATTTACCTTCTCCAAATGTGATGACTGATGTAAAATTATCACAGTCCGATAAATTTTTACTCTGTTAAGATTCACTAAAATACTCCCTTTTCTGTAATTGTTGGTCAGATAACGCTGCAATTACAGTACACTATCCAACACATATTTGGGTATTAATTTAGTTCATGGGTAGGTACCTTCATTAGAAACCTGGACGGTATTAGGTATATTCCACCCTACCTACGTGTTGCACGATTAGAAGAATTCGTCGAGTTTAAATTATTTCGTAATGAATCGAGAACGTTGATTTGTTTGGTTGATGATGGATAGATTGATTTGTTCAAATATTATGTAACATCTTTGAATTGAATTTTATGCCGTGCTAAGCATCCCCCAGAAATTCGATATGAAATTTCCAAATTTTCCGCATACCGTGCCACGTGCACGCGAAGTAGTACCTCGCATACTTGTCAGCAATTTAAATTCCGGGGCACATTAAAAAGCGAAGGGTGAGACGTATATTTCGTCGTCGAACTCGCAATTTTCTTTATGAAATATCGCAGTCAAAATCACGCGGGTAGAATTCATTTAATTATTCATTCATAACTTCGTTTAAGGCTGTGAAAGGGTCGTTACGATTCTATTTACGTTCGAACTTGGACGCTGTATAGTAACTGCTTAGTGCTATTTGGTTGCTCCTCTGGTTTATTCCTCTATGGAGGCCTTCTTTTTTATGTACACGCACCGCCTTGATAAGCAAAAAGGCAATCACGGCGACCGTTTCGAGATAATTGCATTTTTAAATTGAAATGCGTGACGCTTCGCCCCCCCCCCCTTCCGCCTTCTTCCGCTACCCCGTTGGCCGTTACGCGTTGCAAATCCTTTCTTCCACTGTGCCAGCCAGACACGCGTATAATAATTATTACCGCGTTCATTAACTGAATTTTCTGGATTTCGGCAGTAACCACAATGCAACTTTATACCCCTTTGCGCGGAAGTGTTATTATTTTTCACACTAACGAGACTGTAAGGGAACACAAATTCTGCATTTACCATGGAACATGACCATCTCGCTGTTTTTGGAAATTGGGAACCTAATCTGCTTGTCACATTTTCATACGGAACATCTAAATCCTGCTAACAATAAATAAGATATGAGCCGTTGTTTTTGAAAGTGGTATAAGTCCATTTATTCGTGCATTGAGATATTTAAGGGTTTGCGTTTGAATCGTGAATTGCATTTGCGTTTCAATCTTATTTCTCCTTTACACTTAGCATAGTGAAGTATATTTTCCAAAACATGGACTTATACCCCTTTCAAAAAAAAAAACATTCCTGCGATAACATTTTATAATACAATTTTTGTCATTAATTTATGAAGTTATTGTACACCATTGACTGTGTGATTATAAATATAGGTAAAAAGAGGATATCTATATCTGATTAAAAGTACTAATAACTCATTTTTTCCGAAAAAGTGGACTTATACCACATTCAAAAACAACTGTACATATGTACTTTCACGTGAAAAAAAATGTTCCTAGGGTTTCTAACTAAGGTGTCCCATTCCAACATTACAACATTTTTCTCTTATGTTCATAAATCTGTGGTTGTAAGGAAAAACGACCCATGTCACAATTTAAAAAAAAATTAAGTTTATGCATTAATTCAACTGTAGAATATTGGATGTGTGTTTTTATCAGAAAAAAATGCATGAAAACGAATTTTATACGTTGAAAAAATAATGCAATTTAACCGAAGTCCAATATTCAATTAATACGGATTTGGCAAAACAACGTAAGTCCACAAAATTTGGAGAATACGACGTACCTTTCCTTTGTGATCGCTTTTTGTTTTTTATTTTTATTTATCTGTATATACTATAACGTATTTTGTGTAAAATAAAATGAGCAAAATTATATTTCATATTTTTATTTTACTAAAAACAGCACACTATGAAATACCAGTGATACATAAATGTGTAGCTTGTATTTTACAAAAAACAACGCAAAGTACAGAAGAAAACGAAAGAAGAGAGAAAAGAAAGTAAAAGAAGGAAAAGCAATCACTTCTTTTCTTTCCTTCTTAACGCCATTTTTAATTTTTTAGGTTCTATTCCTTCACTGACGCTACGGTCTTCATCGACCTCCAATAAATCTAAATCCGGATACCAGTAACGTGTTAAAAGTCTCACAACGAAAGTGCTTCTTGCACTGACTGTGGCAGAAGAAACCTCCCCTTGCTAATAAAAACCTTCACCCAAAATCAGCCACCTTCTCTCGTGAATTATCATTTCCAAGGGGCTGGCAATTTGACCAGAGCTGTCCACTTACTTTTGAAACGAATCTCCACCCTTCGCATCCCCGAGAATAAACTATTCGTCGTTTGATACACGGGGGAACGTTGACGATCGCCTTCGATCCTCGTTCTGGGAAGGACCATTTGCTTCTCCTCTAAATCCAACCGACTCGCGGGCTGTCCGTACACGCGAAAGCTCAGGAGGAATAACGGGATATGGATTCCCTTCCGTGTAGGTCGGCTGGTCAGTTTTCGCCCCGTGCAGGAGGAGTTTGTTTCAACGACATCGGGAATAGTAGCACTCGCGGGAGAAAAGTAGACGTGTAAGTAGGGGGCAGCCGAGAAAACGTTTGAAGAAGGGTCAGAGCTGATCGGCAGCAATACTCTCTTGCCAGCGATGGCCACGGCGGTCAGATCCCCGTGGGAGACGTGGGATAGCACGTTATTCGCTTGCGACTCCTTATACCCGAGGACACGGCTCGACCCTTGACCCATGACCGTGTCTCCCTCTTCCTCCATTCCCTTCTGTTTTTCTTACTCGATTCCCTTCTCCCTCGTTTCATCCGCCCCCTAGAGTCTCTCACTTTCCTCCCATTTCTACTTCGCTCTATTCCACCTTCCCCTCTTCCTCTCTCCGCCTATGACCACCTCTTTTTCCCTCCATTTTTCCCACCCCCTCATTCCTCCCGTCCGACTGTTACTGTTTCTCTTCATCTCGCTGGCCCTTTTTCGTCGGTTACACGGCTATCCGCGAATGGCCATAAACGTCCCACCGCCTCCCTGGCTGCACACCGGCTACGCTTCCTCGCTCCCAGCGACAATTATTGTTACGAGTAGCGGTTAAAATAACTGACGATTCCTGCTGAGCACGTGCTCCTTGACGCCCCACGACGTACAGGCGATGGCAGAGAGGGGGGGGGGGGGGGAACGAATTCCGTGTCTCCCGTTTTATATCGCGCGTGATCACTCGTTACCGAGACTTTTATCAAGTTTTCGACTTGCCTCGCTTCGTGCCCCCTGGGACGTCGCAAGTTTTGGGAAACCGACGAAGTTTTCGGCGGAGGGGCCCGGTGCGGCGTGAGTGCTGGCAATAGTGACATAATTGAGGCTCCGGAGGGAATACCAAACTTATTGGCACAGTTTCTACGCCCTGCGGGGATATTAAAAGTACCGTGACCTTGATCGATATTGATTACAACTTTAATCGTGTTACATTTGTAATCGATACCTCCCCCTGCGGCACACTTTGTTGCAGGACCGTTGCAGAACTGTTGCACGGAATGTTCCCGGAACGTTGCAAGTAAATTGATATACGTCCACCTCTGTGCAACATTGCGAGAGATATTTTACAGCAATGGTCACGCAACGTTTCGGGGATTTTATAGCAATGGTTACGAAACGTTTCGGAGATTTTACTGCAATGGTCACGCAACGTTTCGGAGATTTTACACAGCAATGGTCGCGCAACGTTTCGGGCAGTAGGGCCAAAAATAAAAATATCGGTATGTATGTACCGTGCTTGTGAGGGACGCACGACGACACGAATGCGTGGCAGAATCGTAGTAGTATAACGTCCGTGTGTCTTTTATTCGTAGAAAACTCTTTTACCCCCAGAGAAATTTGAATCCGTGACCTGTAGCACCGTAGACGAACACTTTTTTTTAATTCTTTTTATAACATAGTTTATCGCGGACATCTTATAAAACCATCTTACATAGTCTTTGGTACCAAAAACCTTAAAAAATTACCATAACGTTTAATAAACTGGCTAATTGTTCAGCGCCTCTGAGACTCTTAGCTCATCAATCTTTTTTAACCTAATAAATCTGGAATATTATGGATAAAGTACAACGGAATAATGTTGGTCTTTGATCACCACTGCGAAACTAAGGACTTGGGGGGAAAAAAATATCCCGGAAAGAAACCCTACGAACACTTTACCGCTGCAACTACAACCGTTAATTGAGAAGATTGCTTACGTATTCGAACTTATAGTCCTACCGTGCAAAACTTTACAAT
Source organism: Andrena flavipes (assembly GCA_963971345.1). Taxonomy (NCBI): domain Eukaryota; kingdom Metazoa; phylum Arthropoda; class Insecta; order Hymenoptera; family Andrenidae; genus Andrena; species Andrena flavipes. The sequence goes on from OZ020482.1 coordinate 51,997,822, forward strand.
CAAATTATTCAAGAACGAAGGCTCATTTTGATAAACCCCATTACATCTCCTTAATCGTGGAGCCGGATACTTACCTCGCAACAAATTCATTTCGACGCTTGATGCTATATTAAATTGATTCATATTCTGTTATGAAATATCCTGCGTAGAATAAGAAACGACTTTTTTTTTAATTTTTAGTGCATTTTTAATATAATCGTTTAACATAATTTTTTTATGTTTTTTATTTTCTAGTCTTTAGTGTTTGTGGATTTACATTGCACAGCTCAGACAACTTTACAAATATCTTTTATTGCCGTATACAGTTTAAAAGTTTGCTTAAACCTTATAGTGAGAATTAAGTAATTGTATTAATTACTTATATCGCATATTGTCCATGTTCGCGTTTATTCCCTCGGAGGTTGCCTTTGGAATCTAAGACTGTATTCCGCGTGTTCGCAGTTCAGGAACGTTCCGCGTAATTCCGTATTCAGTGCGCTGAGCGCCGTTCCTGCAACGTTCGCACAGAATACGGACTTAGATATTTGCACGCGACATTGCGGAACGTTTTTATTAGGTATAATAAATTAAATAGCAACACTAGGGACAGTGGCAATAATTTGGACATGTAACACTTCTTTGCAAATATCTTTTGTTGCTGTAAATAGTATATAAGTTTGTTTAAACCCTGCAGTGTTAATTAAGTAATGTCAACAGACAAACTTCGAAATAAGACCTTTTGTATGAAACGTGTATTTTCACTTCAATGTTTCAAAAAGGAATCGAACCTATTTTGTTGTATTTTTTTCGCCACTGGGGGGAGTAATTTAACATCGTTAAGGCGATGCCATCGCAATTTACTTCAAGGTCAAAACTGGAAATATGTCCTTTTGTAAAATCACTCCTCAGTTATTATCGCAATCATGTATAATACAAGCAATACTGTTCATACGAATATAGAACGAATAGCAACGAAAGCAAAGCGTAAAGTTCTCCGTCGCGGTCTCTATTTTCCCGGCGAAACTGCTCCCCGACCATCTTTCCCGTATCAAAATAGGGGAAATCAATTTTTGCAATCGCCTTTCGCTGTTCTGCCCGCCCCAGGCGTATCAAAATATTTTCCAACGACACTCGTACAGCGGTAATGTTTATTCAATTTCACCTGGCGGCCCCGCGTGTTCGACGGCGAAACGTCGCCGCGTCGTTTCTTAATACGATTCCAAACAGGAGGAAATATCTCGGCGGAGGCGAGTGGGGAGAAGTATTTGCTAAAATAACCACCGGCCCCAGCTCCTCTCCATCAATGCATGGAAGTTAATTGCTCCGGTTCCCGGCGCCATTGACCATTTAGTAATGTTTCGCGGCGGGTTAATGAATCGTGATAGATTAACGCCAATATTTCGCACGGTCCAATTTCGGCTTGGTTTTCATTGCACGCCTCCTGTGGAAGCAACGTTTGTTTTCGACGCAGCCATACGATGGCGTGTCGATGTACTCGTTTCTCTTCGCCCACATTCTGTCAAACAAACCGGCGGGAACGTTCTCTCGCTTGCTCAAAGATCCCTTGAAATTGGTCAGATTCTCGTTGCATTTATATTCGGAATTAGAGACGTCAAGTGTTCGTTTCGAAAAATACTCTGCCGTCATGAAATTTACAACTGCGGAGCCACTGTAAAGTAAAACTGTATTTCGAGGGTACTATAATGTAGAATTTATGGTGTGTCTTTCCGCTGTCCCGGAACATTTACATTTTCTGGGTTGCTGCAACTTTCTCGCGGAGGAGAGATATGTTGTCGACCCTTTCTGGAAATACAACAGTGGGAAATCTGAAATAATTAAATTCGCTAGATTCGTATTGCAATCGTGCTTCTATTATGTATTTACCTCTTCGAATATTAATGGATGTCAGTTCGTTGAATCACTATCCTCCTTCTAGGTATTTATTTCTCACAGAGAAATTAAGTTTGTTACTCTTTATTACGTGGCAAACGTTCCGTATGGGGACTTTCAGTGTTCACAGAGTTTCTAAAAAATGAAGAAAGACGGGCAGCCGTACCAGGGGAAGGATTCTTCGTACGACGCAAATTAGTGTTTGAATACGACGGATGGTCATTGAAATTACTAGAATGTCCGTTTATTCTCCGGAGAACGTTCGCTCGACGGACATGGTCCATCGGGGAATCAATCTTGACAGCGGAAATTCAACGAAAAACAAATTGCTTTACCTACCCCGTGGACCAGATACCTCGACCACTTGTGCTTTATTCCACGTATGAATTTTGTTTTATTCCACGCATGAATTTGTTTTATTCCGCGACGTTTCCGTAGAATTTAGTTATTTATTCAAGGCAAACTGCACAAATGGAGCAGAAGCGTTTATTGTTTAAAATTCTTCTTCTTTTTCATCGGTTTTTTTCCTCCCGACTTTTACGAGGAAAAGATTTTACTGTTCGAAATAGCGGTCCAACATTTCGATATCTTTTTATACATACTCAATTATACAAAGTTAAATGCTGCAGAAAGTTTTGACAGGAAATGTTTATACGTGTCAGCTGCAGTGATCCGTTTAAACAGCGGAAAATGTAGTGCGTTCCTGATAAAGCTAAACTGGCTATAAGTTTTATATTCTGTCAAACGAATATTTCACCGGGAAGCGTAAAAAATTCAGCTACGTACAATATTCATAAATTCGTGCGTGCGAGGAATAATTTCCGTCCAGTGTTTACTTTCTAATGGCGCGAAATAAATGATAGCACAGTTATTTAATATATTCCCCCTTAGGACAGTTTTTTCCAATGGTCCCCACGAATGTGCGTGTGACGAATATTGAAATCGATAAAGCAACATCTTCGAGGGAGCGAGAGCTACGTGAAAAGCTCATTAAAATTATTGTCGGCCGGTTAAATGGAATGATAAGTGTCTCCACTGGAACAGAATCAGTTTTAATTCATTAATTTTAATTAGAATCCCCTTGTAATACTGCCTTATCGATATTCATGATTAAAAGACACATTAATTTTCACGGGGTCACACTTAATAGAAGCATCCGATATTAATTTCAGGATTAATTTCTCGTCGGCTTCGATTGTGTGTTTCGCGCAAATACGACATATGAATATTTAATGAAGACGATACTGTTTCGACGATTAATCGCTCGGGCGAATTTGCACTGTGATTTTTACAATCGTACGCCTGAAGCATCTAGATGTTGGCGCTCGAAATAGTCACCTAATATAAAAGGAATATAACGATGCTACCTCGTTTTAATTAGCGAACGTGCTATCAAATAAGGAATTAAACTCATGAAGTCATTAGGCGATTTATTCTCACCTAAACTATAGATAAAGAGGAGTGCAGCTCCATTCTATATAGTTTTTGCGTTATGACGTATAATATAACTAATATATATATATATAAAAATTCTACATCGATTGGTGCACGTCCAATGCAAATCCGATAACAAATAAGCGGTTTATTCCAAACTTGGAACCTGCACCCATTACTGTTTCGCACAATACGAATGCTCTAGATTTGAAAGATTCACCAAAAATAGAATTAAAAACTGTTGAACTCAATAACTACTACTTATTCCGTGAAAATATATATTTTTCAATTAGCGTTCCCTTTTTAATGTTTAGTCAAAACACTGCGTACTACCATCGAGAAGCCTTTGGAACGTAACAACACGACTTTAACTGTTTCCTTCGCCATTCCACTCGTGGTTTCACAGAAACAGAAGGAACCAACGCACGCGATGCGATCGTCTGAACAGAGAAAAAGCGATACCTCGCATCGTTGCACCTTCTCCAATTTACCTTGTTCTTTATATACCCTCTGTATCTACGTATTTCAATATCCGCCAACAAGTGCGCCGTCCACTTTGCATTCCCTACACGCCGCACAGGATTAAAGGGATTAAATCGCGACTCGCAAAGTCGGATGGATCGTCGGGTACACTGTGTCGTATTTCCCTTGTAAATTTTCGGATACGTGAAAATGTATGAGAGAGGGAAAACAAAGTCTGCTCGCGTCACGTGTGCCCGTACGTGCATCAGGGGTGGGGGAGTTGAAAGGGTGAGCCAAGAAAAGTGGCGGGTCCACAAATACATCTAGAATATTCAATGGGAGGTCATATACCATGTCGAAACGTAAGAATTCGCACGTAGAACGAGCACGCCCGTGGAAGGTGGATCATCATGAATGTATACATGTAAATGGACCTGTGTGCGGCGAAGCGTTAATATTCATATTACCGTGTATACAAGTACCCAGCTGCGCCCGGTGGAATCCGTGTTGCTGTAATAATTCCCGCTTAAGTCTGCAATTACCTCAGTAAATATATAATTCTGGATTATGAGCGTCGCGAATCTTACGGGAATGTTAAGGCAATTTCCTCTCAAATTTAATGAACGATCGAAAGGGGCATGAGGGGGTTCCGGAAGATTTAATTGAGTGCCCCCTATCAACTACGGGTTTGCCGACGTATAATAGTGAACTTGTTAACAACGTCGTAACTCGCAACTTACGAGGCTGCGCCTGTATGCTCTCTGTTAAACTTGTTCCTTTGTTTCGAAGTCGATTTCAGCGTCGATAGTGGGAAATATAAGAAAAATGTCTCCATCGGATACGGGAGGAAGTACCCCCAAGTGGCTCTAAAATTCGGTTAATTCGAAGCGGTTGAATCGATCTAACAAACTTACTCAAATTCGATCTTGTATCCATTCTTGTAATTACTAAAGTTCACGACAACTCACAAACTTCTCGAACTCACAAAATTCTCATGTACCAGCCCTTAAAAGTAACTGATATTTATGATTTTTTGGGGAAAAGCTATTGTTAATATTGGATTAAACTCTAGGGGTATACGGAGGCATCTTTAAACTTGCAGATATTTTTCTCTTTATGTCGATCCTTCTTATTATTTATTAATTATCGTCGAATCTTGTTAACGTCTTTAAGGATGTAAAGGTGGGCTCTCACCACGCCTCGCCTCGGCGCAACTTCTTTTCGCACTCACAACTAAGCTCGCGTCGCCTCGGTTTTTCCGTACCTGAAGTTATCTGGGCTTGCCTCGGTTCAGGTGTGGTCAGTTCAGTTGCTCAGAGAACCTTTTCCTGTGCAGTCGTCGATTCAGTGTACATCAAGTTATTCTTGACGCAGAACTAATTGTGAAGGGTCTCGAAGGTTCTGTAGAATAACAAGAAAGAGTCATTAGAGTCACCGTGGTAAATAAAATGTTCATAGTATCTTACTTACTGCTTTCTTTCATTTCAGCTCTTATTGCTTTCCAATTATTTTCTCTGACTTTATTATCATCATAGTATTTGTCCGTTTTATCGAACAACGTTTCATACGCACTTACTAATGTGATATGTTTCTCTTCGTCAATAATTTTCCTTAACGGGGTTAACGGCAGGCTCTCGCTCGCCTCGCGTTGACTTCAATAAAGAAAGGACTGTCAGCGCGAGTGGGAATTTCTTTAGCGGTCACCGAAAGCTGTAGTTTGCATCCACTCACGCTACGCCTCGCCTTGGCTTTCTTCCTCAAAATATTCTCGAGGAAGAACAGTGTGAGTTAAATTGTCAAAGTACATAAGTAAACCATAGGAAGAATAAAATGAGCCGAGACGTAGTGAGAGCCTACCTTCGACTCCCTTTGGCGTGACGTGTAGCATTTATCATAGACATCTGATTATAAAAAGTAATAAAAAGGTATGTATAAGAAGCAATAAAAATAAGAAGGTTCGAAGGTTTAATCCAAAATTAACAATAGTTTAAAAAAAAAAATGTAAGTACTTATCAGATACTTTTAGGGCTGTTTCACAAGCATCTCCTCTTAAAAGCCTAAAAATATGGCAACTGGAATCCCAATCGATCCTCTTCCACGCAGGTAGCTTCGCAATACTCACTCATCCCCTGAACAAACTTTCGAAAAAGCACCCAGCGCCCAAGTAACCGCGCGACAAACGCCCCGGCAAACCACCCCCGTGGAACCATAATCCATTCGGCGTTCCACGCGTCGTCGCCATCGAATTTATCAAAATCAAGGGGGACACGAGTCACGGAAACGCGCCACGGTGTCCGAATCCGCGCTTCTCTGCCACCGAAAAAGGTTCATTAATCAGGCGTGCGGCTACACCTTACGCTGGTAGCCATTGTGCGGGATTAATAACGCGGTTGGTAACCGTGGCAGGAAAAAGTGGCTGTTCCGCGGCGGTGAAACGCGAGGCCCATTAACGGCTGGCGCGTCGCGGGGGCTGCATTAACATTTTTCCGTCGCTCTTAAGTTCAAACGGAACAGAGAGACGTCGCGTCGCTTCGCGGCCTTAATTGCAACCGTGGCGTATACATACATACATACATATCTCTCCCCGGTCGCAGCCCGATCGCAAGAAACCGGACGAGCTGAGTACGGGGGCGGCAATAAACGCGCCGGTGCATTCTTGAGCGGAGCGCCGCGACGCTGAACGCCGCCTGGTTACTTTGTCTTCTTCACGAATCTTGACACAGGCGAGATGAGCTCGGGCGACCGAGAACGCGACGTCGCGTCGCGCTTCACCGTTCCCTGGGTATTAGCGCCTGGGATATTAACTTAGCTCCGCGAAAGGTGTTCTCTTTGTTGGGAGGGAAAAGTAATTTCGTTTTGAAAAGAGTCGTACGGGTATTGCGAGCAGGGTGTCGCCGGATTTTTTCGTTCATTTCTGTGGGCTTAATCTACGGATAATGGGGATGAGAAATGTTTATATACGCGGGTCCGGAAATGATTCCTCTTTTAAGTTGCGTGGGTGTATGTACGCGAGGAAGATTGCAGTGGTTGACCTGTTCTACTGACACTCGAGTGTGCTCGTGCACTCGATCGTTCTTTGGCTCTTTGTGTGTTGCGAGTACGTGCTCGATGTGGTCTTCCAAGCATTTCGTGTTCACTCGTTCGTAGCTTCTCCGAGGGGTACTGTGTTTCAGCTGAAACGGAAGCTGCGTCACGATTATGATAGGATTAAATATCACGCCAGTGGAGATCTGTATTTGTGTCACGTTTCTGTAACGTAATTAATATGTTTCTCGATATATTTAGCGTCATTTGTGCCGTTAAAATATTTACACTTTGATAAAACCTTTGTCACAATCTCCAGTCTTCGTTCGTTGATTCCAGCCAGTAGAACAAGCGCACTCACAGTCAGACATCCACGCTGTGCGCTGTGGCGTTGATGCTCCTTCTTCTCTTTCCTTTCCATTTACGAAAAGCTGGTCCCTTGAAGTGTCCGGGCTTCGTATATTAAGTTAGTTCTCCCCGAAAGAGCTCGTCCTTCGAAGCAAAGTGACTTGTTTCGAAACAGTAATATAACTTCAGTGGCTACGTCCGCGCGTCCACGTTTCATGTCGCTCTTCTCACGTCGAACTTCGCTTTTCTTGGCCTGCTCTTCGCCATTCGTAAGAAATACTGCCCAACGCCTGGGTCTTCTCGTTTGGATGGGGCTCGAAGAACGACTGGGACATCTCAGGGCGAGGGAAACTTGGCGTTTCCTTTGGCGCCTCCGCGAAAGGAGGCAGTCTTCCTGGAGGCAGTCTTCTTGCACGTTATTCTAGACCCCCTACGACTTTCCGGTTGCGCGGGATAATCGCGTTAACAATTACGTGCCGGTTCTAGTGCGAGTTATCTAAATTGATTGCAAGAGTAATTGCATTCACCCCAGAGGCTCCTCTGCGCGAAATTAAAGCACGGCTTTATCGCACGTGTCTGCTCCGTCGGTTTCGTCTGTTTTTTTTTTCATCTGATGTCTTTGTAGCGTTCGATCGCGGAAACGTGTTGAACGATCGTTTTAATTTCATTGCTCGAATGTACCTGCGTGATTTTGAATAAGCTTCGCGTGGATTTAGAAAGTAATGGGGTGAGTTACGGTGGCGTACTTCTTAGGATATAAGACTGAATTGTTTAAGTAAATGGGAAATTTATAGTGATGTATCTCTTGTTTATACCTACATGTGTTTTGATTAGTGTCGAGAGCAATCACTGTAATGAGATTAAGGAAGCAGATTCTGGAAGTATTTAAGTAATAGAGATGTTAGAGGGATGAAATTACCAAGCAGGCTGCCACGATGCATTAAGGAAGCGTGTATAAGGGATTCTCCCGAGAGAAAATAGTTGCAATTAGAGTTAAATGGTCCCTGTCCCATCTGAGCTTATGTAATTGTAATTGCTGATTACTGTGAACTCAAATTTGTGTCTTTTGCTATAAATCTTTACGTAATACGCGTGTTCATCGTACTTTCTAAAATATAGGGTGAAAGCACTGGTAGTCGACCATTCTCTAATAGTCGATCACTTTTTTTATTTAGCTTAAAGAAATAAGTACTGAAATAAAGGATTTATTAAATGATAATTTTACATTATATTTTGAATTTCTAACTTTAAAAGACGACAATAAACGTTCTTCATAGGTAAAAATGATAAATGCTTTTAAAGCGATTTGTACATAATAATAATAATAATAATACATTTTATTAACGGAAGCCCATTGATACATATAAAAGAAATAAAACATAAATAAAGTGAGCACACGAAGCGAAACATAAGTACAAAGAATAGAGAACAAAAGAACGGGGAAAAAAAGAAAAGCAACAGCAACAGTCATCTGTTGACACAATTATAAATGGATAGTTTGAAGGAGTACAACGAACCGCCAAAAAGGTCAATCTTACTCGAATATTTATTAACATGATAGGCAATACGATTGATAGCATTGAATTTGACCAGCAAAGTCCGGTGCGGTTCGATGAAAAGAAGGGAGGTTCGTCTTATATTTCTAATAGGAACTAATAATAGTAAACTAATTTTGATTCTACATGCGCCATTGCTGTTTTCCAACACGAGAAGCAGAAATGCGCTTTGAATAGAAACGACCAATGTAATTCAGTTCTATACATTTTTTACTGGAAAATGATGCTATTTCACTGAAAAAGCATCAACAATTTTATATGCGCTTAAAAAATTTAAAAAAATGAGACAATGTATTTATTTATGGGAAGTCGGTAACCGGACCATCGTTCCCTTTCAATTTTCAATAGTCGACCACAGCGGTCGACTTCTGAAGCTAACTGCATTTACAATGAACGCTAAAAATCGACTACGTCGTAACTAGAATTTTTCTTAATTTCACCTCAGAAACGGAATGACAGAAACGAAACTTTAATTCACATTTGAACTATTCGCATAACCTATTTTGAATTTTATATTAAAAGATAGTGGTCGATTACTAGCTATCGGACCGGTCGACTTTTAGAGTTAAGCGGTCGATTATTAGCGTATTCGGACACTTTATTTTTAACGCTAATTATTTATTTTCTCCGATCTTTTATACTAACAGAACATTTTTAGTGATACATTAAATACTTCTGAATTACTTTAATACATTTTATATATTTTATAACATTGATTGTTTTTTTTTGTTTTTTTTTTAGAACTTTTCATTCGAGTTTAGCTTCAAGTGGTCGACTACTAGTGCTTTCACCCTACTTGCTAGCCTTGTCCTTAGCTCCACGATGATATTACAAACGTAACATACAGGGTCCAAAAAATGCACTAAACTATATGAAAAATAATCTTCGAGAAATACTGCATTAAATGTCGTCCTCCTTATTTCAAGAATAATGAAGCTGTTCCTTTAAGTACCATAATTTGCACCGTTGGAGTTAAAATATTAACGACTTATGCACCGCGTGCATGTTAGCGTGCATTTTATCACACTTTACCAAGTCTCAGAACTGTTCATAGAGGTTTATCTAATCACCGATTGGTGGGGTCAGGTTAAGAGGCATAAAGACTGATTACACTGTAACAGCGTAATATACAGTGGCAATATAACCACTCTCGTATAACTTAAACTTCAAGAATCGTTCTAAAGCTAAATCTCGTCGAAAGAATCCTAACATGAACGAAAGTCAACAGTTTACGACTTTAATCCTCGCTTATTAAAACAAGAAGAAAACCCAAACATTATACAATTCCAATCTGAAAAATGACAAATAATCTGAACGAGTAACAGACCTCAGGAACCACTGCTGCGCAGAAACTGTTGCCGGGACATTTAGATCGCTCAGGCCGGACAAAAGATCGATTAATCCACCACCTCCGCCCCCCGGATTCCCAGAAAACATAGAAACCGATCTAATCCCGCCACTAAAGTACAATCAACCCCACATCCTGCGCCGAGTTATGATCCACGAACAGCCAACATCGTTCCCCGTTATTTCGCCCCGTCTACCTCGCGCACACGCGGCTAGGGATCATCCTAAACGAAAGCGTGCGCGCGACAACGGGTCCTAAGCCGGCGCTCCCCGCGTTTCCAATTTCAAGTGGCTCCGCTTTCCAATGGAATCAGTTCCGGTTCGAGTGCATGCATTATGAATAGAGACAAGCGTCGGGCTCCGTTGAAAAGAGAAACGGCGACGGGAACCCGAGAACAGAGGCGGCGAGACGGGGGTGTACGGGGTTCGAGCGAGAACCTTGAGAGATAAGAGAGCCGCGGAGATATCGTGTAAGATATTCCACGCAAGGTACGAGCCGGAGCGTGTTCCTTATCCGTCTCGCGGCTGGATGAGAAAGAAATCTTTAAAGCGCACTTTGATTCATAGGTGGCCGCCTCGCCGCTGAGGGACAGAACGTGACCTGGCATTAAGTGCTCTGTAAAATATTGCGCTCATGTAAATATCCTCGTAAAATTCAGTCGGCACTGTGGCTGCCTCTCACCTCCTGGCACGTCGTGCCACGCCACGTCGTCGTCCTCCGCGTCACGCCACGCCACGCTGCCCGCGATATCGTTGATACCTACCACTGACACCACCTGGGATTCGATATCTGCCGCTCTTCTTCCTCCAGGCTACGCAAACACTGTTCTTTCCGTTACGGTTCCGCGAGCAGATTTTATCTTCGGCTACTCCTCGTTTCTGGCTGCTCTCTGACGAATTTTTTTCTCGATCACCTGGTTAATAGTGGTGATTAGGGTGTTGCGAAGTATCGGCTGATTCTGTGCTTTTGATGCAGAGTGGCTTTTATTTCGTCTATTTTGCGGAGAGACGTGGGGAACGAGAGGAAAAGTGTGAGAGCTTTTACTACTGATTTTAGGGATGGAAAGTGGTATATCGTTGTATATGGGAAAACAGAAACTTTCCGAAGGGTAAAAGGCCTCAGCTTCTGCAGAGTTTCATGAGAATTAGGGTAAAGGACTCGATTAATGACACATTAAGCGTTGACGCTGACATTATCTTATAGTTATGTACTTATAGAGTAAAAGTATATGTTGTTCTTGTTATTTATTATTGTTTAATATGTTTACTTGATGAAAACAATTTGGTGGATCTTAAAACTTCGATTTTTATGTATAAATTCATCAATTTCTAAAATATATTTGGGGATCTATTACTGACACCCTTCAAATGAATTTCACTGAATTATTAACATCTCAATTACTGTTAGCTAATCTAATACTGTTTATGTCATTTTAAGGTTACGTCGTGTCATGTACATCAGCAACTACTGCTATCACAGTAATAGCAAAATGCTTGAAAAGCTTGTACCAATCATTGTCACCCAATTAATAAGTAAATTAATAATAAGTAAATTAATAAGACTTATTGAATCGTTGAATTCAGATTTTTATTACTTTCTATGATGCTTATATTATTTAAAATATTATATTTTGTTATGTTAATAGCTTAAATATTACAATTACAGCATTTTCTTTAACACCTTTTTTCTCTTTCGCTAGTAAGACTTCTTTCGATTCCATTCTCCTAATATTCGCTTAATTTTTTTATCGTTTTATTCAAATTAACGAAGAAAAAATTAAGTACTGTTTTTTGTATCGTATAAATAACAGTTTGAATTGTATTCTAAATTTTTTTTATGCATCATTTTATAAGATTTATTCGTAATTTTACGTAAAACAGCTTAGGGTGACAGTAATTGGGTAGGTGGCAGTAATTGGGTCCTTTACCCTATTAGGAAGTTCAATTTTTCTGTCTTGATAAAGCCGTAAGGTAGATATTCTTGGACAATTTTTGAAAATGCAGCGTTTCAATGTCCACATGAATTTAGATATTTAAAATAAAATGACTCGTGGAATTAATCCTGGAAAAACTACGTACTTCAATTGACAAACTTTTAAGGGGTGTTTCTACCCTTTAAGGGGTCATTCCTGTAATCACGCCACAAAATTCGTCAACATTCAGATTTTTTTCTCAGCGAATAAAATGAATAACAACGCGTAAGTAAATATTTAACAAAATTGGGCGCATTCAAACTTGAAGTTAAAATGGACAGTTTCGATAGCGGTACTCACAATGATTAAGAATCAGTTTGGTTTTTTGTTTCAAGCTGTAAGCTGAAATCACTCCCGCCGTCTTTTCAAAGGCGCGATTTGTACCTCCAGATAACATTGAAAAAGCATAATTAAAAGTGTATTTAAAAAATTGTTCCGTATACATTATAAGTAACTAATAAATGAAAAAAAAAACAATTGACATTGTTATTCATTGTATTCACTCAGAAAAAATAAACTGAATGCTGCCGAATTTTGCGGTGTGATTACAGGAATGACTCCTTAAACAGTTTACCAGCATAAATACTGTACTACATGCTTAATACTTTTTAACGCCCTTGAAACAAATTTCTTCGCCTCTATCTTACCTCGTCTCCTTGACTTTTTCTTAGATTCAGAATAGTAAGATAATCTTCTATGACGTCATCTTTCAATTATCTTATACTCCGTAGAGAGCGCGCGAGTGGAAAGAGGATGGAGATAAATTATTGTTAGAGCCGTAAATACAGAACGTGAAATATAAATATTTATGCTTCATTGCGGGCAGAAGAAGGTGCACGTTCGTTTTTCGTTTCGCCCTCCGTCCCCATAGGAAACACGACATGCTGCACCGATGAAATAAATTTTTACCTGTTCCCCCGGTAAGCTTGAACATCGCCACGGGCAAAACTACTCGAGTTTCGAACTTTCTACTGCTCGCGATGCCGGTACACGAATTTGTAGTTCGCAACGTTGAACGCGATGCTGCATACCTCACGGGATCTTCAGGGCCAATCAAAAAGTTCCCGGATTCATTGAAATTTTCATTACAAACTTTTGACAAGAAGGAGTGCCTGCACATACAGAGTGCATAAGCAACCTTTTTAATACCGGCTGTGTTACGTGTCCAGCAGATAATTGTCTCTCGTCGGGCAAGTAATTACGCTGGTGAATAAGTTCATTCGCGGTGGCACACACGCCACCAGCCACCTTGGAGGGACAGAAGTTATTTCACAAGAATCCTGGATGCTTGTGTCGCTTTTGTAAATTAACTAGGGAACGTCACTTTCCAACCTGTTTCATTTCATAAAGTATGTGTGCAGGCAGTGCGGTGAATAAATAATCCTGGAAATATAATTAAAGCTAGTTAATGACCATGGTTGTTCTGCGAAAGTTTGATCTAACTATTTTCAGATTTTGATTAAATTTTAAGATATTGTGGAGCTTTGTAGACACAACTTCCAACAATTTTAAATAATTTTCTAAATTTAATAGAAAATATTTGAGAAATATTTATACAATTATTGAGTTGGAAAATATGAAATCGAAGATTCATAGAATTTATATTAACATAAACCATGCATAATTTTTCCTTCAATTAAATTAATACAATTCTATTCTGTAAATTTTAAAACATTTCTATTGTAATGTATATACGTAGCTGAAGTTTAAATTTGAAGAATAATATTTGATAAATATTCCTATTAGTATTTGCTATATATACTTATGCTCACTGATCAGTGATATTCGTAACAGTACGGCATGCGAGGCAGATAACATTTTTACAGTTCATTAGCAGAAGCATATTTTTTCTCTCCTACGCCTATGCGTGTGAACTCCCATTTTCCTCTGCGAAAAATATTGGAAATGATTTTTGGAGTTGAAAGAGTTTTTAATGGTTCCGTCCTTTCATACGAACTGTCATACACCGTTGACCCGTATACACATAAATGACATATGACGTTTCAGAAAACGTTTCCCGTTTATTCTTTCATCCTTATCTTTCGATCAAGTTTATCCGAAAAAAAAGCAGCCACGTGTCACTTGCTAAATCAACAAAAAAAAATAATATAAAAACTTCTTTTGATGCCAATTCTCAATCAGCTGAACATGGATTCACCAATTTATTATATTTTATTATGATACTATTGGAAATGGTTCAGCTTCAGTTAAGTGATTAACTGAAATGGAAATTTCAAAACTTCTATACGCAACAGAATGGGATTTTTCTGTCAACCTAGCCACAAAGCCGATTGAATTTTATCGCGAAAAATAAAGGAAGAGCATTGTGTTATTAAAATTTCGTAGATAAATATTTTTTGTCCGCATTCGAAATTTTTCAAAATTTAATTCTATCGGTGAAATATGTAGGGGTTGGTGCAAAAATCAAAAACATTGAAAGTTTGGTTTAACATTTTTAATTTATGTTTCGATTAAAAATTTGCCTCCTATGTATCTATTCTGTTTACAAGACATTCCACGCTCCTTTCAAGGAAGCGGATGATTTAAAGTGCTTCGGTGCCATATAAGAAGGCCCTAAATATTCTTCGACAGAAATCCTCGAGTTGAAAAATTGCGCCTAACTCATGTAAGTTCTGACGGTCTTATGTTTCTTGTTACATCGTATCGCGGCGAAGCAGTCGTCGCGGAGCAAATTTGAATTCAGCACGCTTACGTTTTTCCCTGAAAACGACGAAAGAGATCCCTGGGAGAATCAGTTTCTTTCCGCTGCACACTTTATTGAGCGCGCCTTTATTTCGAGATGGGTCGTTCGTGGTATATCTTCGATTGAATAACTGCCGCCCAGGCTGCATTAGGGGTGTTCCAGAGTTTCGTCTAATTTTTCATTGTAATACTATTTGCCAGACGTCTCAATGTACCAATTTCAGCGAACATTTTTATATGACACACGATGGAAATATTCGTGGTGTCGGTGTAATTTGGAAACAGATGTGCAAGGAATGAGAACGACATTGAAGGACCTCATAAATATGTCACAGAGAGGAAAGACAAATTTTGTCGTTCAATCACGAGTGTCACTTTGATTTTGAAATTTCTTATTGGAGTGGAAAATAGAAAAATAATCAGTATGGAATTATCAATGAGAAATTTATTGTAAAATTCTTTCCGCATAGTTTCTAACTAATGGGTATTTAAACTGCCACGTTAAACGGCCAAGCCTTCTATTTTTTCGAATCGAAACCCCTTCGAGTGTAATGTTTTAATAAATCCGACGACGAATATTGAATTAAAGCATGCGGATTGTATTGTTCACTGTTTTACTCCTTCCCGCTAAATTTATGGGTCGCAAATCTGTCGGAGCATTGTGTTAGGTACAGCTTTATGGATTAACAATTACGGGCTGCTCACGATTGTGTTCGACGATTGGAAACCACGTTTTTCGTGTCACTAATTTCGGAAAGCAGAGAAACGAGTGGAAGGTAAATTGTTCGATGAACTTTCGCCCGCCAAAATACGTACTGGATTAAAATGTAGTGATTTAATCTGTCTGGAAAAGGCACACTCGTTTGATTTTACATTACCGTCTCCTTCCACGTTTTATACAGAATGCACCAGAAGAAGTGTTACTAATTCTTTTTAGACACTAAGGGGTTGTAGGAAGTCCTTTAATATCTTCCTTCTTCGTTTATTCATCATTTTGAAAGGTTTTGGAGTGTTATGATAGTTGGAAGGCACTAAGTTTTCACTTAAATATTACTCGTACCTCTTCAGCGAGGGAGAGTGCAAGGACAACGATTATCACAGCGAATATTTTAATCCATATCCCTGAACATTAGTTATGTACGTGGTTATCTCACTTCTCTACGGGTTGAAGTAATGTTATCTCTAACGCTTTTTACTTTATGGAGGACATCACCCACTAATTTACTTTTTAATCCTTTGCATCCTTTAAATTTTTAGTACCTTCCATTATTTAACACGATGCAGTATTTGTCAATCTTTGCCGACAAAAATTTACTCGTTCTTAGTTTCTGTCAGAGTTATTTGTTATCGTCTTCGATTTAAGTCAATCGTTAAATATAATTATTTATTACATCCTACAGAGATGTAGTAGAATATACTTAAGAAAATATTGCATTATAATACGAGGATAACTAAAGCTTTGAATATTTCATAATCTTGAAGCAGATACGATTCAGAAGATTTTCAAAGTCGTGTCTGACTAACAGCTTACTAAAATATCCTATATTCCACCTATCTTAACGAAATATTCCATGTACCATCTGGTCTCACATCTGAGGGAAACCCCAAAGCAATAAGTGCATTCTTTCTTATACCTTAATGCTACGTCAGATAGAACTTGGAATACCTCGAGGAGATACTGAGACTTAGCATATTTCAGGGAAGTGTTGGGACAGACAGGAGTTTGAACATTTTCAAAGTTCCATTTGTTTCAACATCTTACTAAAATATTCTAAATTCCACTGTCCTTCTATCTTATTGAAACATTCCAAGACCCCAGCTGGTCTTATTTTTCATAAGAAAATTTCAAAGTCCCACTTAGTTTAATATTCTTAAAGTAAGACTAGACAGGACGTAGAGTACCCCACTAAGATTTAGAACCTGGAGTCTTTCAGTCCTGAAGCAGAGGTGAACTTTGATATTCTATTTATAATCTTCTTTCCACCCACTTTGCCACTTTGGTGCATTTTTAATTACCTTTAATTCTTCGCGCAATATAAATTTCTTTTATCCTTAACAAGAATATCTGAAATTATGAAGATCTAAGATCTGTTCTGCTATACCTGGAAACCAATGTGTGTAATAAATTCGAAGAATTATACATTAAAATATTGATTTTTCGAGCAAAGGGCCCTTTATAAAAATAGGTAATAGTATTTTATATGTCGACTGCGATGCGCATCTTACTATAATAATCGTTTGAACAGAACACACATGCATCTATTCATCTACTCCCACAGCACATAACCGTGCTTTCATTCAAGATTGTATCTCTCCGCTGGTCCCCCTATTAAACCCAGTTTCATTCCATTGAAAACGTTGAAGCACCGCTGCTTACTATTCAATTCTATTTTTCCGGCCGAGCATAAACCGTGGATTTCTGCCTGATAAACGCGATCTCATAAAGTAAAGTGCCATTCGATGTGATAAACGCGAGGTATCTCGTCTGAACTTCTTTAATATACATATAAGCCACGTTCGAGAGACGAGAGCAACGTTGAAAAGCGGAATACATTCGAAAGATAATACTTGAATATCATTGAAATAGAAATAATGAAAAGGGACTAAATTATAAAAGAGCAAATTTTGTCGCACTTCGATATCATAGCTCTTCGCTCCAGATCTCACCAAGTTCCATCGCACCACTGAATTTCAATTACCAGTAGAAGCTTAAAATAAAATAAAAAAATCAAATTTGCAAGGCTATGATATCGAAGAGCCATTATTCAAATCCACAAACGTATAATGTTCCGCTATCCAAGTATCCCATTTCCCATACTCACCTAAAGACAATCCAATCCTTTCGCGTGGACGGTAAAAGTTTTACATGACGCAATCCCGGGGTACTTGGAAATCAAGCCTAGAAGTGTATTAAGGGACCAGCGACGAGGTCCAGAGACCTAAAGCACCAAAGGTCCCTTAATAAACTAATTTCTAGCGTGTACGGACCTTGATGGTGCTCACACGGTTGATGCGTGGGGCAACAGACTTTAATATAAAATTATCGCTTAACCTGTTCCAGTGACGGGGCTCGAGCCAGACTTCGTTTACCCGTTGAAGAACGTAACGATCCAGCAGGGTCGAGAAGCTACCTTCACCTGCGTGGTGAACAACCTCGGTGGATACCGGGTGAGTCCTTCCTCCTCCGCGAGCGGAGATCACTCTGGCGGCGCCAAGGCCCGGGTAACTATTTTACCATTAACCTGTGTCCGCCTGTAATGGACTACCTTATCTACTACTACCTACTACTATCATCACTACTACTACTGTTACTAACTACTACTACTGCACTACTTATATGCGCGTGTGCCTGCACCTCACAGCACTGCATTTAACTGCACCACTGCCAGCTATGAAAAAGAAAACCACCGCAGCAGCCGCCACTACCATCACTAAACCATCTCTCTCTCTCTCTCTCTATCTATCTATCTATCTATCTATCTATCTATCTATCTATCTCTCTCTCGCTCTCTCTTTGTACGACATCCATTTTCACCCATCAGCCCGATAGAAGAGCTACACACCAACGTGGAGCCCGCGAACTTAAACTTCTCGCATAGTTCTTTCGCGCACCTTCCTCACTTTCCTCCTCTTCTCTTCTGTCTACTTCCGACTCTCTAGCGCGGAAGCCACCCCATAACGAGAGGAAAACAAAAAGCTAGAAAGACAGAAAGAAAGAACAGCTTGCAGAATAGCTGACGATAGCTTGTGAGAACGTCGTTGCATACTGCCCCCCACCCCTCTCAACTCCCCTCGTAGGACGGCGACTTCGTCGACTGTTCTTAGGCGTAGTAGAGCGTTAGGGTTCCGTTCGCTCCCGAGCGCGCCTTTCGAGTTCCTCCAGCCTGCAGAGTGTTTCAGGTATGATGGGTGTCGAAATTGCAGGAACGTGGTCTTTAAGTAATCGCGGCGATCGAAGGTAAATTTCGGGGCCATTCGCTCGGCAGTGGCTGAATGCAGTACCGCAATCGCGTTTCTAGTTTTTGCAAAAGAGAATGGACTTTGGACTTTTTAAGGGAGTGATCTTATATTAGGATGAAAAGTATCCGAGCCATCTGTAGATCGTTGGAAATTAAGTTGGGGCATGAAATCAATTACTGTGCTTTATGCTAAAGAGAATTCTTGAATATATAGAAGCATAATTCGGTAAAATTGTACTGGATAATTGCGAAACACTCTGTACGCACTATCGTGTTTGTCCACGTATCCTACTTATGAATTAGGTTTGCACAGAGTCAGTTTCATCGCGAGACAAGCGAGCAGGCCTATCAGTTGCTGCTAGGTTTAATTACCAAAGTAGCATGTGCTTCCTGTTACACTTTTTCATGATAATTCCATTTTTTAACGTACCTTGTGGAAGAAGAATCTTGAATCTCGTATATCCTATGATTGATAATGTATCTTCCATTTTCCCCTGTAGAACTTTCTCTTCCTTAAGTAGAAAATATTATTTTCGATTCGGATTTATTTTTCTCGAACGTCAGTTTTAATGGTCGAAGGATAATTGTTTCGCACTTTTCAAATTAAAAGGTTCTGTTTCTTTTCAACATTATCAAACTCGATACGCTGAAAATCATTCAGAGTAGATGTACGTTAAAAAATGGCATTACCATTGAAACAATTTAACACGTATTAAAAATAGCGGTAGCTTGGAAAGTAGATTACACGGAATCGAAACGGTGGCTATTAAAGAGTTAGATAAAAGCAGAGTGGAGAACCAGTAACAGTAAAATCCAATCACCCATATATCTCGGCTGCTCCTCCAGAAATACCAATTGTATGTCACCAGATATGAGAGACATTGTTTCATCCCTTTCTCCTCCTTCTTCTAATAGAAGTTTTCAAATGCATTTCACATACATTGTGACAGTACAGAGTAATCCGAAGGAAGTGCGCCTTTAGAGTATAAATCTTACTGTTGAAGTTTAAATCGTTAAACTTTGGGGCTCAAAGAACTCTCTTAGCTCTTGCTTATATTACACCTCACCCCATTAATTAATGAAAAGTTCGCGAGGTAGATATTAATTAGGGAGCTTTTTCTATATCGTAAAATTTTCAAATCTTTTTCTATATTAACATAGAATATCCTAAATATCGTTTAAGTTTTCGCGACGTACCACCTGTATAGTTCCTTCTCTCTGCAGAGATTACTCTTTATTTATATCAGACAATATTGGGAGATAGGTTAGATAGTCTCGCAGTATTTCGTACAAAAGAAAATCGAGTATTTCATAACTGCATCTCAGGGAAATATATATTTGACACATTTACGATCCCACTTGTTGAGTGGATTTTCTGCTACACGAAAGTGTCGGGCGAGAGAACATTTCTTTCCGAAGAGATTCCCCTTAAACTTGGCCTATCGATTTTAATTAAGCCATGAAACCTTGAAGTTTATAACTTGGGGAATAAACGATTCCTTCGGCTAATGGGGTTGGCGATTCCTGCTCTTTCTTGCATTATAATCCGACGGTTCTCTCTTCCAAGCTATACTCATTTACACCTCTCCAGACGCCAGTTCCATATATTAAAAATTCGAAATAGTGTGAGAAAAATCGAAACGGACATTCGTATTCATCATCATCTACCTAAAAAGACCATAGTTTATGAAAATCGTCACCGACGGGGGTTGAAAAGCTTGAACAGAATTGGCCCGCGAATACTTGAGGCGAAAATGAAACTGATACACACGGAAATGAAAAGGCAGGCCGATGATAGAATACATTTGGACGGTGCATGTATAATTTCAGTTATCGCGTGTTCCACCGATGAAAATCACCATTCTTTCTTCCTTGGGGCGGAAGTGAGGCGCGAGCCTAACTCGCTACGTATTTGACTTGCTGATTAGTATACGACAAATTATCATTTTCATTTCCGTTCTCATGATCAAGAGACCCGGTAAAGTCTTGCGCCAAATGTATGCGCATATATACGGGCATAAACACGGCGAGTATCTTTGCCCTTCGCGAATGCGCTGAATGACAAATCACTCTGACTTAACCAACTGATGTCTTGTCATTTGCGACAACGAAGTGTTAAACAAATAAGAAAGCAGGCGTGGGAAAAAATTCACTACTTTTCAGGTCACTTTTTCGTTCACTCCTTTGAGCATTGTTTCAACCAGAATTTGGTATCGCCAGAATATTTTCAAAAAATACATTTATTTAAGAATAAATAATTCGATCGAAGTAAATCACATGTCACATAGTTTGCTCTGTCTGTTTTCACATCTGCTCTACTCTGTTTTTTATTCTATACATTATTACGAGTGAGTCGCGTAGAAGTTTACGTATTCACGTATCCGCACGGCTCAAACGATTGTGGGATAGCTTACCACGGTTGGCCATTTTCCGTCGCTAACATTGAACATTGAATATTTCGTGAGGAAACATCACTGTAACGCTATCTGATATAAGATAGTGAAGATTTTCAAAATCGATTTTTTCTAAAATTAAGCGCGATATCAAAAAAAGTTACTCTTTCTTTTCTACTTATAAACAGTAAATAAGGTGAGAAAAAGGAATAAAAGTTTTTGATATTGCGCTTCATTCTCGAGAAAATCGAGTTCGAAATTCTTGACGATGCGTCCAGTCGCGTATAGGGAAACCTGCTCTAATGAATTGGGGCGATTGGGGCGTAAGGGGAATTCGCCCTATGAGACACGTCCACGTAGTCCTGTCACAAAATTTAATTTACATTGCTTCGGTTATGTTTACGTTCCCGTTGTTAACATGAAATAACGAATATTAGATTTTGAAATAAATCCGCGTTTCTTTGCCCTACAATGAAGACTGGCACAAATAAAATACAAGAAGACGTTATTCATCTCGGTATGCTGGTTTCTTAACCCCCTACTATACCTACGCATGCATAACATTCGATTTCATTTTTATTTCAAACAAGGTCGCCGATGTATGGTGCTTCTACGGAAATTTGATATTTGATTATAAATTTTCTTGAAGTCAACGAGCAGACAGCGAAGATTTATATAAATTTATATAAAATTATGACAATCATAGGTTTCCTCGCGAAATAGAAGTGATCTAGACGGAAACCTGTGGCTTGGTGGTGCCCTAAACCATGTTCATGAAATACTGTAGAATATTAGCGACGAGAAAAGGCCACCATGGTAAGCTATCTCACAATCGAATCTCGAACGACCACAATCGTTTGAGCCGTGTGTACATTCTATTTAATAGATTTAAATGTTAGATAGATAGATTTTATATTTATTCATAAACCGTGAACGATATTTAACGTTAAGTGTCACTTTTATTTTCCGTAATTAAATAGAACGTTACTAAATTACACTGCTTCAACTGTACGACCTGAAAGACACGTGTTATCTAGAAAAATTGATTTTCAGTCTCTGTGGAATCGTGTTTGGCATGACAGTGATCCTCTCGAAATATGCTGTATCTCTCGTTTCATCGAATAACTTCTGTATAATGTAATTTAAACGTGTCATAATATCGTTCTATAGTAGAATTTTAGTCACTACTTCGTCCACTTTTAATAAGACCAACGATCTTAATTATTCCATGTCAAGATCGACACCTCATGCATCCCAAAGTTAGTTAATACAGCGTCACTGAATTTTATACTTCTTAAAAAAGCATACCCGCGAGTTATAATCACGCGAGTTAAACTTTAAACGAAACTATCCCTCAATTTCGAGACAATTTGTACTACGCGTGAAAATTTCCGCGTGTAAATCAAAAGTTACTAATTAGAAACCGTCGCGGAACGTCCAGCTTCCCGATAGCTTGTTAACCACACAAAAAAAAAAGTTTGGTCGTTAATAAGCATCACTCGATCGCGTTAACGATATAAACTTGATTGGCGCGAATCCGAATCCTCCCCTAAACTTTTCAGCGCACAGACTTGCTCCGAAAAATTGCAGAATTTCGTTATTTCATTAACGTTCCGGGGAAAAGCCGAGAACTAGCGAAATAATCGTGCAATCTTCCAAGAAAAATTCTCAAGATATTCCCACGCGTCCTCCCACGTCAAATCCCTCGCAGTTTCGTCTGCATTTTTCACGCCTGCAACTTGGATAATCCATTACCAGACGTTTTGGAACTCTCTTTAAATATTCTTCCCTCGTGGCTCTCCGCGGGGGCGTGGCGCCGGCAAGACGAGTAACTTAAATAAGCGTACTCGAAAAGCTTAATCTTGCCATTCATGCACCGATGAATACCCCGGCAATAAATGCATTTTCCCGGCGACATTCCACGGCAGTTAGAAATACAAGTTCCGCAACAGCGATTTCGCTTTTCTCTGCAAACTCTTGATCGCCGGTTCTCATCTCATTGTCGACACTCCCGCCCGACAATGAAACGGCAATCGTTTCTGTTCAACGGCTCTACGGAAGACATTGAAAGCGGGCCATATTTGAGGTGTCATCTCTCATCGAGATAGCACGGCTCCGGAAACATTGAAAATTTCTGAGGCTTATCTATGAAACAGGAAGAAGCTCTTGTGTGTTTGGGGAAAATTAATGTTCCGCCCTTGGGTGTATAGAATTACACGGGGTGGGGAATAGATTTTCATAAATTAACGACAGAATAAAATTAAACGGGGAATTGTATGTATTTTGAGCGAAGGTTTTAAATTTCTGCGTTAAACGAGGTTTAAACGAAGTTTTGTGTTGTTAGGTATCTGTTTTTCAAGTCCACTTGATGTCGACAGATAATTATTACATTTACGATCGTTGAGGTTTGAACTTAAATTATTTTAAATTATTCGTGATCCGTGCAATTAGAACGAATACGATTATCTTCTGTTTGAATATAGTAAATAGAAAGGTCTAAAAGTTTATCTCCTCGTAAACTTAGTTCTTTGAAATCGCTCGATTTTTCTGTTCCCTGCGAATAAAAACATTCAGGTTAAACGTTAGAAAAATATAGCAAGATCGTAGGAACATAAACCTTGCTATTCTTTTACCTTCCACCAAAGAGAAGATACAATTCATCCCAATTGCGTGACCTGCCCTGTATATTTTTACCGTAGGTATATCAGGCGATATCTCAGAACTAATATTTCTGTTTCACACGTTCCGTGCACTTTGCGAATTCTTCAAGAGCTTTCGATCATTTTCAAGTATGAAGAAGTTTAATGTAACGCCGAAAATTGTTCCTTAAACTTCTACTGCCTCCATCGATTGATTTCACAGAACGGCAACATTTTTATAAGTTTCTATGAACTGATAAAAATGTTGAAACCTCGGTACATGGCTTCTTGGCTTCTTAGATTTAAGCTTTGACGCTTAAATGCTACAGTCAGAAAGCAACATGCTGAACGTAGGGAACATTGATTAACAAATTACAGCCGATCTTACGTTCAACCAAGTAAATAATAAAAATCCCATATTTCAAAGAATTTACGTGAAACAAAAACATTATAATATTATTCATAAGCAATGCGACGAACGAGTTTCAAATTTATAAATACTGTATTATCCAAGAAATATACATCATGAAAAGTTCCTTATTTCAGTTTCACCAATTTAATTAAATTCTAGATATTCAATTTTAAATTTGTCCACCTACGATCTACTTCGTTGGGGTACAGAAATCAATGATTAAGATCGCGTCCTATAAATAAAATCTGGTGTTTGTCAAACACTGTTTCGAGAAGCACGAAATTCATCCCACCCCTCGATCGGCATCGATTCATCACAAAATGCACAGCGCATTGTCGCACAAACGTTTCTTCACAATGCACAACACACTTGAGACTGTTTGTTCGTGGGATGAGATATCATGCAAGCTGCATTGGACGAGAATTGAGTGCACAGTGTTAAGATATGTTATGCGTCGTAAGTAATAGCCAGGTCGACGAATTAAGTCCCGTTGACTATGATATTGTTCTTTAGCGTGTATCACGGGTATTCTCAGTTGCGCGAGGCATGCCTTGATGCATGAATATATGATAATGAAAGAAGGATACGAGGTTGCATGAGCATGTTTTTGAATAAGCATTAATCTAGATTAAATAAGGGAAGTTGATTGATCATTGGTAGAACTTAGAAAAGAGGCTCTAGAGAACGGGCGTGTGTAATTGATATGCGAGCACTGCGATATGAAACACAGCGGATTCGTTAAATGAATATTTAATTAGCTAGGCAGATAACACGTGTGAGAAGCCTTGGCTGGTCGTTGCTAGAATTTAAGAAAGAGGCTCCAGATGTTAGGCATGTGTAATAGAATAACACAATATGAGAAAATAGAGATTATACGACAGGACAAACGACAGACCATATATACGAATATTAATAAACTCGGTAGGATAATAGGAGTGAGAATTATTAATTACTCAGTGCTAAAATGGGACAAAAGTAATTTGCTTAAAAGACAATGGTACGGTAGGATTTATAATATAAGTAACGATAATTAATATAAATTTTTCATGTATGAAGAGATACAGTGCCTTAAATATCCTCAACCACCAGATAAAATGTATACGAAATCTAATTATTATATATTATCGCTTACATTAATATTTGAGAATATACAAAGTATCGCCAGTTTTAATTATCAGCAAACATATTTAGAAAAATGCATATATGGGATTTACAGTTCTCAGAAAAAGAAATATGCAAGTTATCAGTCGAGAAGCCATTCGGAACTCCTTGTCTAATTTATTATAATCTTATCACTCGTTTCTTACGCATATAGATTAAGAGATATCTGTGTACATTGATAACGCCACATTACAATAACGAAGCGCAGGGAATTCATCAAAATATGTAAAACCTTCTATTCAACAGGAGCAAAGCCCTTGAAGGGCCATCGGAATACCGGTCTGTTCTATGCATTATTGCAGAATCTGTGGCTGGGATTCGAAGTTCACTATAATAGGTGGAAAGATCTTGGCTCCATTGTTTATAATCTATTATTAGCATATCCATTGCCTCACTTGCGCATGGTCTTTAAAGGGATCAGCCAACCCGTATTTCTCATTTTCCCCAGCATTTCGCATTTTCTTTTCACGTGGCCTCATTCCTAAAAATAAAGGAACGAAAAAGATTAACTACCCTCTCTAATGAAAAAAAAGGAAGGTACAAAAGCGTCACAACCGAGCCACTTTACTGGACACAGAAAAAGCTTTATAATGTTTCGCGTTTTGGAACGATTACTTCTTTATCGCAGTTGAATTGCACTTAGCTGGGTATGAAATATGGTGCAGCAAACACCTTACAGCGAGCTCGAGTGTGTTTGCGATGAATGGTTAGTTGGAAAACCGTTTTTGCAAAATTCTTCAAGGGCAATCGCTGGTCCTTTAAATACAGTATATTAGTTCCATGTCCAACTAATTTTAATATTAAATTCGCAAAAGTAGGGAGCAATTCACACTTATCTCGTGGAAAAATAGAGAATTATCATTGCATCGCCTATTTGTCAAAAAAAAGTTAAATGCAAACGAAGAAGATTCTCTGTAACGATCAAGTTCGGTATATCATGTAATTTTGCTATATATTACTTTATCCCTGTGAAATACACTTCTGCTCCCGTCGCAAGTACAGCATTAATATAAAACCATGATTTAAACGCGTGTTTACATGAAAACTCACGCCCGCAGAAAAGGTTGCTAAATCCCAGAGTAGCCAGAACGTTGAACGGTTACTCAAAGCTGAAAAATATGGTACGTCCGGAGCAAAGATTCATGTTATGCACGGGGAAAATTCAGCTCGTTTAGCTCGCGACACAAATGACGTCGAAAGTTAGCAGAAGATTAAGTTAAGCCTTTACCTGCACGAATGTACGCGTGTCAAAGCAAACGGTTGAAAATTCATATCTCCCATTCCGCACTGTGCGAAGTGATCTATGTATTTGGTGGTTCGGTGCGTGTCCACGTGCAACATCCGACTATTTCGCAGCCAATCATCGCGACCGTTTACAAAATAAGTATCAAAAGAAATATTATAAAAATTAACCGTCTAAATCTGAACACGAAGAATTACTTCAAACAAAACTGAACAAGTCTAACTTGCCACGTGACAGCGCGCACCTTTGCGATCTACGCGCCATATTAACCAGGCACCCACGCGATGACCAGCATAATTCACCGCCCGTCATCGAACGCAACAACACCGGTTACACAGGGACACAAAAAAGGCACTAATTCTCGCATGTAACGCGTAAGCTCCAGGAAGTGTTCCACGCGTGTCACGCGACAGGACCAGTTAATCGGCGAGGTTGCGTGTGTAAACGCGCGTGCGGATGAGTGCGTTTCATTGTACCGGGCGTGATCTAGCCCAGCGCGCAGTAATAAATTCTAACATTTAAAGTTGCCCCCACGCAAAAAGCGGCGGAACAAAAGATACGAAATAATGCCGCCGCGGCGAGCAACACCTGGAACCTCGGGCAGCGTCTACGGGAAAGAGGGCATGGAGAGAAACGACTGCGGAGCTGGAAAGAGGGAGGAAGGAGCGGCGTTAGACGCGGCGGAAAACAGGGTCGGGTGACCAGCAGGGGCATCGAGATGCGAAGGAGGCCGAGCGAGGATCCGCGAAACTTTTAATTAGCCAGCTTATCCATTTATCTGCGTGCCGTTGAAAGGAGCAGCCCCAGTGCCTAGCCGCCGAAACTGCGACGCGAAAGGGATAAAAACGGACGCGTGGTGCACGAGTAGCTGACAGGGCGGGGGAGGCAGGAGTGGCTGGCGATGAGGGAGCGCGGAGGGCGAACGAGAAGATGGCGGGAAATAAACGAGGTGTGGTAGACTGGACCGAGGCTCCTGATCCCACAATGCGCCACAATAGAGCGCCGACGATGGTTTTGCATATGAAAGAGGGCCGAGAATGGAGACCGCGAGAGATAGGTGCACGTAGTGTGATATTATATCTGACTAGGGTTTCTCGCCACCCACCGCCCTGTTTCTCGCTTCTTCATCTTTCTCCGTTTTTCGTCCGCCCGGCTATTTTTCTCCATCCCCCGCCGTCTACTCTGCCTCGCATTTTCCTTTTTCCCTCGCCCGGGAAACCGGCAGAGGAACGGCCGAAGTCGTAAGTTGAAAATGCGTAAGGGAAACTGCATTAGGGGCGAAGGGCGGGGGCGTCTCTCGCTTAAGATAAACTCGTTTCCATAGAGCCGCGGCCCTTTAAGTCGTAGCTCTCATTGTGCTGCAAATTTGCGATCTCTTGCGGGACCGGAGCCGAACGGATTATATCGGGACCCTTCTTCGAGGATTTCCAGAGGGAACCGGAACAGACAGAGAGGGGCTTCCGGCGGGGCAATGTTTTCGAACGAGAAAAGGGTTTACCTTCTTCGAGTTAAGTGAGGATCGTTCGGCAACTTTAGACTCTATGAATATTTCGGCGAGGGAACGGGGGAGGGAACGAGACCCTGGAATCATTGTTCTTTACGTGCACCGGAGGATCTTTTCGTTGTTAAGGTATAGAGAATCTGTAGCCTTGGTTCGGAGGAAGTTGCGGGGTGGATGATAACGAAAATATCAAAATCTGGCGAAGAAGTTTTACCAGGACTTTTGCTGCGAGTGACAAGTAAATTTCTTGGACGAGTGTAGAATAGTATGGTGGGTACCTGTGTCCGATGACTTTTCTTTGGTAGCTAAATTTCATTTCAAGATGAGAAACATTAAGTGGGGAGACCACTGTAAAAAATCGGTAAAATTGATTTTTTTTTCTCCACATTTTCTGAAACACGGGCGTTTCAAGAATGCTCTCTCCAAATTTTATGAAGAACTTCGTAAACTTGACGGAGAAACAGTATTTCCCGTGAAGCGGTGTCAACCGCGCGACAGCCCAGCGGAACTTTGAACGCGTTCTTCTCAGAATGACATTTGTCAACCGCGTTGACAGTATACAGAGGAAACTATACGTACAATTGACACGAGCGAAACCATTTATTGTACGAAAAACGCGCCTCTATTACATGACGATCAGTTTCTTTTTTTTTTTTAATTAACGGCCTCCTATTTTTTTTTTATCAACATCTTTATCCCCAAAAAATGATTCTTTTTTTCAGTGGTACGCCATTTTGTTATTTTTTGCGATATTGACTTTTTTTATCGTCCATAATAATCATAAGCTTCTAGTTTGTAAATATTTTTGTGTTTTGAATTCGGATTAACGATATGGCTAAAGCGCACATTTTAACGAATAGTATACCAGAAACGGATTTATGAATTTGATTGAAATTTCTTTTTTACTATACTAAGCAATACATCGATTTATTTGCGTTGTTTGATTGAAAAAAATCCCGAAAACACCCTTACTTTCCAGACCATTACAGTGGTCTCCGCCTGATGTAAGCGATAATTAAAATAAAAATAGAGAAGTCTTAAATGTGAAATGAATAATAGTTTTTAAGGCACTGTGGACTTATACAGATTCAATTATCCAGAATTGGAGTCGTACACCAACTGTCTTACTGCAGATCGCTGTGAGGGATGTACCTATACAATGACTCAACGTAACGACAGATTTCTCGTCCTCAGACTTATTCGATTAACACCTCGGAAACGTGCGAGCTAGACACCGATGCGAACTGAAAAGTATCATTCGCTTACCCTTGAATCTTTATAAATCAATATCGTGATAGGTCCCAGAGCACCTTGCCATATTTATCCCATCCCAAGTTTGAATTCCAAATCTTTAGGAATCTTCAGGGAACTCGAAAGATTTGGTGGTACTCGATAAACCCTTGCACCCGCTTTCTCCCTCCACTTCCTTCGCCTGTTGCGAAGTCTCGAGATGGCCCCCTCCCCCGATGATTAATCATCGTCCGATGAATCGGCGAGGGGAGAGGGCTGGCCGTCGATGAGAAAGGGGGTGAAAGCGAGAAAGCGAGCCGAAGGGTGGAGGCGGGAAAGTGGCATAAATGTTTCAGAGTCGCGAGCATCTGTCGTTTGGAGACTTTTTCAGTTCTCCCGAAGGGAGCTGGTTTTTGGAGCTTCTCCGCGGCACGGCGGCGAGCAAGGGGAAGGAGAAGGACGGAGACGCGGGGAGGGTTTACTATCCTCGTATAATGTATTATAAGTGGAGGCACTCACAGGGCCGTCAGTACCAAACACTCAAAGCCCGCCCTGCCTCTCGCGCTTCTATCTACCCGTTTCGTGTCTCTCTCTCTCTCCCGCCCCTCCCCTCTCCTCTCCCTCTCTGTACACCCAGCTTTCGAGTTATCGATAAGAACCGCAGACCTCTTTTGTTGGTTGATAGATAGCCTTTCAAAGCGACGCGAGGTCAAATATTCGACATGCCGGGGGTTCAATTTCATGCCAATAATATCTATGCGAAATAAGGGCCGGATGCTTCCTCCGTGAAAACGCTTCTCGCGGCGCTTTTCGACGAAAGTTCAAAACGAACGTGCCTGATAACGCTGCCAATCGTCGTCACTTGGAAATTTGACGAATGCCGGCGCTCGAAAGTGGCGAGTTTTTCCGCGATATTTTCGATGACATTTTCGCGCGTCACGCGAAGGGGGATGATACTTTTCCGCTGGCAAGATGTGTCTGCGTTTGTGCGGCTATTAGTCCCATCGGGTACCGAGATGGTTTCATTGAAATTTGAATATTTGTTGAGACTGATATGGTATACGAGACAAAATTTTTAATTAATATGCGAAGGTACGAAGGTTGGGGTTGAAATGTTATTTTAAAATGTACACAGAGAAGATCAAATGGGAAATAATGTTTTACAGTGTGTTACCAAGCAGAGGGCTATGTACAATTAAATGGAATGCTTTGACTTTGGAATACATATGTGTTGAGCGGGATATAAAATTGTGTTGTTGGTTTTGCGGTGGATACAGACGGGTTTTATATCGAGGACCATCAGAAACTGTATTTATTCGCAAAAAAAGTAGTAAATATTACGGGGTATCTGAATAATTAAATGCAGCGTTCAGGGCAGCACGAAATACCTACGTCGAATTAAGAATTTAATTTACTTCGTAGAGAGAAGTGTATAAAAAGGAAACGAAACAAATAATGAGGGATTCAAAGGTAGTAGCCACGCATCCAGTAAACGAATATAATTTGTTGGATAATAAACGAAGATTGAAAGTTTTAGTAACCAAATAAATTTGTGGAAGGGTTGTAAATTTAAAATATTTATTTTCGTTCAATCTTCAAAGCGGAATAATGTTCGTTGTTAATGTTTATTTTCGAAGTGTGCTGGATAGATACACCGTTCGTTCTTCCACAAGTTTAGAAATTTAGAAAAAAAGAATTATTTTATTAATTACCAAGGGTGACTGAGTCCTTAATGAGCCATAAACTTCATCGAGGAACAAAGCATGCTGGAGTTCAAAATAGATTTTCAATTATTTCACATCGTGATATGTCGATAACCGAGTTTTAAATCTGTGAGATCAGAAACCCCCATAAAAGGGAATTCTTTGATATTTATTAATCTCTTTATGCAATGCAAATTATAAATTTATAACATTCTCACTATCCTAAAGTCATTTCTAAAATTGCGTTATTCGTGTGTTTACTACCGATCACGCGTTTGGATGTGCAGGGATCGAAAAAGTTCTGGAACTTTTATTTTTTAAAAAATTCTGTCAGAACTTATATGTTTTGTTTAACAAAATATCTGTTCCAGTGGAATTTTTATTAAAAGAAATGTTAATTTAGGAACTTATTTAGAAAGTGTTATCATGGAACAGATATTTTAGAACCTATATAATAAAACTTCTATTAAAACAATCATTAAAAAAGGTTTCATAATATAAAGAAAAGTATTAAACTATAGAGTGCTAGTTTTATTTAACAATATAATATTATGTTTTTCGTGTTTATTTAATAAAAGGTATGAACATCATAACATAAGTAATTAATAGTTTCGTAAGAAGTATTGACCAGAAAAGAGAACTTGTCAAGAATAATACCTGAATGAACCAAAATACAAAAAAAAATCTATAATATCTGCGTAGAAATTATCAACGTAAGTAAATATTACATAGAAATAACGCATTCAGAATATTAATTTAACTGTAATAATTATTTATTATTGTTGTAGTATTCAGTATTTCTTACAACGTTGGAGAACTTTTTTAATATTGATGAACAAAATATCTGATCCTGTTATAGAGAAATTTTTATTTTTATATTTTATAAGCTCCCTTCCAACTAGAACTGTTATTTTCAAGAACTTTTACTCTATCGGTTCTCACACGAACTTATAATGTGAGAACATTTTTAAAAAAGTTCCACGGTCCATGTTTCAAATAGAATCTAGGTGAAAAGTTCCAGAACTCTTTCGAACCCTGGTCGCGTGTTAAAGCTGAATGTAAGTGCAACAGTGTTACCCATAACATCAGCTTGCTCCACCCAAACGAAATTTAAAAACAATCCCCTACTCGAATTAGCAACCTTGAAAAGCAACATATCAATTTCCAAATATTAAATCGACTGGTACAGAGCCATCATCGAATGCAAATGTTTTAAGTGACTGCATCTAAACGTCAACCCGAACACAGTTAAACAAAATCAAGACCACATTCAAGCTTGCAAGGGAACAAGTTTCACACATACAGACGTTCATCTGAAATACACGTACATCATACTCTTTGTCCTTGTTGAAGCAACGCAATATGTGTAACAGTGGTACAGCTTAAAATAAATCGTCCTATCACCCATTACAAAGTTCGAGCTCCAGTAATGCACAACGCACACTAACCAATAGAACATCGTCTTTTTCACACATAATCATCTAACGAATAATCTTCTAATAAAAGTTTCGAATAAATAATAAAATAATTTCTGTCTGGCTGATTCGTGAATGCAAAGTTTGAATCGTTAGTCTCATTCAGAACTTGCAGCAGTCTTCAAACGCTTTTACTTTCAACCATTGAAAACTGCAGAGGACCACAAAAGCGAGTTATCCTTAAAGTCATCTGGTTTAGAACTCCAGCATCCTTCGTTTATACGTAAAGATACACCGCGAAGCATACCTATCTGACATCGATTCTCCATGCGTCTAGCGATTAAGGCATTGAAAGCAACGAGCCTGTGCATATTGTTTAGAGATATGTTAAAAAGCAATGTCTGCCCCGCGGAAGCGGAGGCCGCAATATCTGGCGCGGAAAGAATGCAGTGTGTTAAGAGATGGGTTTGTGAGGCCAGGTGGCGTGGATCAAAGCGGACACCAAGGCGATCCTGGCGATCCACGAGCACGTGATCACGAACAACGCGCGTTTATCAGTAACGCACAGTGACTACAACACGTGGATGTTGAGCATTCGCGGAGTACGCCGGGAAGATCGAGGCATTTATATGTGCCAGGTCAACACGAATCCTATGAAGAGCCAGGTACGGAAAGACTATCCTTCGAAATAGCGGGCGTGCGCGATGAAAAAGAGAAAGGAGGGAATAAAGAAAGTGCGGGAAAGAAGTACCCTGGAGAAGTGGAGAATCTTTTTACCCTAGATCCGGGTCAGATTTTTATTGTACGCGATGCTTTTGCGCGGAGGGCATTCATTCCAAAGTGAAATCCGTTCTCTGCGTCTGGAAGTAGTTGTTTCCACCGGCCTGTCGCTGCAGGGGAAGCTAAATTCCGCGGTGTTACGTTCGAAAATTCTGTTGAAATTCGCATCGTTGAAAGGTGGCGATCTGTTGCTCGTACTCGTTGAAATTCACGCGATCCTCTGATCCCCCCGATTTTACGGTGTTAGATTACTCCATGGATCCTTGCGGATTTCTTGCCGTCGTCGAGTTCAAAAAATTTATCCGATATTTCAATAGCGTCGAAAGCTTCCTTGGATTCTGTAAATATCTGACAATGAATCTTTACGACTCGAACTCTTTCACATGCTTATATAAATAAATTGTTCTATTGTTAAATCGTGATCTTTAAACGAACCTCCTTCTTTTTCTCTTTGCAAATTAGTGACAAGTTGACGTTGCAATATTTTATTCATCATGCTATTGCAAGCATCAACTGTTTCTTTTTTGTGTGGCTTGGGAAATAACAATCTATTGGTACTTTGGATCCACAGAGCGCGTTCTTAGAAGTGGTGATACCGCCAGACATAATATCAGAAGAAACCTCAAACGATCTAATGGTACCCGAGGGTGGATCGGCGAAATTGGTGTGCAAAGCTCGCGGATTTCCGAAGCCTGAGATCGTTTGGAAACGAGAAGATGGTGCTGAGATTATCTCCCGTGCTGGCGTTTCTGGCGGCAAAACAAAAAGTAAGAATTGTTCTATAATACCAAGCAATCACTACCTCGCTTAATTTCCCTTTTAACTATAACGAATAACTAAGAATCGAGATGTTCCTTTGCCGCAAGTTAATTAGTAAAGGAACATTTTTTGAATCTATTTTATTGTATCAGCCACGATTCAATTAATGAACACATAATAAGGGAGAGTAGAGTAAACACGAATCTTGAATGCGATGTTACGGCATTTTAATAATTAAAAACTATGTTCCCTCTCCACTAGCTAATAGTTTAGTAATAGTTTACTATTAGTTAATAGTGCCGGTTCTGATCGAAGTAAAGTGGCTGTTAAAGTAGGTAGTAGATTGAAATAAGGAGACTGGGCCGATATCGAAATCAGAAAATTTTCTTGAATAATTAAATCTTACGATAGAAAAGAAAAACAAACAGTTGTATTTGAAGAAATATCGATAATCTGAATTACTCGAAAAGAATAGACCTTTTGTAAGAAAATAAAGCTAATTTTTACACCTCATTCGGGTTATAAAATCGGTTAACCTTTATCTAAAATATTTTTCTCTCTCGATTAAACAGAGTTAGATGAATCAAGCATTTAACAGAATTTGTCGTTTCGAAGATGCTGATTCGTGAGCGAGGGTGATGCTGCGTTTCCATTCCGAGGTGCTCCTTTACCTTTATACTCCACAGGGAGGGAACGGTATCGAGTAAATACTATCGATGTGTTGAGACCAAAGAGACGGTGGAAACACCTTGAATGCCGTATCGTACCTAATTCGGTGTGTTTGATTAGTAATCAAGGCGATTCAATTATTCACTTGGTATCGTTAAACGATTAAATTACCTCTGCTCCTTTTGCTCGATTGATTCTGTGCCTGTTAGTTTTACGTGGCAAGAATATTATTACAAGTAAATATATTTAAACATCTATCAACATTCAGTAATCGAATAAATTTCAGAAAAAACATCTTTAACCGGCTTCAAGTAAAATCTTTTTACGAATTCTGGATAACGATATTTCTTCGAAAAAACTGTAGAAAACAAAACACTGAAATGAGCATAGTATTTTGTCGGTCGAGTTGCAAAGAATAGTGTAAATATATATTAAAGTAATTAATAATCACGAGATTATACGATATAATCTTTCCAATATCTTTCTCAAAATTCACTCACAGAGGGTTCATTACATTATCGACATGAAACTGTCGATGAGACATATTCAAAAATTCACCTAATTATTGAAAACGTCACCTTAATTTTAAAATAAACCGAGCTTCATTAAAGCCACACTGAATAATTATATAATTGAACGAACTTACCTAGTGAAGTTCGATTGTAATTGTATAAGCGCTTCCTCCGAAAAGATTAAAACGTAGTACCCCTATTCTCTACGCCAATATCGTCACATTTTTAACATAAAACAAAAGACGCATGCGGCGTCGGCCGCGATCCTCATTATTTCAAATTGCTGCCGTAATAGATTGGGTTTATCTAGTGTAATAGATAGTGGATCTTCCTGAAAAAGAAGAAATAGGTGGGATTGATTTTTCGGAGGAAGCGCTTATACAATTACAATTGAACTTCACTAGGTAAGTTCGTTCAATTATATAATTGTATTTAGCGCCTCCTCTTCAAGATCAAATCGTAGGTGTTTAAAGTCTCATTACGGCGATCCAACTGGAAACACTAACTGAAGTGTTAGTCTGAACAATTTTTTGTTCCATATTACACATATTAATTTTCCAGTATGGATAAAGCAAATTATTGCTTATCCGATCTAACATTTCTATCATAAAAATTTGCAAATTTTTTCGACTCTTTATTCCAGCCAGCTGTCTTTTTAATCAGATCTAGATCAACGCCCAGTTCTTTTGCCGCTGAGGTAGATGCGTGACACGCGCTATGCGCTGAGCACACGGCTGTATCTACGCTACTAGCCAGAACCCGCCTTAACTGACTTATTAGTAGATATAAAGAGTCCTTTCACCGAATTACGAATCTCTGTTGAACTATCCAAATAGCACAATACGGTTGAAGCTGCACATATTTTCTTGTTGTGAAAAAATGGCAAGGTGAAAAACGGTTGTATCGCGTTCTTCTTCGACTTCTTAATACGCGCAGGAATCGTTATTCTCTATTTTATCCGCGGATATCCTGTTTTCTAACTCAATCAGAGAGAACACCTGCATCCGGTGAACAGTATTAGATCGAGAAGAGTAATTAATTTCTTGGCTATCGTACCTATTCAAATTCAGCTCTCCGTTTGCGGGCTGTTTTATAAAGTATTCGACGGCAATCTTTGGATTCCAAGTAAAGTTGTACTTGGTAAAGTTGTAAATATAAAGCCATAAAATATTCAAAACGATTTGCTTCACAATTTCTCCAGAAGAAATTCCCCCAAATCGGCCTGTTTTAGCGTTGGCTAAAGTGTAGTCTCTCCTTAATTTCCATTAATAATGTTCCTACATTATCGCCTGACATTCCTGACAACTTGACACTCGAATATGTAAATGCAATCGCATCTTATATTAGCTTTATATTAACTGATTCAGTCGCGTCTGGTCCAATTGATTTTGAAATTCTTTCCCTCTGATTGTGTATTGCAGTAGCCAGCGCCGAGGGTGAAACGCTGACTCTGTCGAAAGTAACCAGGAGCGAGATGGGTGTCTACCAATGCATCGCGAGTAACGGAGTAGCACCATCAGTCAGCAAACGGATGATGCTGCACGTACACTGTGAGTACGCCCTAATATCGTTTCCCCAGGTACTTTCGCTGGGAATCTATCTCCCTCCGAAGATTATCTTCTTAGCTCACGATGGATTCTGCTGATTCGCTCATCGGGACTAACTTATTATCTGGAATCCTCTCTCGCGTTTCAACGATCTCCGCAGCGATTGATTATTATCCACGATCATCGATTTAATTACCCTGAACCGCCCAACGATATTTGGGATCGTTGGTTAGGTCTTTTCTCGGGGAAAAAGGGTTTAAGTTTGATGACTGGTAAAATATTCGGTAGGCGAAGGAATTCACCTTAGTTGGAGAACTTCCCTTGTTAGTGAAGAACGTCCAGCTATTCGGTAGCTGGATCTCGTCTTTCATAAACTTTTATCACTGTGTTAGGTACATATTATTATGAAGTATGTACTTGGATTTATAGATATTAATATTTGATGGTAGAAGAACTTTCTACTGGTGCATTGAAAATTGCTACCTTTCTTCGGCAAGAAATGCCCGCAATAGTTTGCAACTCGGCGACAGCATGAAGACGAAGGATAGAAATTACAGTCGGCGCAGCTTCGAAATATTATACTTAAATAACTTCATCGTGTGCGTTGTAGATTGGATTACATGGCGCGATAAATGGGAAGTATATAATGCATCGCGGTAGACGGAATTCTCCGCAGATACACGAATTCTATAACGCACTTCGGACGTGGATGATATTCAAAACACTCGCGCCTGAAAATTTGTCTTGAACACGTTATCACGTTAAAACGACTCCCATACACCGCACGACACCGTTGTCGAAATTACTATAATCTAGTCGGCAGAATGGGCAGAAATAAGGCTTTTTAATACGTGGCGCAATAGTCACCATCCGGATTTTCTTAGTCTATAACATTGATTTTAAATGAAACAACGTGGCGTTTTTTGTGCTACAATTTATTAAGAGTTATAAATTTTATGATATAATGTTCCAAAGATAATATTCAACAAATGACCGCCATTATAATTGATACAAATTTGGGCTTATTTTATTGTATTTTCCATGTTGTTATGAAGAATTTGTGGAGTTAGATTCTCCATTCCCTGTAGAATATTGTTCTTTAATTGTTGCGAAGCCCGTGGATTATTCACGCTCTTTTTCTTCAAATAGCCCCAAAGAAATAAGGCTGGGCGGTTAAATCGGGGGATCTGGCTGGCCATAACAAAATTACCAAAACGAGTGATAAAAACGTCGACCGAATTTTTCCGCGTTCTTGAAGGGTACCTATACTTATTCATCTTTATGGACAATAAATTTCGCGAGTCTCTTCTATTGAAATGTCAAAACATCACCGACATATACCAGTGTCTTCCCAATGAAAATGGCCCCAAAAATCATATAATTCGGACCATAATTAAGGATATTACGTGGAAAATTTACTTTCAGAATTGAAAGCCCGTTTCGTTAAAAATAGTCCGATTTCAATTATTTTCTGTTCAATTAATCGGGAGAACGCCAGGAATCCATTGGTGTCACTTTCATATTGATACGATGAAAAATAAACAAATTCAGATTCTGTAGAATCTATCTTCAATAAAGATTATCTTCAATAAAGATGAAGTTAAAGTTGAACCGTTATTTGAAACCAAGTTGAAAGGCTTCCAAATAAACCAGCTTCATCTTGGGCGCTCCAAATTAAGATAACTTTATTTGAAAAGTTATTTCATTCGACTTTTATTTAGATTGTGCCCAACTCTGCTTTACCCTATCCTTCCATAAATATCCCATAAATAATTCATAATTATAACATCCTCCTCATACCTATAATAGCTTCCAATACATCTCCAAAAATATGAAATTAACTTATTTCAACTTACGACAGCTAAAAAGAGACTCAAATTCCTTACTTGATGACTTCCAAAAGTGTTCTTCATCAGTCAAGCATATCAGTTGGAGAGCTGATATCAGCGGGGAGCCGTATCTCCGCCACTGAAGTCGATTAAAGATGTATCGAGCGTGCAATTTAGCCTTACACATAGCAAATCTATGCAAATCTGGATGTAAGGAACACGAACGACAGTTGGAGTCTTATTTTTACCCCTTGGAAGGAATTTTTCACTTCACACATGCTTTCTCAAGGATTATTTGCAAAACTTCGGGCAGTGAAAATGCCCTGAATTCACAATTTTCTAAAGTTATTATTTATTTCTTTAAAACGGTGTAGTGGAAACTAGTAGTTTTCATCTACCCATATACTACATATAAAAACAAATTGAAAACATTGGTACCATATCCTCGACATTTCTTCAGCTGTGTGATAACAGTGTGACAGATATGTCAAACTCAAGATCGTCTCTTTGCATAAGAGTACGTGTAAAATCAGTGAAAATTAAAATCGTTATAATTCAGCAACCGTTTAGTAAATTTGTTTGAAATTTTTGGGGCACATCATGAAGATTAGAAAGAACAATCTCACAAATTTTCATCAACTGGGTACCATTTGGAAGTTGGTCCAATACATCCTTAACCTATCACAAAAATCATGCAACAAAATTCTCCACTCCTCTGACTAGTGATCAGTCCTTCAAAATTAAATAAAAAAAAAACATTAACCCTGAAATACTACATACCAAGTAAAACGATTTCTCAGTGGTACACACTGCCATATAACGGGAATAAAATTCCCCTTTACCGTTCTCTTAGCGCGGCATCCCCGAAAAAGTCGGCAGGATATTCCCGTCACTTAGGCACGGAAGGTTTTCTCTCAATCGTCCGGAGTGTAAACCTCCAGGAGCACGTTACAGCCTTATCCGTGTGACGCAGTCTTAAAACCGTCTCGCCCTCGGCCGAATATGCACGGTTCCGCGGCGGTGGCAAAGGTAAAAGCAACAGCAAGGTGCAGCGAGCTTGCACGGAGATAGCCATCGTCTCCTTCTTTGCATAATTTCAACGTGGCAAAAGGGAAACCCGCCCCCGTATTAGGAAAGAGGGGCGAAGAGAGGGAGCGTGCGAAGGGGCCTAGGTCGCGAGCGTTGGAGGCGTTAAAGGGTCGGAAAAAAGGGCAGCAGAAGTAAGATGCAGCTTAAATAACAGCGCGAATCGACGTGGCTGCGGCGCGCCGAAAGCTTGGATGGTTGGATGAGGCTCCGAAAGGAGAGAAAGATAATAAAATTACACTTGAGCCGATATACCTACTCGCCGCTCCGAGTTTAGAGACGAGAGCGCTGAGAAAGGAGCAGCGAGACGAAAATCGAGGGAGGAACGAAATGGCGGATGTGGCTGAGAGGGTGGAGTGTCTAACAAGGAAAGATCGGCACCCGAAGGAGCGGTTTTTAGGAAGTATCGCTTAGAATTTAGAACTAGGCGAGCGTGGAAGGATCCAAGTACCCAGGATATCAGTCGTCTTCAGAGCCATGCTCCGGATAAAAATTATTCTAAATAAATAACACTCCGAGGAATCAGAGAAACAGAGGACAGGGCGCAGAGGGCTATGGACGAACCGGGGACGAAGGAAGGGTCGCAAGAGGGAAAGGGTTGATAGGCGAAGCCGAGAAGGTTCCGAGGACGACGAGTTAAGTCGCGGTTACGACTAGGTTCTCGGTGTCTTAGATCCGGGGGAGAGGTAATTCTTCGCCGGAAATTGGATGTACCCTAGGTTCATGCTACGATCTTGCACCTGCCCCCGGGCAATAAGATCGTGCGGGATAATCGAATTTCATTGAATACGCTCCGTGCCCACAGACCGTATAGACGATTGCGTCCGCGAGCTATTGCTTCGAAATTCAAGCGATCGGGGAGGGCTATTGTCGATAGAGAGACCGGGACGAGGAGAAGGACAAACCGGATCATCTCGAAGATGGCTGGATCGGCCGCGTTGTCGTCTCTGCCAGGCTAGAGGCGATCGATCGAACGCTCGTTCCGATTGTTACGTATCCAGAGGGAAAGTGAGAAATTTACGTGGCTCTGTTAGCGGGAAGAACGGATCCGTTCCCTTTTATCTCAGCGAGAGAAACTTCCACCTGCCCTTTTTTTCATAATCGCCCACCCTCGTTTGCGTATTAAGAGGGGAGGGAAGCTACGCTGGCTTGGAAAACGTGACTGGAGAGAACTAACAGGGTTGCGACTGTTTTTAAAGGCTTCCGCGAAATTTCATTTTGATACA
Organism: Andrena flavipes; assembly: GCA_963971345.1. NCBI lineage: Eukaryota > Metazoa > Arthropoda > Insecta > Hymenoptera > Andrenidae > Andrena > Andrena flavipes. The sequence goes on from OZ020482.1 coordinate 52,038,602, forward strand.
ATTTGCAGATACGCCGTTACGACGATTCTGATGGCTCTCGTGCGGGATAATGTGCATTGTGTTTGGCGCGGAATAAGTGTCTCTCCCAGCTTGCGCTCTTTTGGAGATAAGGGATTCGTTGTCGTGTACTACTGGCAGTGCTGAAATCTGTAGCTCTTTTCTCCGAGGGGCGGAAATTAAATATATTAAATGCAGCGAACCTCTCGTTTGACGTGATACGTTTAAAGGACAGGATTTCTTTTGGATCGAGGAGGGGCTAATGTCGCATTCATAATCGGGATTGACTTGGAGGAAATTCGTTTTGACTCGGGCAACTTGTGTTATACAGAGAAATCTATTATTTCTGTGGAATGATTGAATGAGGATCTTTATTCAGATTCTATGGGATATTGGGTCGCACAGTTTCTTCTTTTCTAAACGTTGCAAGCGCTCGTCGATTCAGTTCTCATAGAAACCTAAGGTGTTATTACACTGCACTTTATTGTCTTATTTTTACATGATCATCGATCGTGGAGAGTTATCAAAAGCAATATTCTGCCGTGTTAATTCGAAAGAGCGTATTTGGTCAAAAGGTGGTTCTGAGATAAATGACTTTTGTATTTTGTGTTATGCCATCGGTATTTTATATAAATCAGATTAGGTTAAATATTAAGTATCTAAATATTTCATAAACTCCAAGGGAGACTGAAATAAACCGTTTATTATATCTTCAGTCTCGATGCAAATATGGCTTTATTATTTTACACGTAGATGATAAACTATTTTTGTGCTACCTAAAATTAATAAACGATGTTTATTAAAAGTAGTCGTATTTCTCGATAAATCAGAACACAGAAGAATAAAAGTGTATCGGTGTAGACACTTTCATTTCAATTTTAACAATCGCAGGATGTTACTATATTGAAAATGAAAAATGTTTACACAGGGACGATACCGAACGGTTTTATTGAAATAATTTGACATATATAAATCGATAGGTCGCGATGATAATTTTAAACGTGTACATGCGCGTGTGCCAGAGGTGGAAAATCAGATTCATAATCCCCTACCTGTGAATTAAACATGCGGTGGCTCAAATTCAGCGCGTAATTCCCAATTGTGCAATAGCTGGTCATTATTGCGCAGAAAGCGTGCTTAACCGTTGCCAACACCTTCCATTTTGCCCTCCCTGTTGTACGATACTTGAATAGCAACGTGTGAATGGAAATAACTGACGGTTTCGAGTGCGTTCACATAGGAACTGGTTAATTGTTGGTTGATTACGCGCGATTTATTAGCCCCGGAAAACAAATTCGATCGTTTTAATTGGATTGTCTTATATTGCCCGAACAATGCCAAACAATGGTTCTCGATACTTCATTTAATTTATCGCCTATACAGAAGGTACTTTCGGGGTTGCCCGCGTGGGACAGTTTTAATCCAGGGTGGCGCAAAATGGGACGCAAGTTAATGAAATATAATTATTAAAAGGAATCTTCTCATTACAATGACAATGTATAATATAAATTGAATTTCGACCGCAAAAATTGTTCTAATTAAAGGAGAAATGATTTCGGCGCACTGTTTCGGTCTATTTTAATGATAAAGTATCTAACTTATAAATATGCATTAACTCAGATGTCTTATATTTTTGGAACGGCACAGAATTTTCAATCCGAGGGGTTAAAAAATGAGTATTCGTTGCATAAATCTGTGGACATTTCTTAAAATTACGACGATAAAAGTAATCTATTTTAATCACTTGGTATCAGGCGATAGGCAATCGCCCAATACCAATTATGCTTCGTTCTTTATAATGGAAAACAGAGCTCTGTATGTCTTAGTTTATTTCCTATGAGAAAACTTTCCACTTTCAGTCGCAAATAATTTTCTAATTGGATATTATTAACATACATATCTCACTTAACACGTAGCATTACCAAAAAGGAGACAACAATATTTGCCCATTCCCTTTGAGCTGAAATTGTTGCTACGCTCGTTCTACTCGTACATTCCGGAACACTTTACGAAGACATTGTTTCCTGTACATTTTCATTTCCATAAATGCATACGTATTGTTCACTGTATTTATTCGTCTGTCTTGAACAAAGAATGAAATACCAAACGGAAGGGCTGCACATATTTTTCGGGGCAAGGGTTGTGGTCAACATGCAAATGCAACACCGAAACTGAAATATAGTCTGGCGTAAATGGAAGTATCTCAGCGTATACGATCTTACTTCCATCAGCAGGGATATCATTGGGAAGCTTCTCTGTATCCGTTTGCAACAAATTTTAGAAAATACCAGTTGTAAATGACGTTCACTGTAACGAACTGTTAATTACTACAAGACGATGTTGGAACTTTCTAAATCGAGTCAGAGTGTGATAGATTTTACACAGCTTCGCAGGCAAATGTTGTAGCGGTTAAGATCTTCTTTTCCCGAAACACACGAGGAAGCCTTAATACAGGGCTATCACGAAAAAAAAGTATAGTTTATGTAATAGGACAGGATCGGGTGTTATCTTGTTACAGCAAGAGTACCACATCTTTCTCGCCCAAGGGGCGAGGAGAATTCTACTTTTCGTGGACCGTACTTATCTCGTGAAAACCGCATACTACTAAGAAGCTCTTCGCTAGACAGCTACGAAAGCACACTCAGAAACCCCTAATGTCTCGCCTTGTAAGCTTATTTTATATCAAGCAGCACCGGGAACAATTTAAGTGGACCAAAAATTTCAGTAGCTTGCACCATTCCTAAATGAATCTCTGGGTTAAGTCGCATCAACTTGAAGACTTTACAGCAAAAGGGGTGTAGCTCCATTTTTAACAATTTTTTAGTTATGACGCGTAATATGTTTGAAGCACGTTTGATGCACATCCGATAACAAATGAGCAATTTATTGCAAATAAATAGAAATAGAAATATTAATATTAATATTTTTATTACAGAATATTTCTTCGTCAAATATAGAAATAAAATCTTATCAACTCGATAACTACTACTTATTGTGTGAAAATAATTTTATAAACAGTTCTTTCTATCTGGAAACGATGGAGCTGCAACCCTCTTGCTGCAAAGTTCTCAATAAAATTATTCTCCGACTCGACTATATTTTCCTGTCGTTTCATTCTATTATTCTCCAAAAACTGGAAAAAGAATATCTCGCTCGAAGGTGTTTGATCTTTAATCATAATATATCGCAATTACGCGATAATTGTGTATAGCGTCACTTGAAACACATTACCAGACGGACTATTGCCTTGTTGCGCACAATTGTCTGAGAGTAAGGACGAACGCGTTCGTAAAGTTACTTGCACACGCGGCCAGCTTCAGCTGAATATTTCGTCCGTGGAAATTAAAGGGTTAAATCTACCTTGGGTGGTAACTGTTCTACCCGAACTAAACGTGACCACCAGCTATCTATCTAGCTGGTTTCGCTCGCGGGACTTAATTTAGATTCGTGTGGATTAACTTCTAACTTTTCACCGACTCTCCAGCCGCTGCAAAACTCCTCGCGCACCGATCACGCCATACCTTTTCGCCACGCTCGCGCTTAATGCGCGATTGCTTAACGTGTTTCGAATATTTACATCGCTGGTAAAGTGTTTCACTCTGTTACGATTACCCTGGTTTATGACACTATCGCTTCCGTGTAAAATTAGCAAGCAGAATCACTTTTTCATCGGCAATAATGAAGTCCAAACTCTGCGAACTGCTTGCGTAAATGCTTGCACGTTGGACCAAGCTTATAATACGGCACGTCGCTTCTTCAAGTATTCGCGTAATCTTCTACTTTAATATTCTAAAAGTTATTTATGCACCAGAAATGTCTACACTAGGATTAGAGCTTGAAAGGATCGAAGGTAATGTGTTTTTTTTTGCCTCTCGAGGGTTTTCTTATTTCTTCCCATAATTTCTACCACCCATTTAAGGGTAGGTACTACCTAGGTAGACGTTTAATTATTTTAATTATAAAGAAATAAATTGAAGCTGAGACTTGTTCTTTGACACAATGTTTATTAACATCATAAGCTTTAAAAAAACACGTTTGTTTAGTCAAAAATATGCATTACAGATGACGCTACAGGTGGGTCATTAAAGAAGTTTTTAAAAAAGATTCTTCACTTTGCAGCGATTTTAGTGAAATGAAACGAAATTCAGAGACCTATGAATAAAGCAAAATTACGAAAATTACAGGCTCTAAATGTCTATTTTGAAAAAAAAAAATGCATTTTTCGTCAGACAAAGATGAGGTTTTAGTTTATTTTCGTAAAGAAGAAGAGTTTTTATTAACTTCAATTTAGGTTCAGTCCTACACATTTTTTGAACGCTGTTTTGAGGCTGTTACGCGAGAATTCCAATTAACTATCTACCCATAATTCCAATGCACCGCATTAAGAGTCACGCAAACAAGACATGTTCTGTCGTAGAGGAAATGAGCTGGTCACCTCCCCGCACATAATTATCCACTAACTCTAACACACGGAACGTTCATATTACAATATGGATCGCGGGGACCCGGAAGGGCCCCAATAAAACAGAGAAGAATAATTGAATTTTCGACTAGATCCAGCCCATTGGTGGGTCTCGCGACATCGTTTCACAGAACGGTTCGCAGGTTCTTCGCAAATTGAAGCAGCCTCGCGCTGCACCTGCATTTATCGCGGCTGTCTGCGTTAATCAAACTGATTACAACTACCGTAAATCACTGCCACCGGTGGAACAATTTCGGGGGAGGCCAGTTCACCTCTTCTGGGACAAATTGTTCGAAGCTTTATTTCGTTGCCGCGCAATTCCGCCGCTTCCGGTGAGTCGCGCCAGTGGAATCGGTGTAATTGTTTATGACGATACGAACGCGACGTGGAATTTACGACGAGGAGTCCGTCAAGGAACGCTCACCCGCTCCTAGCGCTCTGTATATCGTTGATTTTTATAGCGACGAACTCTGTTTACGGTCGGGAAATTGAAATTCGGAATATCGATTTTAATATAGCACAATTTCTCCGGGGTTTAATAAAAATTTCAGTGGAAATTCTAACAAGCCACGCGCCAAGAACGACGGGGAAAAATAAATTCGCAAAATCGATTTCTCAACTTGTTTATAAACATTTAAATTCCTCTCTGCAAACTTTGCCCTGTATTTGCAAATTAATACTATATAATCTCTCTGAAAGATACTGTGTATTGTCACGAGTTGAAAAACAGTGCCAGTGCTCGGTAATGTTAGAATATTAACGGCGGCAAATAGTTGGCAGAAATTACAAGGACTGAGACGAAAGTTTCCACTTTTACTGTCCACGGTGCAATCAGAGATTTCGACGTTTTGCTTCCGCAGATAAGAACTTTACGTGCATACCGGCCACTGCAGTATTGGATTTCTGTCTCCTTTTACCACTTACACGTTAAACTGCAGTTTACGATTTCTGGTTTACATCCCTTTTTACGCGGCGGCCCTTTTTAGGCGGGCTATCGTGATTTATGATCGCGTTATCGTTTGCAACATCACGGTCGATGGATTCCTTTGGATAACATCGATGGAAGCGTTCTTTCCGTTCAGATCTGGCCATCCGCAGAAATGGAATCGCGGTACTCGATTAAAGGGAGGGCTTACGCGTTTCTGCCCAGCAGAACGAAATTACACACAATCTTGCGTGCGCACTTTGCCCCGCAAATTGGACTCCACAATTGGGACATTCGGAGCAAAAACGGACTAACCCACATTTTCTGCGAGATTCAGCCAGTGGTAATAATGTATTCCAATTGTATTAATCATATAAAATAGGAAAAATTATTATTTTTTCAATGACTTAGTCCGGTTTTTCTTCCAACTTGATTTCACTACACTTCTGATTAATTCAACGTAATTGAAAACTGTAGGAACAACAAGGTGGTTCGGTGAACAAACGAGAAATCTAGATTATTCCTTAGAGTTGGACTCGTTGAATGCAGCGGTTTCCACGAAGTATCATCGCGTCGGACGACCTAGGAGATATCTTTAAATCGTTTACGAATGTTGAAGGAAATAACGTAGTACCAATCATCTGCTCATGGTAAAAGGGGTATATAGGAACGTGGAGAAGCACAGAGGTTATAGTATTAGCCACTGAAGTAGGAAGATCTGTCCTTTGGCTCAGAAGCAGAGGGAATTCTGCTTTCTATGGGAGCTGGTCCCGCAAAACCACAGTCTGCTCCCTAACCAGTCAACCCAGAAACCTATTACAGGATTTCCTAGCGTTTTGCCGCAGCACCGCTAGCGTATTTCGACCCCGACGATATTCCTGCTGGACATCTTTAAACGACTCGCTGTTTTAACACGAACTGCGCGCGAGCCTTTGACCTTGTTCATCCTTCTCCGAATGTCCGAAACAGATATCGTATTTTCCATGAATCTTGCAACGGGTATTGCTGATTATTAATGTCTTTCGTATTGTATCTTTGAGCATTGAGCTTCTGTTAAAAGAGAAATATAAGAAGATTGTAGGTTTCTGCCAATAATTCAGGGATTTCTTTCGGAAGAAAGGTTGGTTTTCAGGTATCGGTGTTATTGAATACCCGTGGTATTTTTGGACAACATAATCTTCTTCTCTGTGGGGAAATTGTACTCCCTTTATTTTTATCGAAGTAAATTGAGTTTCTGAGGTTGGGACAGAAGATCGATCTTGTTACATTCTTCTATAGAATTCTCAATTTATTTTATTTTTACTTTATTATGTGGTTGACTTCTTTTATATTCAAAGGTTTACTAATTATTGTCAGGGAATGAATGGGAAGTTATCCAGTCTCTGTGTTGATGACAGAGATAGAAACTGTAATATTTCCATGAGCAAATATTGTTGGAAAATACTATATCATTGAATGCTTAAATAACATAGGTACTGTTTAAAAATACTATTTAATTAAATGTTTAAATCGTGAGAAATTACTATTTATTATTTACACTCGGATACGTATATACAGAGGGTGGACAAATTATTATACTCAAAACATTTTCGTCAATTCTGGGGATCATTTTAAAATGGATTTCATACGATTAAAAAGAAATCTTAAATTGACATCTAAAGATTCTGAAAGGAAACTTTCTTAGCTTTCCAAAACACTGAATTAAAATTTGTCTAGGACCATGAATTTGCAAGTTATAGATGTTCAAAGTGAAATGTACCTTTTTTGCTTTGATCGCGAATAACTCGGTCAATAAAAATCATATAACAAAACAAGAATAAACGAAACTAAAGAGAAATGTTTGCTTTATAAGATTTCTTTGTTGAATTTACCGGAAAAAAAATTTATGCCCCGTGCATACGTTGAAACTAGGCAAAAATATCTGAAACTTCGTTTCTTACGCTTCATCGGTATCATAATGGATGAAAAATTGAGTCCTTGATTCAAAAACTAGAAACTCCAAGCGTTAAATTGCGTTTTTTAAATATATTTTGCGACCATTTGTCGCAGATATACAGACATTCGTTTAAACTTATAAAATTTCAAACCTTTTTGTTTGAATACCATAATAATTTGGCCACCCGCTGTAGGAAATATGGGATCAAAAATAGGACATACAAATTTCAATACCGAAAAGAACTTCCCAATGTCGCTCGCTTCTTCAGATTACATATATTCGGGTAAATATTTCTTGCAAGTATTTCTGACTTGAAACGATTTTCAATCTTCACTAAATTTCTTCGCCTAACCACCCCCTTAATTTCAACACGTATCAATCACGAAAGTACACATTCAAACACATAAACAATGGTTTGAAAAATGAATTCCCGGGAAGCAAACATCGTCATCGATATTTACCAACATAATACTCAGAAACGCGATTATACGTCGCGTGGCAGGCAATAAATACGCGATAAAGTCCGCGATTACACGAAGCCGTCGGTGTAAGTTACTCCCTACAGCGGTAATACAAGTTAAGAAGGATTTATTGAAGGTTATCACGAAGTTGTGATATTATGGCGTTAATACTCATCATGAAGATCGCCTACCATCGGTGAAACCACATAAAGCGGCTTGACCAGCCGACCTGGAAACCTATTAGGGGCGTCCCAATGTTTCGCCTTACGGGCTTACTTCATCGCCGCAATCGCATCAGGGGACACGCCTTCACGGGATCCTAAGCTATTAGCCGGGATTTCTCTTTCCTCCAATTTAAATGATTTATTTCGCGGCGAGCCGACCTATCGCCAAATACCATCCAAGCCCTCTAACATTTAAAGGGAACGCCAGCCTTACGGTATTCCCTAAGCCCTGTGTCGTAACTGGCCCTACTCGAATCTCCGTCTTCGGGGAGAAACTTGGGTCACGGGGGAAAATTGGAAAATCGCAAACGAGCAAATCATAAATGGAGATAAATTATTAACCGTTAATTATACCAGCAGGGACCGTATTAATAAATCGTAGAGAGGCGGTATATATTACTTTAGGATATAACATGTATGAATAAACAATTAATTAGTCCACTATCATTTTATTTGTCTCCTTTGTCTGGGTTTGAACGGTAGACACACGATCCAGAATGGAATAAAATACAGTGGCACTACTGAAGGTAATGTAATTTAATTTGAAAGCGGTTGGTGAGGGATGTCTCTGTGTTCGTGACATGCGGTAATTACTATTAGTATATTCTCTGTCATTTATGATTAACAGGGCGTAAATATTTTCCAAGTTTCGAGTAATAGGAGCAGGTCGGTCAATTAATCTAGATTTCGATGATAGAATTCATTCTTCCTGTTCCCTGTGCTTTCCACGAGTTGAATTCAATGCCTATAAATTCTTTTAATTTTTCATAGTTTGCATCGAAGCATCAAGTTATTTTTCATGAAAAATTGTGTCACGCATCCTTCAATCATTTAACAGAAAACAAATTCAAACGTGTCTATTACTCTTTTCATTTAAAATACTATACCATATGAACACAGTGCAGAGTTATTTATTGCAAATTGTAAAGGCATTGTAACTGTGTATATAATAAACTCTTTTAGATAGAAATGCAATGAATTTCTTTTAGATAGAAATGCGTTCAATGCGGTTCCCAATTCAATGGTTCAAACACGTATTCGTTAGCGAACATGTGTCTTTATTCGTGTTTTTGGTGTCGTCGCAGTTTCGCCTGGCCAATTACAGAACTCGATTACGGTCGGCTCATTAATCTAAACATCCAACTGAAACGACGTAGCCACAATCGAAGCCTGCTAAATGAATATTCGCGTCGATACCAACGGGCTCCGCATCGAGATATAAAGATTGATTTATGAGTCCCGCGCAACCGTGACAACATCGAAAAAGTTTTAATTGCACTGGTGATGTATTTAAATAATTCCGCCCAGCCGTATCCTTTGACCCAGAGGTCCAACTGCGCGTGAAAATTGTTTAGATTGACATGTTTTTCGCCGGATGAACTAATTTTTGCACCTGACAAACAAACATCGGATACAGTCATCCCACAAAATACAATTCCAATTAGTTTCTATAATTCATCATACTCAAATTGATCAAATAATGCGAATATATGCTGTTCGTGCCTTCTGTGATTTTTCTTCATTTTCCAATTATTTTCTAAAAACCCGATAAAGGAAAGATTCTTTCACAAAAAATGATTTAAATAACGGACCAAAGAAAAGTTACTTTAACTTTAGATTATTTGACGAATAAAGTTAATTTTTTTTATCCGAAGAATAAAGATCAAGTTAAAGTTACAGTTGCAGTTAACGTTAAAGTGAAAGTTGGAAAATTTATTTGATAATAAAACAATTGATTAACCCGGGTCAACTTTATTCGACAGATGACGAATATTTTTTTTAGCTTTTATTCGTTATCGAAATTTTATTTAAATACTAATTTTGCCCATCTCTGCTATCTTCTAATTCTAAGGAATTTTCAAAATGACCAAACTATGAATATCTACAAATATCAATCTGAATGGTTCACGAAGCAGTCACCAAAGTCGATAAAAATAATTGTCCTACCGATCTTTCTTCAAACTCTCACATATCTCAATGATATCTACTTGATGAAACAAGATCAGATACAGAAAATTTCCCCTTTCTTACCACTGCTGAATACAGAATTCTTACAACGAAGATTACGAATTTCCAACCCATGGTCTCTAATGTAGGAAACTTCTGCACCAATCCGGTATTACGCGAATCCCTCTAATCCCACTCAAAACATTCGAAACATATTTGAAATCCTGCTAAAAGAGCGAGCCAAGGGCCTACCAGGCGCAGTTCGCCCACACTCATTGTCTTATCTTCAAACTATACGGCGATTAAGTAACCCGTTGGAGCGCACAGTGCCTCCTTGAGATGCATGGACTTCGTACTTCCGGTCAAAAGAACTGTCCAGTGAAGGGTGGCTGCTAAAGCCTAAGCAGCTCGCGAAAAGCTGCTTACGATATTCGGAACGGAGAACGCGCTTCCGTCGCGAGTAGTACCTACCTTCGGCTCGTTCTAAATGACAGCCTGTCAAGCATGTCGGCATTTCATTATCGTGAGTTACGCAGGCTCTATGGAGCAAGCTAATGGCTCTCACAAAGAGACGAACACCACAAAGTACAATGTAAAGCGATTACACGTTGGAACCAGTGTGTGTGGATACGTGTGCAGATCGATCTTGGGACAGTCGTTATTTCTTCTGCTCCCTGTATATCTCTCCCTTGGCAGCTGGGTGTATTGTGTGCAATTGTGACTCAGGAATGAATGTGATCTTGCACGAGTTTCCGCGAGAGAAGGATCAGTTGTAATAAGTAGAGTTGGACAATGATAATATCTAGATAATATTTAGATAAAAGGTCCTTTACGTTTATTCGTTATTCGAAGATCGAATAAGTTGATTTATTCGAAAGCCTTTCAACTTGGATTTCGAATAACGGTTCAACTTTCATTTCATTTTTATTCTAGAACGTCGAATAACCGGCGCGAGCCTTTGCGACCCGCGTGCGGCCTCCTATCGGTCAGATTCTACGGAATCTGAATTTCTTTATTTCTCATCGTTTCAATATGAAAGTGACACCAATGGATTCCTGGCGTTCTCCCGATTAATTGAACAGGAAATAATTTAAATCAGACTATTTTTGACGAAACGGGCTTTCAATTCTACAAATAAATTTCTCACGTGATATCCTTAATTATGGTCCGAATTATACCATTTTTGGGGCCATTTTCATCGGGAATACTTGAGGAATCGATTGGTAATATTTTCATCAACACTTGTTAAAAACCTGAACATTTTATGTAATTATCTTGGGAAGAAATTTCACCTACGGATTGTAAATATCTTTACTACTAGTAAGGCAGTTTTGGGTACGACTGGAAACTCTGCGATGGGTATTTCGATGTTGAACTAGTTGAATATTATATTTTTATTGTTCATGTGTGTTGTGCAGGGAGGTTCTATTGAGATTGAATTGAACGAAGGCTCCGAATTTCTTTTAGTCGCTATCAAAACTCTCAAAAGATATTACACTGTTCAACAGAATTCAACTTTTTTCGCACTTACCTAGGGTAAACGCACTAATAAACGAACACTTAAAGCCAATGAATGAACAATATTATAAAATTATATTTACAGAGCGATTGATTCCACGAGCTGTAAAAGATGTTTGGATATGGAGCAAGAAATTAAAAGAAGTTGCTTATTTTAATAATTTATTTTACCCATTTTAATAAAAAATATCCATTCACTGGTACGTGTTCAGTTACTGGTACATTTACCCTATATCATTTTATTCTGGCTTATAGAATAATTTCAGGTAACAAGCAATCGAAATAAAAAATCAGAATAAAAAATTACAGTTTGAACAGAAAAATTATTCGAAATCGATAATTGGCTTTTTTTTCAAAATCGAATTTCTCAAGACCTGAGAGTGACTCTATAAAGAATCTATAAGAAATGGCTATTGAATATTACAAATCCAGATGGCTGTTTAACAGTGTTATTTTGAATTCTTTCGTTAATTTGATATATTTTTAAGTAAAGCCTTCCAGTTTGTCATTGAAATGATATTAATTACGAATCAATGCCTCGTGCGTGGTTTCTAGCGGACACAATTCGACGCAATCGAATTTACTTTAACAGGACGTGTCAGCGCGCGGTGCGTTTCATCGCTCGCTATCATTCCAAGTGACAAATCGCGGTGTAGCCGATAATTATTACATACACGTATATTTTATGTTTGGCTATTGATTAATGGCGCATCCCGATAAATTGCAGTCCACCCGATGGTTCAAGTACCGAACCAGCTAGTTGGCGCACCAACTGGAACCAACGTCACGCTGGTTTGCCTCGTGGAAGCTTCTCCGAAGGCCATTAATTATTGGACACGCGAATCAGGTAAGATTCAATTAACTATCCCGGCGTCGGTTTATTTCAATGCAGTTTTAACGAATGAACGGGCGAAACTTTCTTTTTAAAGTGACATCGTTTCAATATCTGAAATAGAAAATCGGTATTTTCGCTGACATTCGTTCGATAAATTTTCAGCTTCGCACTCTTCGGTAAAATACTTTATCAGAAACGCCGGACGTTACTGACAAAAGTAAAAGATACATCACATAGAACAATTTAAATTGAAGCTGAATTACACTAGTTTACAAAATAAAAATAAAATTTGCACAGCAGATGCTACAATTTTTTTTCTTACGTAAAATGGCCCGCTGATTCCGTAAATGAGGCCTAAAACAATTTCTATGGATACGATTTCGAGATATTGAGATCGACAGGTGGACTTTTTACCTGTCTGTTAAAAAGGTGGTCCTACTTAATTGCAAATATCTCGTATTGCGAATGACCGATATGTTCGAAAATCATATCAAATTAAAGATAATTAAATCATCGACAAATGTACCTCGCAAAATTTTCAAATCGATTCATTAGTTCGGGTGAAATCGATGGAAATATATGAAAAGTTCCTTTTCTCGACCGAAATTGTAATCGACAATTCATTTAATCATTTGGAAAAAATCTAAACCGCAAAAATGGGCCCAGTTTCTCATTTCTTACGTGGAGCCTGCACTTTTACGAAGAAAGCAAGGTGCTATTGAAGAAAATTGTCTGAAAACAATAAAATATCACATTTTATATCACATCAGCTGTCCCAGGTGATCAAATAAATTGTCAATTTCAGACTCGGGCAAAAAAGTGACTTTTTTCACATATTTCAATCGACTTCACTCGAATTACTGAACCGATATGAAAATTTTCTCAGACTCATTTGTTGGAGATTCAATTATCTTTAATTTGATATAATTTTTTATCATATCGGTCATACGCAACCCGAGATATTTACAATTAAATGGGACCACCTTTTTAACAAACAAGTAAAAATTTTCGGAATCAGCGGGTCATTTTACATAATAAGAAAAAAAAGTGACATCTGCTGCGCAAAATGGCTGTAAACTAGTGTTATTACACATGTCGCTTAACTGGAAGTACCTCTATTAAATTAAATGCTTACAAGTATTTCCTCTTAAAAATAAATCATTTTAAAACCCTCGATCACTCAGCAGTATTTGATTTAATTTCGCAGAGATTCACTTTATAAAAATGGTCCCCATGTGTAAAGATTTTTGTGATTAAACAAACCAGTATTTTTACCTTGTCAAGTAGCGTATCGTAGCTATCGGAAATTAACAATACGACTTATCTTCTTAATCATTTATTCTCGTTGAAATTTGTTTGTTGACAGGCGAGATGATAATTAGTAACTACAAGTACGCGATGTCTGAGGCAAAGACGTCGGTGTACAGCGTTCAGATGCGGCTGGTGATCATGAATCTGCAGAAGCAGGATCTCGGTGGTTACAAGTGCATCTCGAAGAATTCGATCGGCGATGCTGAGGGAAACATTCGACTTTACGGTGAGTTGCCTTGGATAATGCGTTGATAAGGGGTGAAAGCACATCGTAAAGTCTCGTCTAAGCCTCACAGATTCGGGGCTTCGTCGACCCGAAGCCTGACACGAGATCTTCTTTTATTCATCCCTGTCTTGTTCTATTCTTTACGACGTTCTTGATATAGGATCGTCGTTTTCAATGTAGGAGGCTTTCAAACTTTCAATAATTCAGAACAATCAGTAAAAGCAAATTGTAGCTTCGTGTCGTCAGAACGGAAACTTCAAGGTATACATAAATTTTGTTTCTTCATAAAAATTAGCTTGATTTTTTACTTAAAGATGAAGTGGAAATAATGTAGCGTCTAGAGTTAATAATTACTAGAGTTTCCTAGAGTTTTCCCCCTAAAGTATATGTTGTTAAGCAACGTTACTCTTTTTATAAAATAATAATTGATTCGCAATTGATGGTTATTAAAAAGGAAGTGTATTTATCAGTCCGTACACGATTTCATATCAGTTCCTTATTTAATAAATCATGTTAATTTGAGGTATGGTAATTGAGTTTATTGCAACCAAATAAATATTAAAAATTGACACTACGACAGGCAAAATAAATGGGACCGTGAAAACGTGGACTTTGATTAAAAATATTTGCATCGTTATATTAGTGATATTGGGGTGGTTGAGTGGGGATAGTGAAATATGCGGACGTTGTATCCCCACCTTTCCTTCCACGGAACGAAAACCAACCAGGTACGCTCCCTCGACTGGTAAGCACGTGGAAGTAGTCACGCTTCGGACTTCGTAACGTAAACTCGTAAGACTCTGCGTGACGTCCGATAATTCTGCTGATTTCGCAAGTGATCTTCCATTAATCGTTCTACGTTTAATACAGTAACAGTGACAGTGGTAATGATGATGATAATGATCGTGTTTATTTCACGTACGTGAAAAAGATTTTAATCACAAATTAAAATTAAAATGCATTCCTTTAAAAGAATGCTAAATACTTCATTAGCGGTCAGTGTTAAAAGCATTAAAAGGGAACGTGTTACTTTACTTTAAGTATTTGTTGCGGTGGGATAGGTTTCGAAATACTATCATGATTCCACGTAGTTTAACGATACAGTAATGTGGTAATCTACTGTTAATTGGATCGTATGCGTGTGTTTGGAATATTCGTTTAATTAGAGAAAGTACGATGCAAATGGGTGTATGCTAGAGCCACTTGTGGAAGTCTATCGAGGTGGTGGACTTCCTTCATTAACGTCAAATAATAATTATTAATGATTATTCAACGTAAAACAATACTAATAATAATGCTGTTGCTATTAATAATGAATAGATTTGAACTTTTATCTCAAAACTAACTACCTACACCCATTTCAATTTAATATATTAATAATAATTGATATTTAATGATATTTAATCAATTAAACTAATTTTCTGTTTACCACTCATCTAATTATTCAATTCTTTCATTAATTTATTATTATTAGAATGTTATCCAGAAAAATGTGGCTTACCTCAAGCGAAACAATTAAAATAATCGGATTATAAAATATTTATATAATAATACGAATAATGACGATACTCTTCGTGTAAGTAAATTACACGTGGCACGTATTGCTGTAAAATTCGCAGCATATTGAATGCAGGCAGCAAGGCAGACCGAACGGCATAGTTATTTGCAACATATAATGGTCGTTCACCTAATGACAATGGCAATTAGCATTGATTATTAATTTGAGCGTAATAGCCGCTGTATCGGGATGCAATTGCCCGAGCAGCTTATTTTTGCAAAACTGATGATTATCGTCTGGTCTAGTCCAGTTCCCGTACAAATCCAAATTTGTTTCGCTGCAACTCACCATATCGAAATCCCCGTTCACGCACAGCGCTGGACAGAAAAAAAGTTTTACGCGTTTGCCGCGGCTGCGAAGCAATAAATTCTAATTCCAACTAAAATAAAAACCGTACTATGCACGTCGCACGAAACACGATTTGCGAGTCGATGCTAGGTAAATACAATAAACAAATGAATGTCAAAATAGTATTATCCACAAAGTGACAACTAAATGGTCTTACGAAATTCAGATTCGAAATACGAGATCTTGTTATTCTAACCAATTGTTCATAATACAGGGTGATTCGTACTTATCATAGCTAAAACTTAAATAATATCATTATCACGGAGTAAAAAAAAAGCAATTCGAATTTATGGGTGCCAATCTTTTCTTATTATATTATATTATACGCTACAATAATTAAAATATTTTAGCATCAAAAATAGAATAATCACAGACGTTTAATATTCGTAATGCTAAGTGTACGAGCATACCGAATTAATTAACCCTCCTTGGCGTTTTTTATTCTCCGGCAAGCACAAGTATACCAAACAACGTATTCCACTTGGAAATAATCGTGCTTCACTGCGATAATGTTTGGCCGTCGTATTTAGCAATATAAATTTCCGCGTAAAAGTTCTGGGACAAACGCAATATACACTGAACTACAACTTTAAAATGATCGAATTTATAGTTGCCCCGCGTTCGTCGCGAGTGTGCGCGCGCGCGTTTTATAACGGAAACTTCGCGATACAAATCCTCCGTGGATGAAAGTATGAAACACAACGCCGACTTTAACCTACTCTCCCGTATTCTCCTAATGAGAGGGATCTTTTCAAATTCATCGACAAACGTGGGACCATTATCCTACCCTTTCAAACGAGCCACTCTTATTTCCCACTTGAAACGAAGAAAAGCAATGGGGAGAAATAGTGAGAATGAAAGAAATAGTGGTATTCCCAAGGAAATAGCGATGGAAGGGGTTGCTTCTCACCCCCTCGCGAGGCACGCGGCGTATCAAGAGCTCGATTGATCCCTGGGAAGACGTAACAAGTGGAGCAAATCGAGCTTAAGTATTTACGAGGAAATCACCGTAACACGCAGTCCATTATCAGGGCGCGCTGGTGTTCGCGCCAAACCAGCACCCCCTTCTCGCGTTTAATGACGGAAATTTTATCGTGTAAGTCGTGTAAACTAACGGAAGAGCCGTGTGTATTAGCGTGTCCACGTTGGTGTGCGAGCCCAAGGGGTTGTCCCGGCGTGCTCGAACTTCTCGTTGAAGTCACGCGATCAGATAAGCTCGGGGGATTAACCCTTAAACCGATGGTATAAACGGAGCGTGAAGAGAACGCCGGAGAAGAGAAAAGAGTGTAGAGGAATGTAACGGGTGGCCCCTTTCTTCACTCTGACATTTCTGAATTGCACCCGTGTGCATTGGGAAATTAGAGGCAAGGTTTTACAAGGTACCGAAATTATTAGCTTTAGATTCTGTGTAACATTTAAAGACAGTAATTGGTAGAATTTGGAAGAGGTAATTTGATTTAGAATCGCGCAGATTTTAGCAATCAATTCAAGGGCATTTTTCTGGATACTATTCGCAAATTTTAAATTTACAAATTCTTCTAGCACTGCAAGGTAGTGTACCCTCTTAATTAATTAATCTATCAAGCAAAGATTAATGTCTCGAAAGAGTGGCTCCTACCATTAAAAATTATAACAGGGACGTAGAATAAATTGATTATTTCCTTTTCCATGTACCATTTTCAGAATCCGCGTGGTTTCACAGTTATTTAGTCATCTTTGTTAATTCATTGCTGCCATCTTACGTGAAAATTCAATGGAGAAGTATTTAAATCCCTTCACCGCATCATTTAACTAAATACAGAAGTAAACTCTTAAAGTAGTTTAATAGATCCATGGTGTTTATATTCGAATTTGATCGCGGCAGGTTTAAAGTATGCAATGATTCCAACAGCGATTTTTAATATCGTCCCACGACAACATCGCTCGGACGTTTAATCAATGATTTCTGTTTGCCGTGCGATCCGCGGCGGCACATCTCGCCACGTTTCATCTCGCGTAGCGAGGCGTTTGAAGTTTCCATATGAATCCCATTAGCATCCACCTCATCGTTATTTCTCTCCTGTAACGTAAATAGCATAGATAATCTAAATCATACAAAGTATTTTAATCACTATTACGAAATTGTAATCCAAGCATAAATAGCGTAATTTCTTCTTTAGCATACAACCCCTTAATCAGCATGAATGTCCGGAGGGGCTTTATTAAGTTTATAGTAAACAAGTGAATATTTCTAAAATTCAGTTTATACATTTTATTAAATAATTCCATTTTTCCACACGGTGACGTATACTGCTTGTTACGTAATGTCCTCTTAGCAACCAATAACATTGTTGGTAACGGTAATCAGTTCTAACTTATAAAGAAAGAAATAAAAAGAAAAACTAATTCATTGTTAATCGGTATTTATAGGTCGATAGTTGTTGACTTTACGTTACATAAATTTCTCTAGAGATATGAAAAAAGTTCGGCCCATAGAGGGTTAAATTTTTAATTAAAATTGCTCTACAAATGGGTTGAAAATGGCAAGAAGTTAGTCCACTCGCATAGCCTGTTTCATGATCCGATTCGTCGATGTCATCGCCAGGGTTATTTTTTCTTTACCGTTACCCGAAAGTGCTCCCCCCAGCCTGAACAAAATCTGCGGCTTCCCTTGTTAACCAGTTCGCTCTTTCGCGCCCATTACTCAAAATAACAAATTAAAAATCATCCATACATTCTCACGCATTTAACCAGGAGAAGCCTTGAAATTCGAGAAGCTTCCGATAATCAACATCAATATTTACCCAGAATATGATCCTCGAACCATAGCCTTTACTTTCACGCGTACCCCATGTAACGGACACGGGCAGAGAGTGGTGGCAAGAGATAAAGCAGGAGGAGGGGTTGGTGGCGCAGCACAGCGGTGGGACGACAGTGGCGAGATGTTGGCACGTCACGTCAAGGGCTAAAAGTCCGCGAAACAATATCCAACCGCCAACCCGCCCTCCGCCGGGCTACATCTTTCTTCCCTTTTCTCTTGTTGCCGGCTGCTCTTGCCGCTTCTTCTGTTCCGTATTAGTTATCGTTTATCAGCCGGGCCAGACAAAACGCGCCGTCGGGAATTGGGTGAGCCATCTGTTGCCAGACATGATCGATAAAAGTCCGCCAAGTGCTATCAGTGCTAAACTGCTATTTCGACGAGCTGCCGCACGTTTCATCCCTCCGACCCTCGCTCCGACTCTCCCTCTCCTTCCTTCACCCACCCACCCACCCACCCCCCTCCGCCCCGTCCCGTCTGCCCCCGTTTGACGAGCTTTCACCACCTTCTGCGATTTCTTCTCCCCTCCCGCGGTTCTTTCGCCTCGTCCTCGTTCTTTCCGCAACATCTGTCCGTAGCCAGCCCCGATCACGGAAGTGTGTACGCGATAAATCGAATCCGACCCTGCAAATTGCTCGTTACCGCTGATTACGCTTTTATGGGCACGCTCGTGCAAGCGGGAAAGTCCTCGGCAGGCTGCAGGCGAATCCGAATGAAATACTTTTTTTTCGTTTGGGGATATTAACCGTCCGGAAGGGGTAGGATGGGGTGGAAGTAATGTCCTTTCCTTTTGGTTTTCTATTGGCGTTTCTTGAATGGGTAGTTTTATTTTTATGCAGAATTTTGTGACAGCGCGTTGTAATATTTTCGTGTTCTTTTATTTTTGAGGAAGAATGTTATCTATCTATATATGTATAAAAGATGTCCCGATTGACTGAGTAACTGACTCTTCAACGCCCAGTTCAAATCGTTTAACCTAGGAACGTGAAATATGGGAGGTATATTGTTTCGATGACGTAGGCACCCACTAAGGAAGGGTTTTTGAAAATTCCGTCCACAATGGGGTGAAACGAGGTAAAATGTATTTTCTCCGGTTCCATAATACAATCTCTTAGGCCCGGTTAGATATCAACTTGGTTTTTACTTACAAAGGATACTCACGCAAATGCCAGAACACGTGTTTCAGGATTTTTCCCTAAACAACCCCTAATGGGGTGAAAAGGGGTAGAAATATGTTTTCATGGATTCCTTAAAATCTCTTCGGCTCAATTCAATATCGATACTTGGTTTTAGCCTATGACAACACAAGTGACTAAATCCAATTTTTAAATTTTACCCTTCTCAACCCTTAAAGGGTCAAATTTCGATCTGGTGTGAGATCTTTTTGTAACGTGTCATACTAAGTGTACATTGAATTGGGGTGTCTTATAAATGTTCGTTATACAAAGGTTACTTTACAGAAATTACATAATTAATTACTTCAAAAAAAAGCAAATACAAAAGTAATTATTATAGATAAGTCGAAGGTATTCAGTTTTTTTTATACTTGCAATTAAATCATTTAAGGCAAGACGATATGTCTAATTGGCGTTTTGTTTTTTTTTCTACGTAAGTTCTACATAAGGACTTCCTTCCTCGCTTTCACTCTTTTTTTTTTTTATTATATTTAATTTTGTCAAATGAAAATCAGTGTCAAGAATTGTTGAACTTTTAATATTTTATTATTTAATTTCTGAATTTAATTTTTTGATTATGTTTTATGGTTCTCGATACCTTATTCACGTAGAATGATCAAGTCTCACGAAAAGAGATGGCGAGGTTTGTTTGCTCCTGTATTTTCGTAATTTCGGTGAATTACTTCGAGGATATAGTAATTCGGGAGAACAATATCGAAAGAGTACGCCGGGAGAAGGACGAGACTCCCCATTTCGCCTTTTCCAATTTCTGGAGTGTCAATTTTGCAACACATGGCCCTTGCGTTATCGCGATGGAAGATTACGGTTCTTTCCTTTTCTTTTCCTCCTTTTTTATCTGAGCATTGGACAATTCCTTCGGATGGCTTGATCAAATTGCACGTTCCCTCACAGCAGGTCTGACAGTGAGAGAAAATGATTTAATTAGAAGGAGCAAGTTATTAATGGTACATCATGCTACAGATTTCAGTCTATCGTGCAATAATTAGCTTTTAGGTTCATTTCTGTTCTGCTATACTTACTTGATTCCTGAAACGAATAGTGAAATCGTTTTGCGACGATCACGATCCATTTGGACACTCTAAATTTGAACAATTTGATTTCACTATTTTAAACCACATTTTTCGCGAGAAGAACTGTATTTTCTAAAACACGTCTTACTGTTTTCTTTCAAAACTACTTTTGGGTCACATAATTTTTCTACACACATTTAATAACTTTTCTTTAACTTATTAAAATCATTCCAACGAAAAATATTAATTACATGAAATTCAAAATCCTAAAATCCGGAAACTTAAATTGTCACGGATAACATCGGTACCTACTTATTAAAGTCCAACATTTTATTGACGTTTAAAGTTCGTACAGCTCGTAACAAGTTGGAGGATCGCTGGGGGAATATAAAAACTCAAGTATTTTTATAAAACCATAGATGCTCCGTACAGATTAGTGTTAGTGTACACGCCGGTACGTGTATAAATTGAACCCACTATAGGAATTCCTCGTCAAAGAGAGGAATTCTTGCCTCCTCTTTTTCCATCAATACCGCCTTCTATATACTGTGACGTCGAGCGTGAAAACACGCAACCCCACAACCATGTTACAGTTCCTATCTGAGAGTTATGCATCCGAAAAGAATCATACCAAGTGTCACTTTAATTTTCGTCCAGCTACAAGCTACATTTTTCATCCGGATTGAACTTAAATTATTCATCTAAAGTTCTACAACCAACGTATATCAATACCTTCTTTGGTCGATTTTACTGCCTTTATTTGACAAGACAAAATGTGAAATATTTATGGAGCACGAATTGTGTCTAAATGTGAATCAAGTTATATCATAACGTTTCTGTACAAACATCGTAGTTAATAATACTTGGAGGACAAATGCAGTGTCAGATTTTCCATCTGTCTAAAAGTTGCTAATATTTAAACATTTGCTTGGAATGAATTTAAAAGTTTAATGAGAAACACGGAACTCGCGTTAAAGGAATCTATTTTTGTAATATTCCATGATTGGACAAGGATCATATGTCTATTTACTTTCATTTCTTAGAAATTAATAAGTCTGCTATTTTCAAACAGGGGATGAAAAGCATTAGTTAATGAACGATCAGGGGTACATTATTGCAGAAAGAAATGGGAAATGTGTTCCTATCGCCTAGCGTGAATATAAACGCGCTATGGTTCACGATTCGTTGATCTGTACTACTAGCTTTAAGTAAAATGCGACATAATAGAGGTATACATATAATTGAGAATTTTAGGTGGCCGTCAAGGCAGTCTATACGGCCTTCCAAATAAGAAAATTTATAATAAAATTAAAAAATTAATCAATAACTAATACAAACAATACTTCTTTCATCCTTGAGTTTTCCAATTTACATTGAGCAAAATATCTTCCCTTGAGCATTTTAAGAATAGTGAGAATCACACCGCAATAATACTAAAGAAATTATATTAAAATAAGCTTAAGCATAACAGAAAATGAGCTTCACCTACTTTGCACTAATCGTATCCTCTACACCAATAATAATTTCATTCTCCATTAACCTATCAGCGATGAAATACTCATCCCTCTTCGCATGTTCGGATACTCGGGTATTCCAAATAATCTTCATTATTAAACTAATGAAAAATGTATGTAGAGAAGTTAAATTTAAATTTAATATTTAAGTGTATTAAAGTTATTAAATTATTAACTAAGGTATTATACATATACAGCATTTGCAGAGACTATCGCTGAAGGGTTAAAATGCCATTATTCCGAAGAACTCCTTCTACCTTCAATAATTCAATATTGGATACCTTTTTTCTTTTCAGACATGGATCTACCGAAGCACTCGAAGAAAGTGGGAGATCGTCGAGGGGACGATGACATGAACGAATCGATCGGTGATCGGGATCACAGACTGAATCACGTGTACCAGGGGTCTTTGCGGGAGACAGGTTCAACCTTGGAACCGTTCTTCGACGGCGACGACCCGACAGCGTCGACGTCCTCGAACGAAATCCTACCACCCGCCTCTTGTATCCTTCTGATAGCATCTTGCCACCTGTTTGCTTTGACGTAAAGAATGGTAAGGTACACGGGGATGAATGAAACCGCGCGTTCGATTCACCGACGACAGTCAACTATAGTTTTCCTTTCTGTCTCACCATCGTCCCGATTACCGTCGGACTGTAAGTTCGCGTTAGCCGATCGACGGATGTGAAATGTTTGAGTTCCCCCTTCGTCGCTCCATCGATGATACCCTACTGGATTTAGCTGAAAAATTATTCATGAAAGAGAGTCGATTCCATTGCTACTTGTTTCGCGGAGTTGGTTTGGTGAGTAACGATTCTTTACCGATTCTTTTTCTTCTGTAATTAATTCGTGAATGATACGTACACTCGATATACATAATATTATAGCGTTTTGATGTATTTTAATTTGTGCTATTTAGGTGTAGGTATATTTTGTTTCGTTTAATTTATGATAAAAGTGGAATATTGAATTTGGGAGACTTGTTTTGTGTATGCTTTTGGTTCCTTCAATTTTTCATTGACACTATTACTTAGGTCGTTGAATTTTATGATTTCGTGGACGAAACGTTGATCGTTATTTCATTTTGAACGTAATGAAATTCGTGATAACAGATTCGTTTGGTTTTCGATGTGAATAATTCATTTGCCCAGTGATAAACGTCTGCAAGCTTGTTAATAATTCTCTCCCGGCGTTTCGCGAAGAAAAAGCACGCGATGGCCTAGTAACTGACGAACGTAAAGTCCTTTCCTCGCCAGAATAATCATTTTTTTTTCCTCTCCAATTAAGAAGACACACCTCATTAGAGCAATTTTACCATCCCACCTGTTACTCGGTAATCTACTTGACCTATGTGCAAGTCCACACTTTAATGTAGCACCACTTGCGCGATCTTTCAACAAAAGAACAAGATTCCGAGGACAGCTTAAAGTGGTTTTGAAGATATACGTCCAGAGCTTGCGATGTGAATGGCGACTAAACACCACCTTAGCTTTCGCAACCAAGCACGCGAAACAGAGGAAGAAAGAATACATTAAATTACACAAGAATTGTACTTCTTAAAAGTGACATTCTTCTGTGCTATAGAAAAGGGTGACTAAAATTAAATTCACTTCAAACCAAGAACTCGTATAATGAAATATTATTTTTGAATTTCAATTAAGTATTATTACACAGTTCAGACGAATTTTGTTTCATAATCGTTAATTTCTGTCCCACGTCATTACCTTTAAGTATTAAAACCCGAAACTTATTTCAAGAATCTTTATATCATCAACCGAGTAACAGATCCTGAGCTAAAAAAAATCATTAGTGTAAAGTCAATCGATTCAGAGTACGTAAAGTCCCGCGCACGCCTTTATTTATAATTTCCACCAGATTCACACTTGATCTTATGACATAAACTCGGCCAAGAAAAATATGCAAAACTATCTCCCACGTCCCTAAACTTCTCCTCCTTAAATGAAAACCAATCGGGAGCATCGAAAAGTGACTAGGTCGATACATCGGGGATCTAAATCGTCGATGCTAGTGTTCTTGTTTATTCAGATCGACACGGCTGTTTTAAAACGCTCCCTTGAAATGGGGACATTATCACCGGCCCCGCGAACGCGAAATTAATATTCTGACGAATATCGGAGAAACGTGTAACGACAGTAGAACGAAGATCGTCGCGAATATCTCGTCACGTCGAGCAGCTCCACCGACGCGATTGTCCGTCTAGGTTTAACGAGATATCTCGTTAGCACCGCGTGTTCGTCCGCGGTCCCTCTCTGTCTCTCTTTTTTTTCCATCACTATATGCCTACTCTTCAACACGGTCCGCCGATTGTCTGATCTGTTGCAATGATAGAATTATTAAATCCTGAACTCGGTTTTTTCAATCTACATACCTCAAACTCTCTCTTTGTGTTATACCGCCTTTCTCCTCTGTTTTTCTCGGGCTGTCGAAGTTGATGCTGTATGCCATCGGTCATAGGAATATCAAGCAATCGACAGAAGTGTAAGGTCGCCATTGTGAAATCTATGTAGGTAGAATATTGCTCGTCGGCTTTAACCTGAAATCAGCCAATTAGCGTGATAAGAAGGGTGTAAAGAAAGGTGAATTGACCGAATTGATTCATGAGATGATTTATTGTTGTTGAGGGAAAGATCACTGCTATAAGAATTCACGATTCTTTGCTGTTAATAATCATTATTCATGCCAATATTATCAACACCAATAAACAGATAAAAATATTTATATAAAATAATTTATTTTTCCTTCTTTATAAACGAGCATAATTATTTGAAGTATAATGGTGGCGAAACTTATTTGAATTACCTGCTAAATTTATTTGTTCATCTTTACACAAGTTCTCCCTATTTTCTATCAGAGATCAGAATATATTTATTTCTATACGGTCTAATAATTTTATTAGACAGTCTCTAATTCTGGATCTTTTTCTTAAGACCCTATATCACGTTCACGTGCACTGGAATCGTAATGATTTAAAACACACTAATTCAGTGTTCTGACAGCTTTTGAACAACCATGACCGGGGCGATCATATTTTTTAATACTTTGTTGAAGTTCGTTATATTTTTATTCTATGCCTATTACGTTTATAATTACAAGAATCTCGCTTTAAATATCAGTACCCTCGATATTAGAATAGTTTATTAGTGCCCGGGAGCTGCATCGACGTGGGAGTGGCCAAATAAAACCTCGTACATTTTAAAAGTTTCTTACAACAAATACAGTGTGAATGGAATTTGCGAGTTTTTTCTACGCGATGTTTCATTTCATTTCTATGTTTTCATAACTCGCGTTCAGACATATTGATGTTTAACGGAACAAAAGAATTTTATCAGCAAACGCTGGTTTCCACTGAAAAGGTTTCAGCAAATAGAAGGATAACTTTAGTAGAAGAAAGTCAAATATGGAATACAATCTCGTTATTTGAAAGTCGATTTTACAAAATCGATCGCAACAAATAAAAGATTTTTATGGCTATACAAACATTTATTTACACCCAACTTAAGAGCAGTCTTACATTTCTAACTTTATGAACAATTTTCAATATTGAACTAACATTAAAATAGCACTATTCCATAAAAGGTATAATATTCTATAATTGGCTACATTCCTCTGGAAATTGAAATTATTGACCAATGAAGTTTGTACTCTGTATTATTTTTATATTAATTCTGTTTTACATTTTCATTGTCATCATTGTATCGTGTACATGATTTCCCGTAAAAATCTCGCTAAAAGTCGTTACTTTCGCTGAAACTAGCGCGCATTTCAGTGTTGATGTTAATAAGTATAATTAAATTCCCATGATTCATTATTCAGCTAGAAGCCAGACTCGTTTCATTGTCATATCATGTTGAAAGTAGTAAGTTGTACTAAAATCCAAACACGATTCGCAACATTGGTATCATCAAGAGAAAAAAATAATTTCGTTCCCCTTTTTCACGTGGAAGAAAAAAATAAATTAACACACGCTAACGACTTGTTCGAACCCATACATATCCCTACTCAATTTTAACGACATAATTTCTCGTTTTCTAAGCAACGTTTAGGGGTGCCCAAGTCTGAAGGCATTGTTAGATTTGTAAAAAAAGAAGCAGAAATTGTACAGATGGACTGGGTTTATGATAATCGTTACAAAGAGACAATAAACATCCTTAAACCGTACTTTAATTATTTAGAAGAATCCAGGTGTTATTTTAAAAAAAAATAAGGTACAGAATATCCATCATGCCAGAAAATTTACAATACTGTCAAAGTTTCAAAAACAGCCCAGGATAATTTAATCCGAAATGAACAAATATTATTAAAAGTGTCTTGTGCGAAAGATTTTTACGAAAATAATTACAAATTACGAGCATAAGAATATATCGTACTCGCTAAATAATTATGCTACTAAACGTTAACAAGTTCTTGCTACGAAAACTCTCGCCATCGAATGTGGAACGAGATAAAGCTTAAAGCGAAGCACGCTTTCTACCTTATTCTCCATCGAAATGCACAATGCGAAATCACGTCGAGTCGTTCGTAACGATAACGATAAACGCAGTCCTACGAAGAAGTATAATTATTCATTCACCGTGTGCAGATGCATTTTGCTCCCATTTACACAAAGCTCCCTTCACAAGCCCCCAAACCCCCGCGGAGTAGATTCGCGCGAACAAGCACAAAGTCGTTAATTAAAGTCGTACTATGGGAGAGAGATAATAAAGTTGTAACTATGCTTTCGATACCGTTACATCGTTACGTATGAACGGAACGCCCCGTTGTTCGTATGATGAGCTTCCACCCTAAGTAGCGTGTAAAAAAAAACGAGAACTAAGCGCGAGAGGATGGATCGTGGGCTATTGTAAGAAATCGTACTCCTTTGCTTCTGCGAGAGTGAAGGGAAAATTAATCTCGTGGCTCGTGAACCACGAACGGCTGCTGGTGTGCACGTGGGTGTGTTATATGAAACAGTAAACGTACGATTTATGCGTGCAAAAGATGCGAGCAATCGTGTGTTTATATAAACAAACTATCTCTCGAGAATTTTTCTGTATTTCTTGAACGGTTAAATTGTGCTTGAGAAGTTATTTATTCCGATGGCTGACGTTTAATTTAATATTTATATTCTGGTACACGTTTGGAAGTTCTTTAAAGTATTTTGCTTCTTATTCCTTTTTTTTTCCTAGTTTTTTGTTTTGCAGTAGGAATACTTATCGAGATATTGCAAAATCTTAGTTTCAAGTTTTAGTGAAATTTTTTATGATTATGGGACTTGAGTTTGTCGAGTTGAAAGTTGCTTTAATTTTGTTGTAGGTACTCGAGTGAAATAATTAATATTATTCTTCGTTTGTAATATTTGTAATACAAATTCAGAGTTCTAGGTGATAGATATCTCTCTATTTAAATCTATGTATGAGGTATTCATTAAGGGTACTTAATTTAAAGTTACAGGATTTTTATAAGGTGAGAAAGAAAGTGGAGGGATTGCTCGCTTCGCCTCTTCGAAAGGATGTGCCAAAATGTGTGTGTGAATTTGAGGAAATACGTTTCCCATTTCATTTTTCACATATGTATTCATTTTTCTTTTATCGTAAATATTTGTCACGCTGTTGCATAGGTTATTCTGTTTAATACAGCCATGATTATTCGACGTTCGATGTTGACGTGTTACATTACGACACTGTTTTCTACTACAACATTGTCAAGTTAACGACTAACAAGTACTGTATTCATGTATTTTGTATGAAAGAAACTGCTAGTTCGTAAAAGCTTTTCATTTAATTAAAGGCCGAAGCGTAATGAATGCCAGCTTCAACCAATTGCTCGTCAACTTATTCGGGACGGAGTCACTTGGCGAGTGAGAAACCAATCTTTTTCTCTTTTTCTTCTATCCAATGTGTAATTTGAATAGCTTCATTTGAATTAGAAAAATTCGATTCAACCCTTCGTGGTCATACCTTCTTATAATCACAAATTGGTCACATGGGGTTGACTGCGCCTCAGCGCTATTTTTCAATTACCATTTTCGTATTTTTGAATCTTTTAACTTTTCAGTGATAATTCGTAATAATCGTACAACAATGCTCTAATAGTCTTTTTCTAGAAATGTAAATTTTGATAATATGAAATTTGTAGTTGAAAAAATAGTTGCGGAAAAAGCGACTTTTTTGTTAAAATTCACCAAATTTTTAAATTTTAATATTAAGATTTAAAAACTTACAACAAGCAGTAACAGGGGCAGAGGAAAAAATCCTTGGATGCGATACACCCCGTGTGATCACGAAGGGTTAATGTGTCAGTAACATTGATAAAATTTAATAAAGTAATCCAAATTTCTGACATTTCATACTTTACACTTGGGAATTGGGTAAATTAGGAATCCGAAAATTTGAAAATTCAGGAGTTTCGAAATTAATAGAAAAAGTGGCAAATTCGAGAATTCGGAATTGAAGAAAATAGGAAATTTGGTAAGTTTAGTAGTTTAGAGAATTTGGAAAATTAAATAATTATCAATTTTTCGGAATAAGAAAGTGAAAAATTCCAGACTCGACTCAATGAAATACAATTTCCTGTTTAAAAATCATAAAATTATGCACCAGGAACATTGTTCTTCCCGAATAAGTCGGGCATTATTAATTGAAGGAAATTCTAATCCTGGCTGGTCGGAGTGGTTTCGTTTGCGAAAGGTCGATGAATGAGTCGATGACTGTTAGCAATTAGGGAAAGGAATCATGCGATATTTAATATCAGTGGACACGAGAATTCATTTATGTGTAGATTGTGTAAAATACGAGATAGGATGGAACGATATTATTGAAATTATTGGATTGTTGACTGTAGGTGTTTATGACGGTTACATGATATATGTATATATATACATATGTAATAGAGTATAAGTTACAAATACAACAAAAAGAATCAAATAATAGTGAAATCGGCCTTTCACGTTTCGGTGACACAAATGCAATAATTATTATTCTTAGACCAACGCGAAAATTCTATTCACTTTTTTCTGAAGAATTGCAAAAGGAAAGAAAATTATAATAAGCATTACGGTAGCTTAATCTGTGCAAAACATTGTTTAATCGATGCTTCAAAAATTTAATTCATATTACACGGTATTTATAATGAATATTATGAATATTATTATTTCTACTTGTGTTCCCAACGGTCATGAAACATTTTCATCGGCAGAATGATTTTACGGTCAAACTTATGAGCGAAGGGATGTATATTTGTGCAAAACGAAACGATCAGGTCGGAAGAGTGTATTGTAAAATATTCTACTACATTATTTACCTGTTAAAACGGCGGTTCTGCGAAGATGTAAATACTTCTGTTCGCTATCCGTTTAGTTCTCCCATCGGAGGGTTCCAGACGAAAAAGAATCACGTGTGCACGCAAGAGTCGATTAAGTCGCAAGGGAAACCTGTATCTCTAAAAATGTACCGAATTTAATAGAGTAAGTGAACCACGCGCATCAACACCAGCCCAAACAGAGAAAATTCAAGTTGGAACGAGAATGGTAAATCATATCGAAAACATATCGGGGAATTTTCACCCTCATGCGATACCTTTCCTTACATATCAGAAGGATATCTTCTCGAGGTTCCCTTGAATTTTGCAGGACACCTTCAGACGAGGCACTCAGTGGCCTGGTACAGGTCACTCATTAGCCAAGTGGTGAATCATCAAAGTCCCATTACAAAGAACGAGAACATTTATACAGAGCCGCATAATGTCTGATAACCAGACAACGTGTCTCATTGGTAGGTATCTCTTCCATAGTTGGATCAAATAGCACTGGTCGCTCAAAACCATTAATCAGCTATTCCTACTTTGCATACAATCATCGTTCGCCCATTTCCCCGTTCTATCTTTAGTCACTCTGCAAATCTGCGAGCAAACGATCTGTCTCCCAAAAAGGGAAGCGATTGATTCATCTACTATGTGAAAGTGGGAAATTAATCTGATGGCTCGTAATTAAGAATACGGATTTAAACGTTCAGTCAAATGTGATCCAACGATAGATGCGAATAAGAGACGCCGCGACGGTGAGGTGAAGAGCGGCAGCAGTGTCCCTGTAATGGCTTAGGTTTAGTCCCTAATATCAGCGACCACTGGTCTCGTTTGAAGGAGTTCACGGTGCGATTTTCTTTGTCGAAGGGCGATCCTATTGACTCTGGATGCGGCTTTCTCAGCTTAAATCGTTCGATCGACGCGAGTTTAGCGCTAGCTCCGTTAAAATGTAAAGTAGTAGACGTGTATCTATGTGCCGGTTTGATATAATCGAAGAGGGAGAAATTAGGACAGCGAAGGGCGGTCAGAGTGTTTAGGTAGCCTTTTAAGAAGAACGTTTGGAGCTGTCCGCGTGTGAATGGTCTGGCCTTAATATATTTTGCAATACATATATACATATAAATATATATATATATATATATATATACGTTAATTACGGAACGAGGGACGAAGAGTGGAGCGTTTCTCCCATTGTGAATACGATCATATATCCCACCCCCTCCTTCGATTCGAATGTTCAAGGGTCACGGCGCATCGCACACTGTACAATAATCACGCGCGTACTCATGTTATATACACAAATACGTATAGATATATTATATACATATGGCATAATATAAATCTGAGTAACGATATGCATACACGCGTCGATGTAATTGAATAATGTCCCGTGTAACACGCGATGAATACGGATAACGAAGACTTGTACTAAGCCTGCTGACGTGTTATCGCACCGCTGGTACCAACGGAGATAAATATATGAAACTGAATAAAGAGACGATTAATGTAACGTTTCATTTGTTAATCGTTCCTGGACACCTGCGCGCTCGAATGCTTGATGGAATTTAAGGGATCGTGCTGCGATAAAGCATGGATTTCGCTGAGAGTCCAATCCAATGATTTGTTTGCTTGTTTAAATTTTATTTCGATGCTGTTTCGAATCTTTTGTTTCGGAAGGTATTTGTTTTTCATTTGAAAAATTTGAAAGTAATAGGAGTATCCTGAAAGCTGTAGGTGGTAAGAGAAATTTTAATAATGCAATTTACGTCACTCGGTTAACGTGACATTCGATTTAATTGATTCCTGTTAGAATGAATCTACATCTACTATCATCGAAGCGAGTCTCATTACGTACCCTTCGTTATGGCGGAGGTACCGTAGTTGCTATTTTTTCTTTTTTATACTTTCTTATAGAGCAGTGATTTCCATCCTGTCGGTCGCAACCCCCAAGTGAGTCGCGAAGTGTTTTCGAGGGGGTTCCCACTTTTTTGGGGGATTTTTTTTTAATATTATTAAGTCAGAATTATATTCTGAAATACCTATTTTTAATGTATTTTCTTTACTTTATTAAATTTACCTTACATGGGGGGGGGGGCGTAAGTTATTTGAATGTTATAAAAAAAGGTTGGGAAACACTATTATCTATAGTGGATTTTTTGATAAAGAGGTTTAGGTATTTACTAAGTTTACTTTCGAACATTGCCATCATTGATTCAGAAATAATCAAAAGTAGGGGAAAGTGGGATAAAACAGAACGGGTGGGTAAAACGGAACACCAATGTTTCTGTTAGATAAGAGGTACGAATGGGTTGGTACCGCTTGACATGGAACCAAAGGGTCCTCATAGCATTTTATGATAGACCATAGACCCCTGCACAAGTTATTTTTCCATTAAGAGAGTTTGAAAAATTTCCGGTATCGACGTTTCAATATTGCGTTGGACTTTCGACCACTTTTCGGTACTTGAACTTCGAAAATTAATAACGGCAAGTACATCGTTGGATTCTATATTTCTTACGCTACATTTTGACGTATATAAAAAGTTATTTACCTCACGCTGAAGTGTAAATATTAAATGTTTACTAAATGACTGCACGCGGGGCAAAACGGAACACTTTTCGCGGGGTAAAACGGAACGCCTATTATACATGGGGAAGAATGGAAACGTCTCTTAGTACGTGTTTATTATCTCTTTTAATTATTAGATTGTAGATTAAACTTTTAATTACTATTCTTGTTTCCAAGAAAATTGATTTTGTACAGAAAATTATGATGTATGAGATACACCTTTCATTCGATCAAACTGTTAGTTTAAATTGTAATAAATAACATAATCCTTTAATGCAGATGTGTTCTCCATGCAACTATTGATATTCATGTAAAAATCCACGTGTAGGGGAAAGCGGGGTGATTCCGGCCCCTTCTATTTTTTTAAATATAAAAAAATTTAAGAAAAAATTAAAACCGACTTCAAACTATCCTTCTTTTACGATATTATATTTATATTTGATTATTTTCCGTAATTTTCATGTTATCTAATAAAATATTTTCTCTTATATGTTTAATATATATTTTTGTTATATTTTATTTGCAATAGTTATACCTAAAACATATATTTATAGATATTAACATAAATTAATACATTTTAAATCATAAAAATAAATATTTTTTACATTTACACGGTGTTCGAGTGGGTGTTCCGTTTTACCCCACCATTTGAGCGAGGCGAAGATTTCGATACCTCCGGTAAATTTCACTTTCCGTCGTTCCCAAAGATTTTTCTTATCAATGACCATGATTTTCTTATAGTCTAAGGTCCACTGAAGACTCCTGTTGAAGTCTCGTGTCTTTTTCTCCTCCCGATTTTAAGTTATCACCCTCCAAAGTTAAGCGTTCCGATTTACTCCACCTTCCCCTATACATACCAAGAAAAGTCGAACCTAACAGTGCGTTGTTAAAGAATTATCAAAAGTCTAATATTCCAAGCAATATACCTTTTTTCTCATCACGAAGTGGTAAATCATTACGTTTACTCACTGGAAAGTATCATAAAATTTATTATGTATTGAAAGGTTAATTTATGGTTTTGATTAATGCACAGTAACCTACGATGTGTTACACAAGATACTACCTACATGGTAATGTTGTTTAACGACAACTGCATTATATGCGATATGTACATTTTGAAGTCCACCACTATTCCCATTTTACATGTATCGACGCCCCATCCTACTGTATTATATGCAGCATATAACCAAAACGTTGTATTGACCTGGATGATTATTCAATTTAATGACCTAACGCTGACGTCCTTTAAGCTCTAATCCAAACAGCCCCTGGGTGCATTAATTAATGGTAAATATTCAGCATTAACAGATTGCACCGTGATTCACAAAAATGTTTACGTTTAATTATTAGACTCGAGTGATAATTATTAATGAAGCTTCCTAAATCTTACGACTTGCAAACATTCTGGGACTCCGTGGAATTTCATAATACATGATATGCATCAAATGTATAAAATACTTACTTGAGCACATTGTGGAAAAGATATTGCAAAGCTATGCAAATATAGTTTACGCAAAGCAAGACGTATTTCAAAGGGGTACAAACTTTTTCCTGAAAATGGCCAAAATACGGAATTTGATAATAAAAACTTCTACCTAATTTCCATTTGTAAATAATAAATTTACAGTGTCGAATATCTGAGTTTATAGCTCGTGCAAGTAGTACTAATCGATGCATGATCAGCCTTTGTATTTGTGCACCGACAACTAAACAGTTTTCAATCAGCTAAAGAGATATACGATTTATGCATCCGTTACATACCAGTAAATATAACCTTCGCTAATTTAATTGCTTATTTCCAACGAATTAGTTGCGTAAATTTTATCCATAAACATTCACATATTATCAACATTTCTCAAATTCTTGATATTTGCATACTTATGCTACTTCTAGTTCTTAAAAATAGTAGTGAAACAACTTTTCCTTACAGGAAAGAACCATTTTATACCCCGTTCAATTAAAAAATCATCAACATGCCTACAATTTTTCATCTCTCATCGATCTACGTCCCCATCGGTTACCCATCCATAAAAATCATAAATGGCAATATTTTTTAATATTTTACAGCCGAGTGCAAAAGCCCACAACCCTGGGCCTCCCCACATATCCATTATAATCAACTAATTCCGTATTCCTCTAATCCATTGAGTGCTGTTGCCGCTGAAAAAGAATATACATTTCACCTGCGATGCGCTTAAAATATCGCGTACCGTAGCCCCGTACTGTTTCCCGTGTGAATAAAATGGTCCGCCTGTGTGCCGGTGGCGTTCTATCAGGAAATGCTTCGCCTCTGCCGAAAACGCGGCCCCGTATCTGCAAAAACTGGCGCCATATTCGAGCATTGGTAGTCGTTGACCCTGAACAGGATCATCCAACTTCCTGCCCCCTTCGCTTGCGTCGCACAAAGGCCGCAAAAGGGTGCTTTCCATTTATATCGTTCAAAGAGACAGGGCCGCGCTCGCGGCGGCCCGTTATTCGAGAATCAAATGGAATGAGTTGTATCGTGTTTAGCCGCCACGTCGTGAAATGACTGATGGCTGAGCACCGAGCGTTCCACATGGATTCTGGTAACGAAACAGAACCGTCGAAAGTCGGCGTCCCGATAACTAAAGCCACTTCGATCTTTTCCACGATCCGATTACGCAAGAATTCTTATTTTAGAATACAGAACCATCGAATCACATTTCAACGGAACATCAGCAGAAGACATGCGAGACTTTCGACTTATTTTCGTACTATACACGACCTGTATAGAACTTGTATTTGTGGTAGAAAATAATCACACGGCGAAAATAGAATTTTTATCTCCGACCGAAGGGTAATTCGTGGAACTGCAAATGTGGAGTATTTGAAGCATTCAGAAATGACGTGTCAATAAGAGAGAATGGTTATTAATAGTCCAAACAGTGATGTTAGCTTTTTCCTATTAGATTTCTTCGGTGGAAAAATTACTCCCATTATTAATTGTAATTATGTGTTATCTTTGGACAAACGTATTTAGACTGGGGTAGTGAGATAGCGGCCACTCTTTTACGACGAGTATTTCTTTAGCGTTCTGGGAGAGGAATTATATGTTAATGGGAGGGAACGGTGAACAGCTGATGGGTGTATAAAAACGTGTTAGGTCGAGCAAGAAGAGGAAATGTATGGTGGAGGAAAGTTGCACGGGGACGATGATGAGCGAAGTTTACAGGCACGCGTGGGATGCTCGGGTGGATCTAGTATTTTTCCTAGAGAAAGAGGTCCTCGACACAGGATATCGTAAAGCCGCTTTCATTCTAAACCCGTTACAGGAAAATTTCTCAAACGGAGTAACAAATCTTATAATTAGGGGAGAGTGGTGCAGTAGCGCTCTAAGTTTTTTTGTTATATCTTGGGGTAGAGTCGAAAAAAATCAGAAATTCAAAAACGTGCTTGTAGTATAGATGGAACTTAGTAAGAAGAGGGATATTATTTTTGTGGAATTTAATAATAAGAATTGATAATTCGCAAAAGTAAAAAAGTTGTAATTTCTAGGAAATGAAAAAATGTCGTCCAGGTCCGACCAACTATTAAATTAGTAGATTTTTAGGTCTAAATGATTAACAATGTTAATAAAAAGACATTTAATTAGTACAATACAAGAATTTTTCAAAATTTATTTGTACAAACTCGCAAGTAAAATAATTAATATTTTCCTGATATGTGCATTCGACGTGTGCCCAACCGTGGGTACACTGCACCGAATCTTTGTCAAATCATTCCTTACAATCAGATATTTAAATAAAATTTTGAATAACGAAGAAAAAAAATCCATTCGTCGAATAAAAAAATTAACTTTGTTCGTTGAATAAATTCTCATTGAATAAAAAAATTAACTTTATTCGTCGAATAATTTAAAGTTAAAGTAACTTTTATTTGATTCTTATTTACATAATTTTTTATTTAGTTAATGTCCAACACTACTTGCAAATAACACACTGGATAACTTCTTAAATCCTAGCTTCCTGTTTGTTACGGTATCATACCTATCCTTATTTACTTGAGTTTTCTGCGGGAAAAGGTAGAAGGAAGGCTAAATGAACATCTTATAAATTAATCTGAATTGCTAATAGATTGAACTTACAGTTAAGAAAAATTTGATCTCTACTGGTTGACCGAGTCTGGGGGAAACATTTTAGATCATGGTATATTATGTACAAAAGAATATTGCAAAACTAGGACGTTTTATTAAACTTAATAGACTAGACACGAGAAACTTACACGAGAAACAAAAGATCAGCTTTAAAAAATAACTTTTAACCCACTGAATATCAACGTACCTATATGTTTAATGCCTCAGAACATCTAGAGCAAAAGATGTTTCATATGGCTCCGAAATAGGATATAGGAAATTGAGATTTTCATTAGTTAATTCAAATAATCTGGTCGAAGAAACGAGTAACTATCTTTGGTCGGTACTGCACAACTCTCCCCTATGTTAGTCTCAATTTTACTCTTAAACTTTCTAGTGAATGTGGGTCATTATATCATACACCTGGCATACGTGGTACTATGTTAATAGAGACGTCAATCACATTTTCAATTCAGTTACAGTTCCATTGATCCAAGCGCTTTTTAGTCGTGACAAGCGCTGATTCGTAATTCAATGAAACATGAATGAACCGTAATTGCATTACCAAACTAAATTAAGCACGAATGCTTGTAATTACGCCACATATGACCATTCTTTCAGCCCTTTCTGTTCTTTTGAATTGGCGTACTTCATTGACTCCATTATATAATATTTTCATATAAAATTCATACAAACTATTCTTTTGTTACTATGGAAGATTATACTTTTGAACTGTTCTTAACGATGTAAATCGTGGCAGGACTTGAAAGATTTAAGTGGAATTACTGATCAATTTATACAGGCAGTTCTACTTGGAATAATTTTCCAGGCAACGCATACATTCATCGATATTTGCAATATAATACAGTATAATTAATATATGACTCGAGTGCAAAGGAAATATGAAGGGTGAAGGGAAAAAACGAAGAATGTCCATTTTTCGTAATGTTGCGATTTATAGCATATTTTGTTGCTGACAACTGGGACCACAGACCTGTCGAATAACAAACGGGGTATGAAGTTCAAATACCCTCGTAAAATAACTTTAAATATTTGTTAAGGTTAAAAACAGGAAATGTTCGCTCTACACTGGAACAAAATACGGAATGTTCCCCCTCTTTGCTTAAGCATAAGGTTCAAGCTTCTGCCGTCAATGTAAAACAAGAAATTATTGAAGAAGCAAATTATATAAGAAAATTAAATTCGTTGAACCTTGCTTCTTTATTGGTGGACTAAAGTATTAAAACTTAATTTTCCCGAGAAAGCTGTTTTACGACATTCCCTGTGACCCTTACCCTTCATATAAGGTAACAAGGGGAGACGGATCGTATATAGCCAGACACGTCTGACCACCAATATAAGAGGAATTACATTTCTGAACTTTTCCCAACAGGCATTATCGAGAAAAAAATTTCAAATCAATATTTCTCGGATTAATATTAAATTCAGAAAGGTGTAAAAATTTAGTAATCGTATCAGTTAAAATTTCTACATTATTCTTCTATTTAAACGTGAATAAAAATTTCCACACACCGCCAAGTTGAATAAAACACAATTACCATTCCTGTCACGAGCAGGCAATGTCGACAAACGGTTCGTGACATTGTCAATGAAACAGCTTACGCGAGCGAACGAATTTTAAATACACTGTATTTACGTCATGTAACGCTGTTTAAGTGTTATTACGATGATTTATTGGGTAATGATGCGTCGCTAACGTTACATTTCGGAAAGGCTATGATTTATAAATCCGATCCAGGCATGCACGAGTAACAAGAGCCAAATTGGTTCTGTCCGTTTCGAACAATGAAAGTGCGAAGAGTGATTAATTAAGCGATATACGCGTGATAAACGGATATGGCATGGACGTTCAGGCAGCTCGGTGCATTATCGCGTAGAATGGAAAATATGTACTCGTCGAAAGCATTATGCGTCGTGACAACGAGTCACGTCGATGCATATTATTATATTTAGCATTCCTGTCGCGGTATTCGCTACTGTATTCACGCTCGGCTACATCGCATATCCTGGACAATGCTTCTGTTCGTGATCGCTGAAGGGGGAGGACTGTTTCGAAGAAATAGACTAGGGTCAAACGCTCCTTTCACTCTGAAAAGTAACTTTATTTGAAAGGTACAGATAGTTACAAGTTCCAAATGTATAAAATACTACTGGAATATGCATAAAATATTCCACCTGGGTGAGTTGTTGCGCAACGTCTTAGTGACCGAGGTGGGTTGGTCTGAAAAATTGGTGCACAAAGTATAGGACCATTTTAAAAAGACTTTTAAAAAGTATAAATGTTGTCGGCGCACTGGGTCGGTCTGTTATACAATCAATTATATAAAAGATATTTTGCAAACTTTATGATTTTAATATTTCCAACGTTTCGGTCAATATTTCGACCATTATCAAGGAAAGTATATCAAAAAGAAAACTGCGCTGCTTTTGTAAATTTGGCACGTGTTAAACGTGCGACGTACGATAGGACCATTTTGGCTAAAATTTGGCTTATAGTGGTCATGGAGTGCACTATTCCGAATTTTCTAAGGAAATCAAATCTAAAATTCTTTCTTACCTAAATCTTATATAGCGACCTCTACATAAGAACAAGATCGGTATCGGTACGTAATCGTATGAATAATTAAAAATTAGTAAAAGTTTAATAAAGCAAAACTTTCAACTCCATTTTCTGAAAGATATTTTAATAGTGCAAACTGTAGCTTCTGTAAATTATCCGTATGCACAGTTTGAACCAAGTCGTTGATTCAAGACAGTAGATATCCTAAATCTGTGATTAAAAAGAAATACAAATACCTTCATAAATAAGGAATGCTTGAAGCACCCGCCGAAAGAGAATGAAAAAGATACTAATAATTAGAAATTTATTAGCAGAACGTACCGCGATCTCCCAATATCGTCTGACAAACATCGCCGTAGACGTCGACCAGACTCAATACACTCGATAGCTAAGCGGTACTTGGCCAAGCTGGACTAACATAACTTCGCTAGCCGATGACCAAGTAAATTGCAGGTACCGCATCCTACCAGGCCGGGATATGACCTCGATGATTATTCAATTTAATGAGCCATTGTAGACGCCCCCTGAAACGTGACGTTTACACCGCAACCGATTTCCAAGCCTCGAACGATCGGTCGTTCATGCTTAACGAGTTCGCGACTCTCCCTCTTCCTCTCTCTCTCTCTCTCTCTCTCTCTCTCTCTCTCTCTCCTCTCTCCCCCTTTCATCCCTCGTCTACTGTCTCTTACACCGCCCTCGGTCCCTCCGTCTCTCTCTGTCCGTGAACGCGTGAAAGTTCCAGCCGCCGGGCACGTACACGCGCGCACAGCACCAACACACGAAAGACTCACGACGCTTCCTCTTGCTAGAATTTCGATCCTATGACAAGCACGCAATTCGAGCCCGCCGATAATTAGTAGACACTTCGAATCGAATTAATCCGCAATACGACGACGGGATGGGCCCTCCACGTCCAGCCATTAATTAAGGATTACCGCTCAAGGGATACGGCGGCCGTCCACCCCTGCCCCCCACCTCCGCGATTACAATAGTGTAAATAAAACCTCCGCGAGCGTTCATTAATTAAATTGCATTTATTTCCGAACCGAGCACGAGCTGGCCTCGATGACTCCATCCGGCTGGTCGTCTACTACCCGCCCGCTGTTATTAACGTAACCAATCGCAGAAGATTCGATTTCAAGTAGGACAAAGTGGGGCTTAGCCGGGTATTATTGTTTTTC
The DNA here is from genome assembly GCA_963971345.1 of Andrena flavipes. Lineage (NCBI taxonomy): Eukaryota > Metazoa > Arthropoda > Insecta > Hymenoptera > Andrenidae > Andrena > Andrena flavipes. The sequence continues at coordinate 52,078,589 of OZ020482.1, forward strand.
TAAGGCAAGAGCTGCGATATGCGGCCAACGTATGGCGTTACGTCAAGGGTGGATCTCGTGACGGTGTGAGATCAATCGCAGAGCAAAGACCAGAGGAGTTTAAAAATTTCGAGTTGAAAAATCACTTATTTGTGATTTTTTTACTAGATAAATTAAAATAAATTTATGTACAAGTTAATAGATATTACAATAACTTCCTTTATGACTTCTGAAATAACAGTCAGAAACGTTTTATAATTATATTATATTTTACGCGTTTCTGAATAGATTCGCGAAATAGTTTTTTTCAAAGAATAACTCTCATTTTCTGATTCTGTAAGGCCCAATTAAGATTTCTAGCGGTGTCCAAAGTGATTTTCCCGTCTGACTGTTGGCTAGGAGGAAAAATGCATTAGGCTCCCGGTTTTGCCCCAGTTTCCCCTAGTTGCCGCGATTGCTAATGCGTTGGGAACGAGTCAGTGTCGCAGGTACATCGCGTTTCGCTAATATTTCATACACAGGCGCAGGGAGAGACCGAAGTCTGAAAGATACATCAGGTTTCTGGATCGAACGGTCCTCAGGATATTAAATGTTAAAGTTTGAGAGGATCCGACGAACTGGGTCGATCGCTGCATAGTTCGATACCTATGACGTGCTTCGAGATAATAGCTTCGTTGTATAGTCGCTTTGAAGTTGAAGTTGCACGCCTCTCAAGAATGCCGAGTAAATTTCGTAAAGGTTGATGCAGGTAATGCTACACGAAAGCGGATTGTTAATTCGTTGGGTGGAATTTTGGTACACGAAATTTACTTATTCAGGAGATATTGGTGTAGGAATAGGTATCGTGGCCCTATTGCTGCTACTTTGGATTCGGAATAAATTAATCAAAATTGAATATGTAATACATTTCATTTGAGGGTTACGTATTTATTATTTGATGCGAAAGATATTAGTAATCGTGGAATTATTCCAGACGATATCTAAACTGAAATCTAAAAAAGTAAAATTCAGCATTTATTCATTTCTTCTTACAATTAGTCGAGACGTACCATGGAGTTGAATATATTTCTTATAATCGACCGTTTTTACTTGCGTTAAGACTTGCGGTCGTAATAGATAAGTATTCTAATCTAGTGAGGCAGAATGTAACAAGCTAAACAATTTTGACAGATACCGAATATTGTAGGAGAGAACAGATACAATATTACAGCGGTAGGATTCCAGTTGAATTCAATTAAACTTGCATTAGAGTTGAACTTAGTTTAATGATAATTCCATGCAGTGATTGAGTTCAGTAATCAATTACGTTAATTACCGAAGCATTACATTTATAAGGTTTCTTTATTCCTTAGTATAAATCTACGAGGTGTACATTCAAATGTTCTCTAATAATTAATCAACTCGAAATTAATACACTCCAGTCAGAGAATTGTGTATAATTTTTACTTAATATTGGCCTCCCTTGATTTCGTTATAATATTTCATTTCTATTGGTATTCTTGAAAGAATACCGTTCTATGACGTTCTAAAGATCTATGCCGTTCAGTTCCATTAAAATCAGTTCACCATCGCCTTGTTTAAAGAACTCTTAGTTCTTAAATAATCTCCAAATATCATTGTTTCTATTTATTTTCTATAAGAATTTTCACAAGTGCACTTCAAACGCGTTTTTCGCTTATTATCTCTTTAAACTGCGAAGCTCCTTCAAACATATTGCACTGATGGAAGGCAGCCTCAAAGAGGTTCCTCCACCCGTAAGCATTTTAAAGAATTTCTAATCTTGCAGAATTTGAAAACTGAGTAAGCCACAGAAGCATCAAAAACAAAATATCTATAACATAATTCTTGCTAATCCAACTGGCAATATCATGCCCACCGAAGTCCTCTACTACTTAAACCTTGAAACGAATAACAGTAAAACAAATATGTGATCAACGAAACCGAACAAATAACCACAAAGGATAATACAAAAATTATAAACCCCTCGGACTAGTCCCCGGACTGAAACCTCCCAGTTTCAAGCAACCCCTCAGACTAATAGATCCCTGGTAAACAACCAACAGACAACTGAACAAAGCCAAAGAACTACACCGCGAAGGATCTCCGCCCACGGATCCGGCAATCAAACGATCCCAAACCCTGGAAACATTCAACGATCCATCTCACCGCTCCGCCGTTCGGTGCATTAAAATCAAATGGGGAAGGGGGCGAGAAGTATCGAAGAATCCCCCGAGCGCGGACGACGGGAAGAACCCTGGGAACAAGTTAAGCCAGCAGTTAAGATAGTTGTCGCAATTGATTCTATCAGAATCGAAATCAGGAGAAAGTTTGCCATACCCCGCCAGCAGTGGCATAAGTGAAAAGGTGCAGGATGGTTCGCGAGCCCCTGAAAAAGGGGCGAGTAAAGACAGAAACACGAAGAAGGAGTGGAAGGACGAGGAAAAAGGAGACAGTTCGCAGAGAGAACGGAGGGAAAAGGGAAGAAGGAAGGAGAGGAGGGAACAGCGCGGGGAAGAAGCAGCAAAGTAGCGATCTCTCGTAGCACATATCTATATCGAGAGGCTCGTTTCGAAGCGAGTCACGAACGGGCCGGATGGCCTGAGTCCGGGCTGTTCGAAGTGGCCGGCGGAAAAGGGGCCGGCTCGTTAATCCAGATCGGCGAGAAAACGTTGGGAAAGCCGGTGGAAGGGACGGGCGGGAGGGAGAACGGGGGAAGGCATGCCTCGAGTGAGAGCAGGAGGGGTGGCTGGAAAAAAGGGCGAACGGCTGGAGAGAGGCTTTCGGACGTTGATGACGGCGCACGGATAGCAGTAAGAAGAAACGCTGCGACGGGGGATGGCGATGCCGGGGAAGAAACATGGAGGGGCGGCGAGGGGGTGAACGGCAGGGAAAAGAGGCTACGAGGAGAAGGTTGGAGGGCTAGATGGCTGGGATAGGATAGAAGGCTGATATCGTAAGTGGCTGCGAATCCTTTATAACTGAGAGAACTCGTGGGCTGAGCGGGGCGAGCTTGGAATTTTTGATGTAGTGGCGAGCAGATATGAATATCGGAAAGTTCCCAAAGGAATTCCGCGGGATCGTCGGGGGGTGTTCCGCGGGGGAGGCGGATGAACGGTGACGGAAGCACCACGAGACTCTCGAGACGACGGGACAGAGAAAGAGAAAGAGCGGAGTGGGGAGGGAGGCGAAGGTAATGCTGCTTTTTCTGTCAGCGTTCATCCGAGCGGCGGAAAGTTTGAGGAATCGCCGCGGAGCCGATAAACTTGCCCGCCGAACAAGCCGCGATTTCGCGATCCGATGGACGGGACGGATTTCACGGTGCTTTCGCACCGGATCGCCGGACTGGCTGCGTTGTAAACGACACGCGTGTTGAATTTTTATCAGCCACCGATTGAAAGCTCATAGAGGCGATACAATCGGTGGTTTTCAAGGAACAGCCGCTGGGCGGAGCACTTGTTACGCTTCCGACGTGTCGCTTTCAACCGCGCCGTTTTCAGCAGATTCAGCTTTAGATTCGTAAGGGTGAAAGGGTTGAAGTGGGTTGGGGATAAATGATGGCCTTTGTGACACTTTATATTTGATCATTGCATGGTAATATCCATTATCGACTGGATGTAGTTTCGGGAAGACTTTGAAACATAGAAAAGCTACGCGAAATACGTATACTAATATTATAAAATAATTTTTGGTAATTCTGAAAAATTTATTTCCTAATACAAATTTGTAAAGGAGACGTTGAATCCTGCAATGCATACGATAATGGTTGAATGTTGCGCAAGATAGTTTAAATTGTTCAAGTAAGCCGTACTTCATGCTATTCTGTTTTCATTAAACGATTTTACTTAGCTTCGATCGTCTGTTTGGTTCAAATCTGGCAACTCAATTTTTACCTACTTCCACCAATCCAATTGTCTTGAAACTTTGCAGGCATGCGTAGTTTAGATGACAATACAAAATTATGAAAAAAAGTAAAAAATAAAATATACATGTAAAAATCCTCAAACACCAAAAACTATAAGAATATATATAAAAAAAATGTAAAGTTAAACGATTTTAGAATGCACTAAAAACTAAAAAATATTTATTTCCTTGTACTACAATTACGATGGTGATATGTCACTTTAATGAAAATCGTTGGACTGTATACCTATTTCGTCACAGGATACGGTTCAGTTTAATACAGAATCAAGCCTTGAAATGATCGATGAATGAAAAGTGATGAAATATCCTGCCCCATGATTTTCTTTACACTGACATAACACCACTGTAATTGTAGTACAAGAAAAAAATAATTTTTAGTTCTTTGTGCATTTTAAAATCGTTTAACGTGAAATTTTTGTTTATATATTTTTTTTATTAATCATGTTAAGTGTCCTATAGTTAATGCTCCTCAAGTATCTCAAGGTACATCCAAAACAGATCTTCTAAATAATTTCTTGTGTGCTTTAAAGAATAATTATTTAGGCACATTCTAATATCTCTTTAGAACTTTCAATTACATTGTCAAAGTTATCACAAATAGTTGCAGAGATTCCATTACGAAGATAATGTCAGGACAGCGTCCCTTATTTCTATAACCAAAAGGGAAATCAAAGTTTCGCAATCTGTTGGACTAATTTGTTTCCCGAGATACGTGTGTATTAATTTGAGCAGAACCACGTAATATTATTAATCGTATAAACGAGGTTGCACGGTGACTAGACCAGTCAAGCTAACGTTCGTTCACGCAACGTGCAACTTCCGTTCGATGTAACTTTCGCGACGACGCGTCAACGTTGGTAAAATCGGCCGTAAAATAACGCAATAACGTGTCTTTACAGCGTTGCTTGCAAATAGTTTGCTACGCCGGAATATTTGGCGGTGCATCAATACCGTTCCCCGGCTTATCAAATTCATTTGCGGGATATCAGGGAAGTTCGCCTCTGGGGTGTAACAAACTTACGTTTCGACTCGCCTCTCCTCTCTCCTCTATCTCTCTGTGCGCCAACGGAATAAAGGAAAACTTTGATGTTCTCAATTACGTGACTGAGCCACGGTTGTTCGTATGATACGCCTGTAAACGGTTACCCGTGATGACCGAAACTCGTTTAGGTACAGACTCTCAGCGAATATTCCCGGATAACTCGGTCGAAACAATATGGGGTACCTACCTTAAAATAGGAGAACAAGCGAAGATTCTTTCATCACTGAAATCAATTCCGTTTGCGAATCATATTTTGTAGCCACTTTAAAATTTAAGGGATGTTCGGTTATCCGAACAGTTGGAATTTTTTGAAACTGTGCCGGTTTCTAGATGACCTTCATAGAAGTATCAGGCAATTTTTTCGTTTGTGCCCGTTTTGTATTCTTCGGGGTGAAACACCCCTTACAGCTTAATGTGTGATTTCCTCCTTTCCTGTATATCTTGAGAACTGTAGTAGATATAAAAAGATTATTGCAATGCAAAGTTTAAAGCTTTTTATGCTGTATAAAACTGTGCGATCAAATTGTTTCAAATTTGTAATTTAAAGAAAACACGTTCCCCGCCACAAATTTTAACCATTAAATTTTGTTTATAAGATATTTTTTATACGTACTGTAGTCGTAAGTCTAAGTAGTGTTAAAGGGGACGTGTATTCTGGAATACTGGGCAATATTACTGATTATAGAGTATATATTATAATAATAATAAATCGTCTTTATTCCATCATTTACAATACAAAACATATGTACCTATAAACAAGTGTATTAACTCTAAATACGGGAATATTTACAATCACGTTGATAGTCTTATATATTTATTGAAGATATTGTTTACTTATTTTTGGCCCCTGTTTGTGTGAATATATGAAAAAAATATTGCAAAATAAATGGTTGAAAAATTGAAAGTGTTAGAGTATCGATTACAGAGCACACAGACACCACTGGATTTTTTTATAAAATAGGTATGATCCATGTGATTAAAGGTGTAACATTGTAAACATGCCAAAGAGGAGTTAACTTTTTTTTCATACGAGATGATCGTTCAATTTTATTTATGTGAATGTCGCCGAGTTGAAGGGTTCCTTTAACTTCGGACATTATTTTCTTCTACTCGATATAATTTTCCCACTTTCGCGAAATACCGTCCTTTGCTGCGCGTAAAGCTCCGAAATTGTGATTCTCGCTCAATTTTACAGCCCGTGAAATGGAGCCTCGTAATCCCGCCCAATAAAAATATTCCAAAGTGTAAAAAACAAATGAAGTTTGAGCGCAGCGTCGTAACTGAAAAACATCTCGTTTTAAGATCGACGATTTAACCGGGTGTTGTTTCGATTCTACGTTTCGATACTTTCTATACAATCCTATCCACTATTCTGCATATTAACTATCCACTCTAGTATTCATATATTTGCCGATCAACGAAAACAGCACTATCAATTTCTAATGAATTTAATTTAAATCTGACTGTCACATCACACTTACAGCTTTTAATAATTAAAAACTACTTACAAATAAATCACAGGGTAGACAGTTAGACACGTATCCATTTCACAAATTTATTTGATTCAACATATTTCGTACATCCGATATCAATTTCCGCGATTCTGTAGAATCGAGCAACGATCCCCGGGAAAGCCCAATTAATCACTTTCGCCGTAATATGTGTGTATGGTGGAAAAGGAGAGACTGGGCGGGCTGTAGCGATCCGTGAGGAAGGTAAAGAGGAGCGAAGCACGTTTCGCGCTCTATCGCGGATCTTACGCTACGTGTAAACTCATAAAACGTCGACCTTTGTAACCCAACCAGGCCGTGACGCAAGTTAAGGCCCGGCGGTGCCGCAATCTTCTGCAAGCGAGTAATAACGTGTCGCCATCGTATTTCCCACTTTTATCGGGGCTTTACATTTTTAATGAGTCGCGTTTTACGCAACAACGTTAGCCCTAATAGACACGTTCCTAGAGTCGCATGGAAATGATCGGCTGTAACGTACAGAAACATTCAGTGAGCTGTGCGACCTGTACGTGTTAACGTATACATGGAGATTTCAATCTGTAATCCCATTATCCATGGGTTCGCAGAGTATAATGTGCTTAGGCTATGTGTGCCAATAAATTATAAAGATATATGAAAAAAGTAAAATTGGCCAGAAGATGATAATTGAAGAGGGAATATTAAAATCATAGAGGGTCAAAAGTTTAATTCGGTATATTGTTTAATTAGGTGTCCAGTAGTTTCAAGAGCACAAGTACCTACCTATTACTGTATTAAATGTAGACTATTTTTTTAACTTTTTATTGAAATTGTTCTGCATAATATAGTACGGTAGTTATCACGTGCTCTTGTATTTTATTATGCGTGAAGCTTGAAGATCCGATAAAAGTACATTTGCATTTCGAAATTTGTATTGTTTGTACTTCACGTCCCGTTGGAAATTAATCTTGGGAGAATGAAATTATGTTCATCGCATTCTTCTTGAAAAAAAAACATACTTGTACATTTATTTAAAAGATGAATGACTCTGTTACCTCTACGTTTGATTTTCAATAAAATGTCATGCAACCGTGTACAAGACTCGTTACATGTATCGCCTATAACGTGGACGGTAAAAATTTGCACAGCAAAGTATAGAAGTTGAATGTTGTTTTATCGATAGAGGCACTATTAAAATTCCATTTCGAAAGATACCTTTTGCACAAAATTAACGAGCAATCTGGCCGCTGTTCTTTTTTCCTATCTCTCTTTCAACTTCAAAACAGCGCAGTTACGGACGAAATTTGCATTTTAAAATTCCCCATTTCAAAGCGATAAATATCCTTCCCGAAACTTATTTGAGCGCTGCTAAAACAAGTCTCACACTCGAGGAATAAATTCGAAGTTATCGCGGTTTTAAAAGAGCTGCCGCGATAAGTTTGCTCCCTATTCAAAAATTTGTAATGGTTTAAACCTTTTGAATTATTAACACGCCCGAAAATGATAAAAAATATACTGTTTATTCTTTTAAAAAGACATCAGCTTAATCCATCTGGTGTTAACTGCGTTTTTTTTTATGCGATTTTAAAGACTTCTCGTGAAATTAACTCATCACTTCCTTCTTTAATCAGAGTGATTACAATCTTATTTCTATTTTCTATATCGTCACACTGGCCAAGAATTATCACTGAATTATTTATAATAATGAATTTTATAGAAACCTCGAAATAATTCAGCTTAATAAAAACACTTTCGACGCTATCGAAAATGTCCATACATGATCGTGTTTCAAATTCGATATCCATGACACAGATCATGTATTTTGCGCGCTTATTCCGATTGCAGCGTGTATGTTGCGCGACAACTCGCAATTAATGACCACCTGTTATTCACCAATTAAGTTAATTGAGGATCATTTTGTGGATCTGTATTAAACCTCCATGAGGCATTCATTAACGTAATTAAAAGTAATTGTACTTAAAATTGTGTAAACATAACAAATAGCAATTACGTGGTAGGCATTTGCTAGTAATTAGTAAGTAATAATGATTTAATTATTATCAGTGTATTTGGCACTCGCTGTTATCATTACTACTGTTAATGGTAATTAAATTATTTAATTAATTATTTTGATACTGTGGGTTGTGAAGTATTTACAGGAGAACTTTACAAAACAAAAATGTAATAACATACGCTTAACATAAATTAATTACACAATTCTTTTTGGCGGGAAATAAAAATTTCCATGCTGCAAATTTTGTTATTTTTCACATTTTTAAAATATCTTTACACCTTGTTCCTTCCTTTTACATGAAAATGAAGAATTTAAATCCTTTTTCTTCAAAATTTTTCTAAAAGAAACTATAATTATTTGATAAATTTATCTATACGCGAAATAAAAAAAAACACAGTTTATAAATGTTTTTCTTTGAAGAACATTTTTTTCCAAGAAAACTAGATTATTTCTCTGTTCTCCCTTTCGTCGACGCACGAATAGCCAGCAATTTTGGCACAAGTTACGGTTCGTCTCCTGTAAAAGATCGTTGGAACAGAATGATAGTGCAAACTTTCCTCGGTGCTATTATAACTTGTTACCCCGTAACAAAGCGAAAGTTTTTTTAATACCTCTGGGCCACCGTAAGCCTACGCCCTCCACCGAAGAGCACGAATACCGTCGTGTTACACCCTTTATCATCCAAAACACTTTAGGACATTTTGTACAACTGCCCGAGAGAAAGTCCCGGGAATTAAAATTAACCAAACAAACAAACGTAGGATTGAAGCCAAATAAAATCGTTTAAAGAGCATACAATTGCTGATTAAATAACTTTTAATTGTCTACACAGTATAACAGCTCTCTAAAATCAATTTAAATATCTAAGAGAAGCATTAGAATCTCGCTAATTTCCACAAACAACTGGACAAAGTACTCTGTTCTCGAACAACCCACACAAAGCTTCTCCCAAACCGAAGCACAGTTTCCACCTGTCACTAGCAATCCTCGAAATCGATAAGTGAGTACACCCAGAATTTCTACAAAAGTTCCTCCCCTCTCGTTCCATATTTATCTTCCCCGTTCACCCCGATCGAATAACATCCAACTCATGACGCCGCAACGCGGTACATGTCATTGCTGGAATTTTTTATATCTCCGTTTCCGCGGGGACAGCCGTCAGAGAATCATAAAAATGTAAAGCGAGAGATACGCGTTCGAACTTGCCGGGCGGTTTTCATCGAAACGCTTGCTGCGGAATTCATGGGAAACGGAACGGCCAGGTTTGCGATCCTCGTCGAGTCGACGGAGAACAAACGGACGTTTAAGACCCTCCCTCCCTGCATGATATCTTTTTCGAGTTCGGCGCTGGGGGGGGGGGGGGTATCGTGATTGCCTCGTTCCGTACGTATAGTCGGAACTTTCGTTGCGGGCCGCTTCTGCTCCATTTACTCCTGTCTGTGTTGCTCGCGCAGGCTCGCGTGATCTGCTTAAAACAGTAAAGTGTGGTTCGCCGCCGCTGGGCGGTACGTTAATCAATTTTATCGAGAAGTCGATTCCATCCGGATAGGGCATGGAAAGGCCGTCCGGGCTAAGCTCTGTGAAACCCGGGCCCGCGTGTCCGCATTATTAATTGGTCGGGGGCGCATAACACAGCAATAACATTAGCCGAATAATATAATAATGCTATCGGCACTCGGCCACCGGGGCTGGCCGTGCTTCGACAGAATCGGCCACCGAATTTGGTGACGGCACACGACAAACATATTTGCATAATACAGCGGGAACCCCGATGGTTGCAGGGGGACGGCACCGAAAATTCGCGCAAGTATTGAGGTTTAACGCGACCATCGTGGTGACCAATCTAATATACAAACTGTTCCTTTGTGGGTGGTATTTATTATAGAAGGAATTTCAGTACTGGGAAATAATAAAGAAGGTATCTGCATGGTGTAAAACTATTTGCAAGTTATTCCGAAGGTAAGTTCGAACGAGAAGACTTATCTGGACGTAAGTTCTGTTCTGAATATTTATGTAATCACACTGAAGTTATAAGTGAAGTTATACACTGAAGTTATACCCTCCGAATTTCATGTTTCTAGGGTCAGCGGTTTAGGCTGGACGGTGATGAATCAGTGACACAACGATTATATAAGTACATATATAGATAATTATAATATAATTATATTATAATGATATATTACATATATTTATATCTGTGGTTGTAAGGAAAAACGACTCATGTCACATGTTTCCACTTTCGAGAAATTATCGTTGAAAGTTCTAAACACCAATTCTTCTTATTAGCAATGTCTCCTTGTTTTCTTCTTACGATATAAATGTATATTTCCTTCACTTTGCATTATATTCAATATTCGTATAATTAACGTAAATAATAATAAAGAAAATAGTAATAATTCAACTGAACGACACAAGTCCACTGGAACTGTCGCAGTTAAGTAGTTTTACATTAACTTATCGACAACAAAGAATATACGAAACGCTCATCCGGATTTAGATTTATTGGAGGCCGATGAAGACTATAGCGCCAGTGAAGGAATAGAACCTAAAAAATTCAAAATGGCGTTAAGAAGAAAAGAAAAGAAATGATTACTTTTCCTTCTTTTACATTCTTTTTGGTCTTCTTTCGTTTTCTTCTGTGCTTTGCGTTGTTTCTTGTAAAATACAAGTTATACACTTATGCTACTCTGCTTATTTAAAATATCCTATCTAGCATTTTTTCATTTATCAACGTGTGTTGAAATATTTAAAGTTCCACACGTCTTTTACCTTTTAAGTAAAGTTAGAAAACCTTGTTCCGTAGAGATCTAGAAACCGTCTGATGTATTTAACCTAACTGCTATAAAATCCAGTTAAAGTTGAATTTATTAATTAATAAACAAAATCCCTACATAACATTAAACAAGACAACACCCTTTAAAACCTGTTAAAAAGTTACCACTCGTGAAAAGTAATAAAGAATCTGATATTTTATGAGGGCACCTTCTGCTTCTAGGACGGCTTAAAAGAATACCAAAAGTGATAACTCCTTTGTCGGCCCCAAAAATGTGTTATCCCGTTCAATGACATAAAATTTTTTTGTTAGTTACATAAGTTCAATTTTAACTGGGTTTTATACAGCCTTAAATTATCAACCAGAATATGCATATTATACACAAACCTACACGATTCCAAGTTGATATTAAAAAATAACAATAATAAAGCAAATAAAAAAGGGGGTTCTATTTTTCCGCTACTGTTTATATAAAATCCAAATACCACTGACTCGCTCACTGCCTCATCACGATTTCTCTGGAACCACTGATCCTAACTTGAAATAAAAATAAATTAAAACCAGCTTTCATTACACAACAAAGAATCTGAAAATCATTATCCCCCAAAAACTAAAAGAAAAGTCATTCATCTTTACATTGGGTACTTAGGTACCTACAATTAGAAAATTCCTTGCCACTTGAACGTTCGCTAAGCTTGAAAGGTCCATCGTATCTCTAGGGGAGGATTTTTATCCGCATTCCAGCCTCGATTTCCGTTCCCGATGGGAACGGCCGCGGCTTGGCTGACGATCGTCACTCGAGCGTGCGAATCGTCTCGTCTCGAGCGGTTCTGCTCGTCCTGGCCGCCGCCGTCGTCGCTTATAATCCGTCGTCACGCCTCTTATTCAGAGCGCGAACGACGTCGAAGCGACAGGTAGCCGGATGAGGAAGCAGAGGGATGGATCCGTCGGTGGCGTAGGTGTGGGTTTTAATTATTTCCACGAGATGAGATTTCGCCCACGGAGGCTAGTATTGAGCGTTAGTCCGGTGTAAATTCCAGGATCCCGGGCTAATCGGCATAATTCCACGGAATCCGTAATAGACTTTGGAATGGGTTGGGGACGCTGGCCCAGCGACCGCCATCCCCTTATTCTCTTTCAGCTCCTCGTTCCCACCTTCCTCGCTTCTCTGCTCCCCCTTTAAACCTCGTTTCCCTTTCACGCGCTACCCTTTCGCTTTGGTCACTCCGCTCCCCCTTTTCTTCTTTATCCCAACACCCTTTTCTTCGATATTCTTCTTCCCTCCGTAGGTACTTGTTTCTTGGTTTCTTGATCCCTCAACTGAATCTCTCTTTTCTATTTTCCATGTGTTTATGAACTTTGTTGGTATATCTATCTCTCCGCCCTTCTGCTCTTTCTTTTCACGAACACCTCGAGTCATATCGAAATTATGCAAAACTGCCCAGCATGATTCTTCTTAAGTCACTACCAACTAAGTTAATCGTTCTGAGAATCTTATCCCCATTAAACCCTGTAATTCTTCTCGATGTTCACGATATGGTTTTCCTGATACACACGTCACCCTCCCTCGTCAACCCTTTTGCCGGCCGTGACTCGGTAGCTCGCTCCAAAACGGCCCCCGATGCCCCTCGAAATTGAATTACGCCCTCGTTAACGCGCGCTTACGCCACGGGATCGTCGTCGTAATCCTCGTTGCACGCAGATTCTTCGGCGTGCTACACCATCAACGGGAATCTGTCTTGCGCTGCTTTCGGACGACACTTAAACCGACGGATTACGGGCTGCTAAGCGGATTACGTATTATGTTAATTGCGCGTTACCGAGCCACCGAGTTACACAAACGTTGTCTTTGACCGGTTAAGTTTCTTAATCTGGCCGGGCTGTAGGGCGCTCGGACTTAACACGATCGATACGAACGGTATGGATCGGGTACAGAGCCTGTGTCAATCGTGCTTTTATCGTTCCAAGGTACGATCATTCGTGGCTGGTTGATTTGTCGAGCATGAGTCGAACGTTCGATCGATACACGGAATCCCCGATTACGCGGGATTACGTATTAAACGCATCGTAGATTGAAATCCTCTGGACCGATCCTTGTTCCTCGAATTTGGCGGACATTTTTACACGAGACAGGACTCGCGATACCATAAACTGGGGGAACATTGGCAGTACGGGGTAACATTCACAGTTACTTGATATGTATTAAAGAAGGAACAGGGCAAAAATTTTATGCATTTTCACACTAGTGAATCGATAAAAAACGATTCCATGCTATAATAGGATACCTATAGCAAATTTAACAATGTTAATTAAAAAGATATAAAATAAAACATACATAAAATATAAAAGAGAGCGCATAGAACATAAAAAGAAAAAAAATTGGAGTGCCAATTGGTAAAACTGCAGCTGTTGGTGATATTTATATAATGCCAATTATACACTCATTTTTACACTTATAGTACAATCACAAAATATGTAATGTTATGATAAAATCGACGTGCGTTACGAAAAGTAGCACGTTTCGGTGTGCCAGGAAAAGAAGCACGTTCCATCGTTTCTGACGAATATTAGGACGTACTTAAAGTAAATGTAAAAATGATAATTTTTATATTGTATAATAAAATGTTTCAAAAACGAGCCAATGTTCCCCCAGTTTGCGGTATTGTTTGATGTAGCCATTTCAGGTGGGATATTTCTGTGACTCATGGATGATATTTTGGATGCATTGCGCATCTTCTAAGATTTTTTAAAGCAGCGTTGTTTGTGTCATATATCTTAGAAAGTTGATGGCGAGACAGAGGAGTGTATCATGTGAAAAGACTGGACAGTGCTGCTTTATATAGACAATTAACCGAAAATAGTTGTGGCTTTTAATATTACTATGTACGATTTTGAGATTATGAGTGGGTAAATTGTGGTTAAATATTAGAATTTGTAGTGGAATATGTTCATAATATAATCGTTGTGTCACTGATTCATCACCGTCCAGCCCAAATTTCTGAACCTAGAAACATGAAATTCGGAGGGTATATTCTTTTTCCGACGTAGGTGCTCGATAAGAAAGGATTTTTTGAAATTCCAACCGAAAGGGGATGGAAAAGGGGTAAAGTGTGTTTTCGCGGACTGCTTAATATCTCTTAGGCTCGATTAGATATCAACTTGGTTCTTACTCACAAAGATTACCCACTCAAATGCCCAAAAATCAAATTCAGGATTTTTCCCTAACCAACCCTACCCTAGGGGGGTGAAAAGTATTTTCTCGGATTCCCCAAAATCTCTTAGGCCCGATTAGATATCAAATTAGTTCTTACTCGCAAAGATTACCCATTCAAAGGGCTAAAAATGAATTTCAGGATTTTTCGCTAACCAACCCCTAGGGCCTAGGAGGTGAAAAGTATTCTCGCGGATTCCTCAAAATCTCTTAGGCCCGATTAGATATCAACTTGGTTTTTACTTCGAAAGGTTACCGACATAAATGTCTAAAAACCAATTTCAGGATTTTGCCCTAATCAACCACTAAGGTGGTAGTGAAATGTGTTTTCATGGAGTACTTAATATCTCTTAAGACCGACGCGAAGCGCGGGGGTATTTTGCTAGTAGTATTATAAAGTGGTAATATGCGTAATGCCTTCGTAGTAAACACGAAATGCCCCCACCCCACTCCCACAATGACTCTCGAGTCGAAATTCTGAACAACAACCAATCTGCGTCCCCAAATCCCCAACAGCGTGCCCGTTCTCGGGTAATAAACTACTTTCGTAATCACACGTTAATACGCATTTACCGTTTGCGTAACGCGCTTCAAACGCGAGAAAACTTGTAGACACACACATTGTATTTTACAATCCGTCGCTCCTTGTTAGTGTTTTATTTATAATATAGCAGTGTTTGGTTAGAAGTGGCATGTGATTATGTTGAAAATCATCAAGACCATAATCATGTTAGGATGTCAATTAATAAAAATCTGCTGCAGAATGGACAAAGGAACAAAAGAAGTGAGTCTTTTAAAAAAATTGCATTCACAACTACAGAATTCAGAAATAAATCGTTGTGGTATCTATGTTAGTAAAGAGTTCTAATTTCTTGCGTTATCCTGAAGCTATCATGGTGGCAATTATTTTCATGGATACATAAATACATAATTTTGTAATTTATTTCCTTCGATAGAAACCATAGATCGCATGTAGCGTTTATTAAATAGTTGAATATGAGGGTTTAATCATGATCAGATCGAGACAAAGTGCATTCTACTTTAAATGCTACGTGGCGTATACTTAGTTTGAAATCAGTTTAATTTAAATTCCAATTTAATCTCAATTTCAATTAAAATTTTCCGGTTTTTAAAATTCTTTCGAAAAATGTATATTGCAACAGAAAAGATAATGTGATAAAACAGCAGTGGTGAGTTTGTTAGATAGTAGTGTCATAGTGAAAGGAGGATGCGCATCGATTGATTTCAGTTACATTCAGCACGGCATTGGTTCGTTAAAATGCCGACAGTTTGTGTTTGCTGGGGATAGTCCAAGATCAACTTTGATAAGACATTCTCACATTGTACGTGCGCGGAATACGAAAGAGATTAATGCAGTGCTAGTACGAAACCTTAACGAAACTGTTACCCTGTATCGACACAGAGA
Organism: Andrena flavipes; assembly: GCA_963971345.1. NCBI lineage: Eukaryota > Metazoa > Arthropoda > Insecta > Hymenoptera > Andrenidae > Andrena > Andrena flavipes. The sequence goes on from OZ020482.1 coordinate 52,094,424, forward strand.
AACAGCACTAAACTAGAACTTATTTATATACTAAAAATGCAAATGAAGGGTAGTTGCGATGCATAGTAATTTTAATCTAAAAATTCAATTATTAATGTAAAACAAAAATAGTATATTCCACTTGTCACAGATCTCGGTATTATTTCAATTTTAATTAAATAATATCGGTACACTGTGTTTCAAATACAATTCTAATCAATCTTATCTCATTATATCCATTAATATTGATATTGATATTGATCATTTAATATTGACTAACAAATAATTTGTTTCGAAAATCAACGTTTCCTTCTTCTGTAAATCCCCATTTTTCGGTACCACATAATTATTAGTATTAATTATCATATCGTTCTGATTAACAAAGGACAATTTAGACTCCCTGCAGAAGGAAAATTATACTAATTTAAAGTAGACAGTGAAGAGAAAAATAATTTTCTGGTGGTCTACAAATTATTATCGGTAAATCGAAGCCCATCGATGATGGTCAATAGCGTTTCTACTCCAAAGGAGTAGACAAGCCCTCCAGGAAGAAGAAGTCCCAGTACGAACAGCAGACTTGGACAGTTCAGTGGCAGCAGGTTCGATGCTAATGAAATTCCGCCGGTCGTTCTCATAGATTGTGCAGTCGATCCAAGTGACTGTTAGTTTGGCATGAGCTCGAATCCACAGAATGCACGCCATGGGATTACACGGGATTCGAATGAACTGGGGACTTATTCGCGCGTGTCAAGAATTAAATCAGACGTCTTTTCATCGACCAACAAGTGACTGATAGTTTCATCATCCCCTTCGAGAAAATACACCGCCATCACGCAGAGAATAAACAGAAAATAAGCATCATCAAACTAAACGATACTCGAATTGATAAACGAAAAGTAGGTGAACGCTCAATTGCTGGTTCAATTGCCCACGTTGTTACATTTCGAACATAATCATTTTGCAGGATTAGCACGTTGTACCTCGGTAATTAATGTTCCATTGAAACATTGTTGCAACCCTGGAGGGAAATAAATTTAGCAAACGCTCTCGGTTCGCCGCGTAAACAGTTTTAACGCTGTTTAAACGCGCCTTTATTGTAACCGTTTCGTCCCTCAGACTTAATTTCATTCTACTAGGTCTTATTGTTTCCCTTCGAGTTTCTAGGCCATTGCTTGCCACCGAAGCTCTCTGCCCATTAGTTATCCATTTCTCTGCAGGAATTGCTCGTCCTCGGTAACACTGATAGAAAACATGTAATTAAGAATTCCAGCTCATCAGATTACTCCTTGAAAGCCACTGTCATCCGTGTCACATGTCACCTGAAATGTCACCAAGTTCATCTGTTTTTTCAAGGGTGGACTTAACGATGCCGGCAGAGCAACGCCAGTGGATTAATTTCTAACAGGAGAAGATGGTTATAACGAAGATAAATATAATTCCATCGCGTGTAATAAGATTTTGTTAACCACGATAATTCCCCCTGTTAATGTGGAAAATAATCACTGTCGTAAAAAAATTTCAGAGCAAATCTGAGAATCAGATATCAGTTCCGATATTACACTCAACTAAAACAACAAATTACATAGCATGCTTTCTGAATCCAACTCACCGATATCCAAACACGGGAATATCAAGTAAAAAATTGAAAATCATCCGAGAAATACCTAGTAAAAATATATTCCCTACCATAGAAGATACTCTGAAACAGCTTCGCACGAGTTACGGTAAATTTCAATTCTCTTAATTTAATCGTCCGCGGTATAGAATGAAGCGAACGGATTACTTTTTCATGTACAATGAAAATGTACGAAGGCAGCCCGTGTTAAGGTGTTAGGGAAAGGAAACGTGGAAATTGGTTGTAATAGTGATCGCTCCGCTACAGAAAAGTCGTCAAAAGCGAGGACGGTGAGTTTTAATCGAGCAGAAGAATGGGAAGGATCGAGGGACGAAAAGAAACATAGTTGGATTTAATAAACATTCCCGGATCGTAATCGGCCGTCCTCGGCTACGGGGATCAATGTCCCCGATTTCCGGGGCAGGAAATCTAGATTCCCGGGTAGATTAAACTTAGCAGAGATATGCTCATCGTCGATAAGTGACTTTAACTTTCGGAAGCTGTTCATAGTTCAGTGCGTGCATAATGAAGATTCGCCGTGGAGTTATGAGAAAGTCGTTGGAAAGTCTTGGGAGGAACGCAAAGGGGAATAACGAAAGTTTCTCCTTTGATCGAATTATGGCCAGCGACGAATGTAACTCCGTTTTTAATTTACGATCACCCGGAATTAATCTACGTGTAACTTAAATTCGAGCTTTACACTAGTCTATATCCATGTGTTGAGAATGAAAATTTTGGGAAGATAGGGGAGATAATGGCTCTTTTTGGGGTAGAGGGTTGAAAAATTTTATTTTGGCGACTTATTAAATTAAAATATAGCTATTATATGTATGTTGAATTTTATAATTTCTATAATGTTTGATTCACTTGAGTTACCCCCACAGTGACCACACATAAGGATGCATTGTCTAAAGTTCTTATATACCTAGTGTTTGTCTATCAAAAGAAATAAATCAGGGTGGCAAGACTTATGTAAAAATATTTAATTTCTTATTAACTTTTAAGCCCCATTCTCATACTAATAGAATCTCATATTTGCCAGTTTATCTTATATACCTATAGAAGCGAAACATAAAAATGAAGACTAATATACCATAATGAAATAGTCTCTGTCATATTCTATTTTTCCACTTTTAATCTATGCTTTATTTCTAATTAAAAATTTTAAATTCAAATAAAATTACTGCCGATATATTCATAATTAAATACGAACTCTACACTTTGTTATAAGTATATAATCTGTAGACATTCTGTCGTCCTAGTAAACATAGTCAACAAATTTGTTTTATAACAGACTCCTTTGTACCCTAAAGAAGCTTGCAGAATAATAAAGTTCTTATTTCAAGGATTATGCCTCTAGGATCATTCGATCCTCTGAATGTAAAGCCAGTGAATCGTTGAATGTTCGCAGGCAGACGTGAAAATGAAATGTTTCGACATTCGTAATTATTCATGGTGTCAACGTTTCCGTAGGTTTCACGGCATTTCGAATAGATTCTATTCATTACCTAACACCTATCCCATCTGCTCGACATTTTCTTCTGTTGTACTCGGCATGGAATGTTAATGCTCGCTTCCAGTGACACGTGATAAATGGGAAGTGTGTTGATCCAGTAGAAAGGAAACAAGTTTTGCCATATTACTATTTCGTTTCAAATAAACATATTATCTCGTACTAGAAATACTTTGTGAAATTTAGTGATTAAATTACAACTGGAACAACTGTCATGATTCTTTAATTTTTTGAAATTTAAGAAATTGAATTTAGTACCTTTTCACGTGGGTCAATTTTCAGGCCGAAAACTGATAGTATATTCCCACACTTTGTACCTTTCCCCATCTTTCTCAAACTAGTCGTAAGTTACAAAAGTCTCTCGTGGGAAAAGGCCTTTACTCTTTATTGACAGATATTTACATTAAATTTGCATTATGTGGTTTTTTTATTTGATTTGTAAAGTAACATTTTAGAGTAACACTTTAATATTTCCTTCCTCGTGAAACAGGTGTATATTCACTTGTATCATTAAACGATTCCATGCTGAGCTGCGACAGTAAATAAGTCTTTCCCGTTCTTAATTAGCTTTCATATACAAGTTCTCGACGAAATTATCGCCAAGGTAATAAGTAATTTGCTCTCTTAAACTTCTCGCTAATTTTTATGGATTTGGAGTAAGATATCGTAACTGTAATATAGTTCACGAAGAAACCATAATTGAATGAGAAAAGTTTCAAGCTCAACGGTCAATGCCTAAACGAAGCTATTACTGTTAAAGGAGAAATACGAGAACTGAAAACACAGTTGACGCTACATAACTCAGCGCACTCTATATAATCTATACATCCCTACATTGTATTATTAGAAACGAACTAACGAGTATAATTTATGCATGCAGCATACTGATAGTCTCGGGAATGTAGATATTCCACGAGCAGCTTTCCAACTTAATAGACTATGAGTAGTCTTTGTTAGTTGTATGCTGCATCAGTAAAATTCTCGCGAACTGAACACTTTTCAAACTGCTGCAAAATACCTTTCTTCAAATTCAATCGTACAATTTGATAGTAATGAATATTTTTAGACACTGTAAGTCAGAAATAAAAGTATTGTAACTCGGTGTAACAATTAGATACCAGCCAAAGTTACTTATCGCAATTTGGTAATAGGTACTAAAAACTAGTTCGCACGATTTCACAACCATCAAATTAGGTTGCAGGATCCGATAGCGGTTAAAATTTTTCTCCACAACTGTCTAATCTTCACAATTAGTATCCCGCATATATTAATCCTCAAAATTACTTCTCTCGACTTACCTAGTAGTAGCATAAGAAAGTGGTTTCTAACCCCAATTTGAATTTGGATATCCAAATTTGAGTTTTAAGGGACGGGAAAATCCAAATTTAAGTTTGGAACCCCAAATTTGACTGTTCAATCGAACCACTCTGAACATCTATCGAACCAGCTTGAACTTCTATCGAACTCTACCGCTCCACTCTGAATACTTGTCGAGCGCCAGGCAAACCGCTCTGAACGTCTATCGAACATCTGTCGAACCACTCTGAACGTCAAAGTAGAGGAGACCGGGGCTGGTTGTCTCAAGGGGTAGATTGACTAATTGTTAACTTGACCCCGCAATTGCACGTTTTTTAACAGTTATCAGCATTTGTAGAAAAATTGACAACGTAAGTAAATATTTTTTCTTAAAGATTATACTTTTTCACACTCTATATAGTTACAACAGAATAAATGTTAAGGGACTGTTTTAAAGTTTGTTTATTAGACGATCTATTGACATAGTATTTTTGTTTATACATAAATAAATCAAGGTTATAAACATTATTGAAGTTAACGTGACCGGTCGGGTCTGCTTGACTAATAAGGTTTAAATTGTTATTTTGTTATTCATAAAGTGTCTTTTATGCTTTGTTTATAGAGCCTAGCTGGGTAACCACAGGGAAAACGGCCCCAGCACCAATATTAGTATTTATGTGTACCAAATAATGTTATTTGCCTAAAACACAACTGAGAGAAATTTCAGATCTCCACCCCCTTTCGTTAGGGTGATATGGGGATAACAACCTTATCCTTTTCACTATATTATAAATACATTATAATTAATGTTTAAGTTAAAACTTTTTTCAGCTTATTATTAAAATATGAAAGAAAGAAATTAATAATGAAGAAATTTTTAAGAAATTTTATAATGAAACAACTCTTGTAACATTGTGTTATTTTATTACCACTAAGATAAATTACTAATAACATTTTCTTAACTGATTGTACCTACATATAGTCAACCTACCCCATACGGCAAGTCAACCAACCCTGATCATGGGGCTAGTTGACCAGCATGGAAGGTGTCAGAAAAACATTAAAATACCTTAATTGTTGAAAGACGATCCTACAAACAACACTTTAGCACAATATATAAATTCGTGCCATCGTCGAACGGGTTACCAGCGTGGCTGTGGCGTGTTTCGACAGTCTTGGAACTGTCCATCTTGCAGCTGGTTAAAGGGCTTTGTGCGCGATCGTATCCCTATGACGTTAAATTGCCACACAGATCCGCGAGAAGTTGCGTATGGCGGTTGTGTACGTGTGTGCACAGTAGTTAGACATTTACACGATGACAGTGGCACGAGTGTCTTTGACGTACTCTCCGTTACAATGGCGACCGTTACTCGGCCTTTGTGCGCGCAAATGTGACCTGCACGCGGCAGCATGGCCGGGTAATGGTCGCTGTCATTCGTTAACAGACCCCGCGAAATAAATCAACGATCCAAAGGTGATATCGTTCCGCGGCTCGTTTGCCAGATTACATGGCAAACGTTTCCGCGAACCTTCGACGTCTCTGGCATCGTTAAAGCTGTTTCGATTCTGTCACTACGTACCCAACGGATTCGACGTTTTCCATGTGTGTGTAGAATTATAGTCGTTTGGAGTATTATGATGTTGGTTTCTACTTAGGTACTGGAGTTATGTGCGTAGATTCGTTAGCGTGCTCGATAACTTTACGCGCCCTTTGATATGGGCAGTGATTTATTTATATCTGTATTGGGTTCGAGAATGGTCTTGTGAGTTTCATATGTTTGGTGGCCACAGGGGGTGTATCGCACCCCAGGAAATTTTCCACTTCAAATATCGCGCCTTTACGAAGTCAAAATGAATTTAGACTTCAATATAAAAATTTAAAGGTTTGATGAATTTTCACAAAAAGAATCGCTCTTTTCCACAACTATTTTTTTAACTACAAATTTCATCATATCACAATTCATATTTCTAGGAAAAATCTATTAGAGACAAAACTTAAAAGATTCAAAAATACGAAAATGGTAACTCAAAAATTGTGATTATAAGAAGGTGTGAATAACCACGAAGGGTTAATTAATTTATGGAGGGTTCAGAAGCCTACCAGCGTAAGTGCGTAGTTGAAAAACCTCTTTACTGTTAATACTTTCAAGAATCACAAAATATTGATTGTTCCTAGTGTTTACCATTTTCTCCCAAGATAACTTATCTGGCTTGTTTTACGCGAATCATGCATCTCGTTAAATTTAAGCATGCAACCCAGTGTCATCGTATGCAGTCTGTCGGTCTATCATCACCAGCTACGCACGATATATCACCACCACTCGTACGCTAGTATATTACGGAGAATTGTCACAATTCCCTTGGTGAAATAGATACTTGTAAACGTTACTGCTGGGAAACGTTCGGTTCTCGATTAAAATCTCATATTACTTCGTGCTATGAAAAGGTGCTTAGTAAAGTGCCAATGACTGGCAGACTTCAAAGTATTCTGATAGCAAAAATTAAGTCTATTAGCAAACGTAAGCTTCTCTTCTTCTTTAATCGTGTTCTTCTCTCATCAGACGCGTGAGGAGTATGGCTCAATGCATGGTCAGACACTAGTACTCTCCACGTCGTTGATGTATTTAAAGTTACATTTCAAATTGGGTTAAAATTTAAAACTCTGTGACCGTAAAATAAAATAACCGTTTATTAAAAATTCGCCACTTCCTTCTTAAAAACAGAACTTCTCACTTTTTATTCATTATTTCTCATCATACCATAACAATCATACCATAACAATCTAATTATGATAAATTTACTCCTTTAAACTACTACTTAAAGAAGTGACGATTTCATCTCTGTGATTTGCATATTTCAAATTAGAAGTAATCACTTTGGTTGCACAGAGTCTTTCTGGAAAACCAAAGGATCCGCAAGAGACAAAATTTTTGTACTTCTCTTACACAGGAATATCCAGAACCCGAAAATTCCAAAAGTTCTGAAACTTTGTGAATATGTAGGAGATTTCCTCCTGATTAAAACGCAATTTTTTTTTGCTGCCCAAATTCACTCGAAGGGGGTGAAATTAACCCCTGAAAATTCAGCTATTTTTCGATTTTGTGTTATAACACGCGAACTGTGAGAGATAGAAAAAAAGTTTTAGGGCAAAAGTTACTAAAAAATTGTTTTTTAGTTCACGAGTTATAACACAAAATCGGAAAATAACCGGATTTTCAGCGGTCAAATCCACCCCCTTAGAGTGGATTTGGGCAGCAAACAAAAATTACGCTGTAATCGAGAGAAAATTTCTACGTATTCACAAAGTTTCAGAATTTTTCAAATTTCTGGGTACAGTTTGTTCCCTTGTTAGTTATACCAATATCAACCTATAATACTCTTCAGCTAACATTCTGTATATCTTAAACATTAATTGATCCCGTTATCTTCAACAATGCTCATCGCTCATAATCTGCAAAGCTTCACAAAGCTTCACTGCACCGTTCACGCGCGCAACTATTACAGTTTAACGTTCATGACAGCCTACCCAGTCCACATTAAAGCTGACTGGCATTACCAGATACAGTGATCGATACGAAACGACGTAGATACTTATCGCCACCGACACGTTCATATTCGCATTAGCACTTTATCAATCGACGTCGGAAGCCCAACCGCGTCGATCGCGTTCGAATCACATTTTAAGCGGAAGCTTACTTACACAGTGCAAGGAACTTCCAAAAGATTGCGAGGAGCTGCAGCAGCTCCCTGAGGCGTTGTTAATTAAAATCGATGATTAATTAAGAATAAAAGGAAGACGGTGGAGAGTTCTAATAAAAGTAGCTGCAGCTCGTTACAAAGTAGAGAGGGTCAGTAAGCACTGGCTTCTTTCGGTGGAAAATTGAAAAACCGTGGGCTTTCAATTTTTCACGCGCACGGACACGTTGAAAACTGTTGTTATCCCCCGCGAAGGTCGTTCGCGTTGCCCCGCTTCTGTATCGAAATTTGAAATTCAGATTGGTTTATTGTGCCCCGCATTTACCGCGCATTCCAGCACGGTCACAATTATAAAAATGTTTGCTCGTAAATTGCGCGATGTATAATGGAGCTAACAGAATTTCCGCTTTTATTACGCGACCCGTGAAATATCGCTTTCCAAAAATCCCCGTCCTCGCGGCTAGATTCGCGGAAACTCGGATAAACGAATATTGTCCCTTCCCCTCCCCCCATCCTTGAACATGCGACGGGCGATTGTGACAAATATTATAACGTGCTTGAAGCGTTTCAGTCGATGAACATTTAGCTTTATTGCACGCGAAAAGTTTTTTTTTTTTGAGCGCACGCGATTCGCTTTTACACTTTGCAATGTTTGTCCTCTCGTTTCCGAATACTGTTTGCTTGAAGTTCAGTTTTCCGAAGTTTAAAATGGGTTGTTTGGTTGCAGAATGTTTTGTAAATTTCATCTATACGGAGTGCTAAAGTAAATTCAAAGTGTAGAAGAGCTTTTGTTGAATAAGTTATCAATTTCTCAAAAATGAAAATATTTAATTTATTTGGTATATAAGGGTATGAAGTATTTAATTATTCATATTACACCTTCTTATCTGTTGCTTTGTCACATACACTTAAATATAATGAGGGTAGATTTAGAAATTTAGGGTGTCTGAGTTATGAGTGAGCATTTCTACTTAAATCGGTTATACTATTGTTATACAGACTTGCTTTTCCAATACTCTGACAGTACGTAGATTGTTAGATATCTTTATTATTATTCAGAGAAGGGTGCAATGTTATATTTATGCAGAATTCTTCGTAGGAATAGGAGATCAAGTCAATAAAGTTACTAGGCTTGAAGTTTGAATTATTCTGGTTGAATATGGATACCATTTTGTAAAAATCTTTAATTAACCCAACTTTTGATATAGGTATGTGCTCTGTTGTGGCACACAATGAGGATTCAAATTTACAGAAAAGTAAACCGATAGAAGCTTCGACCAATTTTCGTTCCTACACAGTGGCTTAAATTACTGCAAATATTTTCAGAAAAATTCAATATATTCCATTCTTTATGGTTTCATTCTATTTCGTGTTTCACTTTTCAATGTTTCAATCTACGAAATATGCTCCGGCATACGGACGAGCTCTCCAAATATTTGATTCCTCCAATCTGTTGTTATTTCGTGTTTCTATAACATCGCATGCCAGGGATGCATTAAACAGTAATAAACATGGATATGCGACTTTTTCCGCGTGCATGGCCAAAAATGAATGCTTCTTAACTCTCGAAGATAATTTCCTGTTGGTGGTATTCTGTAGCGTATATCATGCTTCTTATACGACCGAAAGTGCAACGATTTACGGAGTTCAGTCGCCCGATTATTCGTATATATATAATCTGCACAGTACGTACGGAACTGCCAGTAGCGTAGGTAAAGGACAAATCACAACAGGTCTCTATATTATTACAGATATAACACTACATTAACATCGTGTAAAAACACGAGACACAGAGAAAAAAAAGACTCTTGAAATCAAAAAGAAATCGTTACCGACTTACACAACGCGACATTTAAAAAACAAATTCACGAATTTAAAAAACACATTTACTACCATACATTATACTTAATTTAATTGCGCCATTGTCGATGAAAGATAACAGAGTAGAAATTAAAGTAAACATTGAAAATGAGGTTCAAACACCTTCAGAAACCATTCACTTTACTATGCGTGATGGGAAATTAAATAACGATAAATGAAACTATCAGACAAGCCCTTGCATTCTCGTAAACAACCTTGCTCCATTTATAACATTCCAGTCACGCCTGTGCGCGCTGGATCGCCAGTCGTGTGCACAGAAATCTTAAATAGCGCACAGGCAACGTTACATTTCGCCAATGGCAGAGTATTAATTTCCTGCGAACGCAGCCGGGAACTGTTTCGAAGGAGGCTTTACGAATCAATTGCCGAGCAGATTCGCCACGACAAATGCTCGCTCGTGTTTCTACGCCATTGCCAGTAGTTGTTTCCTTGCCCTTCTGCACATCCTACACCTGTATAATTTACCACCGACCAGCGGACCGGGTATATCCATATCCCATTTGTATTCGGCATTACAGGCGCATAGATCGCACGGGAAATCGCGTTTCTATTTCCGGCAATATCATATCCGTCACGGGGCGGACGTTTGTTGCTGGTGGTTGTGGTCGCCACGCTTTTGGATAAATCTGCCCCGTTTGCTCCATCCCCGTTGCTCTACCACACGCGAAAAAAAGCAGAATCGACGATAAATAAGGAAAGTAACACGATACCACGGAAATAATTAATCGTAATTGTTCGATTATCAATAATCCAGCGTGGTTAGTTTGTGGATTGAGTGGCAAATTGAAAATTGATAGGACCCTGCATGCCTCTTATTCCTTGCAAGCATATTGTGCAAACATGTTAAGCAAAGTGAAATTATGGAAAGTAGAAAGAAATTAATTAGGATGTGTATAGGGAATACACTAAAATTCACAAGTAAACATTCACTTATAGTGTATGTAGTTCCCCGACCTGGAATATATTTTTTTAAGTTACTCATGGTAAATAAGAAATTCTGAAAATTATATCTGTAATGGACCTGTTTTACTCATGTTAGCGAAGCATAAGCGAAAGGGATTTTGGATTCCTCGTACCAATTTACTTCAAAATCCATGTGAACCTGTTGTTTGACTCCCAGTAGCCACATATGGGCCCCTAGGGCAAGATACCAATTCAACGATCTTCACATTGACTGCTCTACCGTGCTCGAATAAAATTGTAAGTGTTTTCGTCATGTTTCTCCTTGTTAACTTTGAAGTCGTCTAGTTATCAAATTCTCGATAGAGTTATCTTCCCCCCCCCCCAAAAAAAAACGATTTTTAATGAAGAGAACTATCTTACGAAAATTTTTTACACAAAAAATAACATCATATTCGGATTCAGCACCTAGAAAAACATACAGATGCCAGGTGTTGGCCAATTATTTTTAAATAAGAGGATTTTGACGTTTTTCGCGTACGTATCATTAACACGAGTAAAATAGGTTCATTGCAGATATAATTTTCAGGATTTCTTACTTACTATAAATACTTTAAAAAAATATATTCCAAATCAGGAAACTTCATTCACTATAAGTGAATGTTTACTGTCAGTTGTGGTTAGAATCAATATTTATTGAGGAAGTTTATATAATGTATAATATTCATCACGGATAAAGTGAAAGATTACGCGAAGTTTTATGTACCCATGTTGAAATTAAATGGAATATAAAATGTGCTGTGGAAATGTAACCGTAAGAGATATCTACAGCCTGTCGCAAAAGTCTACACAGGGTAATTCCGGGCGACGCAGTCGGGCTGGAGAGTTGGTCGAAACAGTTGATTTCTAGAGAATTAATTGTTCTGAACCACAACACACTTTTACATATACACAGATGTAGAGTCTGAATATAGCAACTCGACCAACTGCTCGACACCATTTTTTCACACGACAGGAATTTTTTTTTATAATTGCTTGTCATTATACATTGGATGCATAGTAATTTGGTTAAGTTAACAGCAAGTGACCTAATGACTGAAAATGGTCCCAGAACTCAGTCAAAGGAGACACACCACATGAATTTGAAATATTTTAAAAAATATGAAATTTTTGTCATTCCGACGAAGATGGATGAATGTAGACTTTTCGACTGGCTGTATACTTGTATCCGATATCAGTGTGTAACAGTTTTATGTATATTATCCCGTGCTCTCGCAAAAGAAAGACCAGTCGATAGTGGTATCAGCGGAGTGGATACACACACGTGTATCTATCAGTTTTACATGTGCACCGGTGCATCCGCGTTCAATCTCCTTTATGTCCTCCTAGTTTCTCGAACTGCTTTGCCTTCTCAATCGATACCCGCGCACGTCGTTTCGGCGATACCTTTTGTCCCCTCCCCTTGTCGGGCATACACACCTTGACCCCGCGTAGTTCGTTTCTCCATGGTTGATCTTTCGCGCGAAAGTTGCTTACTACCCCCGTCGAGTGAACTGCCCTCGAAAGGCCGGAGCGGTTCGCTGCTCCATGCCGGCACTGCTCCACGCCCTTGAATCGCCTCTGTATTATTCGAAAAACAAGGAATTACCGTGCATCCATCTCTTCGAGAGTTTTTTTTTGTTTTTATTATTTTTATTATTATTTTTCGTCTTTATTACTCAGTAAATGGCTCGAGTAAAAGGCGGTGCTGCGGTACAATACTGTTAAAAGCCTAACCACAACTACAAGATTATTAAAAATGTACAAAAAACTAAATTAAATTGCGCTAAAAACTAAAAAATAATTATTTTCTTGTAATACAATTTCGTTGGTATTTCTTCACTTTAAATAATTCACTTTAAATAAAATCTTGCGGCACCACGTGCAACCAGAAGTTGAAGTTGCGGTTGGCAAGTGGAACATCATCAACTACAGTTTATCAATTTTATGTATCATTGCAACCTGTATCCCGCAATTAAAATATTATGTTTCATTAATGCGAATGAAAACATTCTCACAACAAATTCGTTTCGACGTTTGCCTCTGTATTAAAGTAATTCATACCCTGCTAAGAAATATTGTGTCCCACGATTTTATTTAAAGTGAAAAAGCACTATCGAAATTGTAGTACAAGAAAATAATTATTTTTTAGTTTTTGGTGCATTCTTTATAAAATCGTTTAATAGAATTTTTTTTATATATTTTTTATTTTCTAGTTTTTAGTGCTTTGAGATTTATATTTCACAGCACAGACTTCTTACGTTCTTCACCTACTTGACGTAATTTATCAAAACTTTAAACTTTCTTTGTGACCTGAGCCATATCTCCTTCCACTTTAGAATCATTATTCTCCCTTCACCAAATCTCTCTCCAATTTAAATACTCAATTTCATCTCTAAGGACATCTAAGAACACTTGTCCCCACGCTTTGCAAAATTCCCCTTCGACGACTGAAGTTAACCTTCGGCCACGGTCAGTTCTTCCATTCGATCTAAGGACACTCCTGTGCCCTGTTAGCGCATCGGTCCCTCCAAGTCCACCTCAAACTATAGATTCACAACAAACAATCGATGATCTCCCCGAATACCACTCTCCATCCACACCACTCTCGTCCGCAAGTAGTACAGGTCAGCGCTCCAGCGAACGTCCTCGAGTAGTATACACCAGTCCTCGCTCAGACGCGCCAACGCACGAAAACAAACCCGCTTAAACGAATGCGATTCTATCGCGAAACGATAGCCGCCATGCAGGGTACCAGCTTCAGCCGTCGTGCATTGAAAACTCGGCTGATCAGGGATCAAAAGGAATCCCCTTAAGATTCCTTAAAAGTCGAAACTGGAGGAGAGAGAAGGGTGGGCAGGAGCGTAACTCGTCGAAGTTCGTTCCACTAGATTCCCTCCCCTGGCTTGCCATGTACCTTTTCCACTCCAACCGACGAGCCAAGAATGTTAGGGGGTGGCGGATGGGTTAGATACGCTCGTAAAACCATCGTCCCATAAAACGGGCTAGTTCACCGGCTACCGAGACGCCCATCAACCATTCCTTACATGGTCTAATTCCGGGCCGACCTCGCATCCTTCCGCGTACGTCTCATATACGCTCGTACGTGTGACCGTCGCGCGCGCGCGCGACCTCCTCGAGTGCATGTGCGTCGCGCTCGTGTTGGGAGAATTCCTCGTACGGCTTGGGACGCGCATATACGCATGGTAAAGGGCTGCACTAAAAGCATCGGGACCAGTTTTAAGCGGCGCCGAAAAGAAGTGGTACGAGACCGTAACGGCCGCTCGGGAGTGCACGCGGGGCGAACGTTAATAAAGTATCAATTACGTAAATGGAAAAGCGCTGCTGACGATTGTTGTTAGCGCATAATTGCTGTTTAATGATTCGTGGGGCACGGCGATTAATCCTTTCGCTGCGCGGAGAGGCTGGCCGACGACGAGGATTTATTTCGGCGGTGCGTTGTCGGTGCTAAATACAGGATTTTTCCAGTGAAATATTATACGCGGGTGTTTCAGGTAAAGATTAAGAACTTGGGCTTGGTGGAATTTTCATATGCTCGTTGGGAGGAGTGGACTATTGTTGTTTGATACGCGTGGGGGGGATTAATAACATTATTAGATTCTCGATTTTACTGGTAATGATTAGGTACATGTTTAATTGCGGAATAGTGGAAGTAGAGCTACACATTTAAATAGGATTGATTTGCAAAATAATATGCAAGTGATTCCCGGTTTTCTAGGGATTCGCCACAGTTTTTGAATTTTTTTAATATTAGACTTATATCCTGAAATACCTATTTTCAATGTGTTTTCTTTATCTTATTAAATTTACCTTTCCTTATGTGGGAAGGGATCGAAGGTTATTTGAATATTATAAAAGGATCGCGACTCAAGAAAGATTGGGAAACACTGTAATATGCGATCAGTAGGAGGAAACAAATCCACTACGTTATCAAGACAAAAATTATAATACATTCGATACGGTTTCTAAATTTTGAAACAATTCTTAACGCCCTGTAAAATTCATCAGGGTGAACTAAATTGAATAGCATCTACTAAACACAACACAAACGTCTGTATTGAACAGCAAAATTTAAAGCGACGTTGTGAAAAGCGGTAAACGTTACGACGAGGTTCGAGTTAATTTCTGATAGAATCTTTCGGATGTGAAGTTCCTAGTAGTAATATAGACTGAAGTGGCGTATTAACTGGTTCCCAGAATTTACGAGTCGTGGTAAATGAGCCCATTAACCCCAACAAATCCATTTCGTGAAGTGTTTCCTCCGCCTAGATCAGCAGACTAATATCCAATTAGGATGCGATTTTAAAGAAGAGATACGAAGTTGAAAATTGCAATCAACTCTCCTTTATAAATTCCACGGTGTATCTTCTCGTTGATATGCATCCAAAGAAATTGTCTCATTAGGTATCGTTTCTGCGAATTTCAACAATATAAAAACTTTATTCAACACTTGAAATCCGCTAAATATGGACTCTTTACTAATTTTCAGTCCTCATACTTATTGATTTGGGTTATGCTAAAATTATAAAATCGAGCGCCTTAAATTGCAGAATCTCTTAAACCTTATTCAGCACATAAAACTTTTATTCACCTAATAATTGATCAGACAAGTAGTGCAGACAAGCGGATGTTCCGAAGCAGATCAATATATTATGCGACAGGCGGTTACTACTAATAATACTATATACTACGATCTACCACGTAACAAGATATCTGTCTTGTGTTGTAGATGTTATTTATAAGAAACAACATGGAAACCAATGCAAAATAGGTACATAAAATAAAATTAAAATTACTATCGAACTTAATAAATTCGAATGCAAAACTTTCTGATCTTTGAACTTTCGCAACAAATAGAGAAATTTGTACTATAGAAATATTCTCAACGATACAAGTGATCTTAGAATTTTAGAACTT
This sequence comes from Andrena flavipes, assembly GCA_963971345.1. Classification (NCBI taxonomy): domain Eukaryota; kingdom Metazoa; phylum Arthropoda; class Insecta; order Hymenoptera; family Andrenidae; genus Andrena; species Andrena flavipes. The sequence continues at coordinate 52,110,281 of OZ020482.1, forward strand.
CCAATAGAGTGTTATTTTTTAGAAACAAATTATCTGAAATTCGAAGAATGTGGCGTCGCAACATTCTTCTTTAGAGCAGGAATATAATTCATTCGTCGTTGGGATTCAGTAGTCCCAAACGTAAGATTTAGGGATAAGTCATCGACGAAAACGATATTCATCCGTTACTACGTACTCCCCTGAGAATGAAAGGCAAGAGTTATTTGATCTTTTATTGTCCTGTTCCTCACTTTCTGTTTTCTTACCTTTCTCGTATCCCTGTGCTATCTCCAAGGACCAATTCAATCTTAGGCTAGCCTTTTCAAGGACCATCGATGTTTTTGTCTTACAACGTAAGTCGACGATTCGTTTTCCTTTTGTAAAAATGGTATTTAACATTGCAGTGCCACACACAAAATAATGGTACATACCCTCCAAATCAATAATATCAACTTATAAAATTGGGTTACGTTTTTTCTATCACATTCCCTTTAAGCTCTCTACACTTCGTAGCATTCATCGTAATTTAAAAAAAAAAAAAACAATCTTTCACTTGATGGAATGGAAAATAAAAGTTCCACCGGATACTGCGCTGAAATCAAAGTTAGCAGATTTTTTTAAACTTATCAGTACCACCACGCGTCTATCTTATTTCATAGCCTCGATTGTGCTCCGCGATAAACACCAGAAAATTTGCATTTACATATTTACAAACACGAATAAACCTTGTATCTTCCATGTACAAACGTTACTCGTAAAAATTATTCCCCGAATAACTTTTTATCAACAATATGGCAGCCGATATGTCGCCGCAGTTCGTGCTTGTATCGTGTTTACCGTTAACGCGCCGTCGAGAGTTTCAACGGCTGCTCAATTACTGAAATTTCCAATTAATATATCTTGAGAAAGTCTAGTATGTTGGAGTTGTTTAACTATAATTAGCTTCCCGTTGTACGCGGAACCCATTAACGCCCACCTCGGCGAAAACTATCGTCACGCTTAACCATTTTGATTGCTATTAGTTTCCAATATTCGATAATGAAGTATCATTATGTCTTTGAACGCGACTATGTGTCTTTTTAGGAAGTTAAGCCCCGTTCGCCGACGGCCGAGCACGTTCTACCCCCGAGCACGTTGTGTGCGATGTTGAACTTGGAAACTGAAAGTCGTTCGTAATTCGTACACGCTTATTTGTCACCGCCAAAGCGGTTTTATAGGTGTGTTTCAAGAAAAGACTCTTGTGATAGAGTTCACCATTTATGACATAGCAGTTCGAGGCCGTTATAACTCTTTAACTATCCAGCATCTTTTACCTTCTCAAGTGATAAAACGTGTGACTGGAACCGTTTAAACAATTCTGTAAACTTGTTGAGTTTACCAAACTAGAAAATTTTCAATAGAAGATAATTACAAATAACACTGTCCGACAGCTATTGTGATCTGTAACATTCAATAGCCGTTTCTTATAGATGTTTGTTCGCTGAAAACGAATCCGCAAACCGCTTGTTCTTCCTCCTTTTACGTCATCCAAAGATCGAAACTCAACAATTACTACATAATCTATTACATTTTTATCAGGCCACAGAACCCGCGTGATATATAAAAGATTAAGTAGGTCGCGTCTCGCTGCCATCCTGTTGTTTGACTTTGCGACTCGAAGTCTGACTACCTCAGCCGGTGAGACAAGAAGTTAGAGTATTTTCGCAGAAATAGAAGGGACCCCCGCGAATAAATCGCCCGATGATAAGATTTGCATATTAGCAGCGTTACTGTCTAGGTTGTTGGACCGGGAGCTTCGGGTCGACCGCCCCTTTCGTGTTGTGCCCTACCCCCGCCATTCATTCGCATTCTCGTAGGGGGCTCCGCAACACCCGGCTCCGCGATTCTGACCACGACTTTTGCAACCCTTCCCACCGAACGAGGGGGCTGAATCGACGGGAAACGCCTCAAGTTCCCGGAGCGATGTAGCTAAAAAGTCTTAAAAAAAACAGAGCCGGAGCGAAGGAAGTCTCTGGGTTAGCCTCTCGATTCGCATTGAACTCCATTGGCCGTATCAGAAAACGACGAGTCGAGGGACGAAGGCCGCTTTTACACGGTTACATGCGCCGTTCCGCGAGCGTATTCCCGGAGAAAGACGCTACCAGCACGGGGTATAATATCGCTGGTGGACCCGCGGCCTGAAACCTCCGATTTACTCGCCGAGAAGCTCGGCCCTGGAAGAAAATCATTTATCCACCGAAGGAGCAGGATTTTCTTTCATTGATTAAATTACGAAGATCGTCGGCCAGTTTCGAAGCGTTTTCGAATCGTTCAAGCGTTGCAGGGTAGTTGGAACTTGAAGGGATTTCTTTTGGGATGCTTCGGTATAGACACAACGAGATCAGTCCCTAATCATTTAGCTGAAAATTCGAGCAGAGGGTAAGAATAAATATTAAACGGAATAGGAATGTACAGAATTATCTAACGTTTATTTGTTGTAATGGTGATATGCAGCATAACGTGTGAAAAAATGTATCCGATTTAAAACTTCATTGTATATAAGGGGCCGTACTTAAATTACGTAATGATAATTTCGGCAATTTCTTACCCCCTCCCTTCCCCAGTATAGGAATTCGTAAGATTTAATATTTCAACCCCCTTCCTTACACAATATTTTTTACATTGCATTTTCTCAGTTATTAAAGTTCTTTTAATACTTTATATAATTCATGCAACTCGGTTTCGCGTATACGATGAAACGTCGTTTTTTAAGCTACTCATATTCAAGATTGGATTAAAAAAATGTTAGGTAAGTCGCTACCTAACTCCATCTCCCCCTTTGTAAGAAAACGTTAGAAATTCGCAACCCCTCTAGCCCTACGTAATTTAAGGACAACCCCTAATTATGTACTGCACGTAGTAGAGCCCAGTGTATGGTCAGACGCCCACAAGCAGTGCAGATCAGTGTATTACACGAACAGCGATTAGTAGTATAAACCAACGCGTGGCCAGGCATCTGTCGCGTGATGTCGATCAATGTTTGCTCAATCGGTGACGAGTGAAAATGGCAAATGGTTACAAATGCGTACCGAAATGGTTAATTGCAATCGTATTACAGCCATATTTCTGATGAAACATTACGCGCTAGGTATTCAGTGAACTAAATTATTTGCACTCTCGGTTCGAATGTCGATCAAACGACGATGAAACTTTTTCAACGGTTCTTTCATCCTTTGCGTAAGAAATTCTATTTACAAAAAAAAAATATCTCGAAGAAACTAACACTTCTAACAAAAGCAAATGATCTGCATTTCAAAGAAAGCTGATGTCCATACGTTTCTTAATTGTTTCTTCAGTTTCGGTGCTTTAAATTATCTGTAATCTTCTCATGCGTATCAGAGAGATTGCTATTTCAAAGTTCGCTTTGAATCAAAAGCTGCTCGCTCGTACATCGTTACGTTCCTTTGTTAATGCTCTCCAGGTTATTATGAATTGTTTGCGCGTTTACACGGTGTCCCCGAAGCGAAAGGGATTCGCACAGGATAAGCGAGTGTTCTTAAGAAGGATAGTGATAAATGATTGCAGGCAACTGACGTTGATTCAATTTGTATAGGCGCCCATTTAACAAGGCCGCGTACGATCCACGAACTCGACGGTCTTTTACTACTTATAAGGTTACTTTCGAGAGGATAACGATGGCGTAGTCTGTTCGTTCATTAATCAACGCGTGCCACTTTACACCCGTGATCCTTATGATGTCTGTTATGATGGCGCGACAATACATTGTAACTGGGATACTTTAACAAGAAACAATTCCATACTTAATTAATCTATTTCCTCCCTTTTCGTTTTTCGCACAGAATGCAGCCGACTTTTTTTAGATACTTCTCGTCGGTGTATAAGTATATGAATGTCGAAAGAAATTTCAAGGCTGTTATTATAGCAAAGTTAAAATGATTTAAGTAACGTATTAGCAGTTTTATATTCACTGGACGTGGTGCAAGAGATACGTTGACGTCAAAGGGGCGCGATGTACGATTTAAAAGTTCTGAAACATCGATATGCGAAGGTCTACTTTCGTTGAAAGAATCTTCGAGGAACATAGCGTTACTGTTCAATGCGACGAGAAACGACTGTTACTTCCGCGGCATTATATCTTCCGCGAAACGTGCTTCGAAATCAAGTTTTCCACTTAAAAGCACGGAACAGAAATTACTTGTACATAAGTTAGGGGCAAATCACGGGAAACTGTCCCCGACTTGGGATGAAAAGTTCACTTCTCGCGCACGGCATGTGAGAAGAGGGGAAATAAAGAATCGGGGGGATAGAGATTGGATTGTTCCTTCCACAGTGAACTATCACGATAGCGCGTTACACGTTTCAAAATATCTTGCAAAATAACACTTTCACGGTATAAATACCAATTAAAATGTTCGCTGCGCGAGTAAACGATACTTGATACAAATACTATCTCTGCATATTCAACAACATGCAAAATTTACGTAATCCTTCATTTTACAATAGAGCTATTACATCCATTCGTTCTCCGATATCAATCCTCTCACTAATCACACACTGTATTCTCCATTAACTTAATCCTGCGTGGTGGAACTTACATAACTATATAGTGTACCATTAAAAAACGATTAAGGGGTATTCGAGTTTAGACGGTCGATTTTTCAACCGTTTTCATGATTTTCTTCTCGGTGATAAAAAGAGATACAATATTGGTACTCTGTATACATTTTTGTTCATCTTTTGGCTGTTTAAAATCATGAAGGATGATTTAAAATGTTTTCCAATTTTCAGAGATATAAGCTGTCGCGTGCGACGTCATCCGAACATCCTTGTTGACTTATCCCAAGGCTGGCGCCTTTCCTATTGGGCAGAAAAAATTAAACGAAACGCGTTTTAACCCTTCAGAGTGTCGCTATCGCCCCTATGGTTGGAAATTTAAAAAAAGAACTACAAAATGGAAATCGGTTAAAGGAGTAATACATTTTTTCCTGCGGTTTTCGTAACTCATCGATGCAAAGGAATCGATATTTAGGAAATATTGGCCTGTTTTTGGTAAGGGCGATAGCGAGACTCAGAAGGATTAAAAAAACGTTCGGATGAATTTTTTCTACCTTGGGACAAATCAAAAAGGATGTTCAGATGACACCACACCCGACAGTTTATAACTCTGAAAGCTGTAAACATTTGAAATCATTCTTCATGTTTATAAACATCGAAAAGATGAATAAACATGTATACAGACCGTCAATATTGCACCTTTTATCGTCGCCTAGAAAAGAAATGAAATCGATCGAATAATCGGCAGACTAAACTCGAATACTCCCTTAAACAATAATAATATTTAGAATACGAAGGAACTACAGATATTTCTATCACACACACCCCAGCATCGTCTTTATTTACTTTCAATTTTAACCCACTCTATTATTTTTCAATCGTTAGGGTCCATTCAACGATCATCCCCGTTACATTCCCTCCCCTATTGCGCCGCCTGCCTCCAGACGTCTCCAAGAATACTCAACGTCTTATCCCCCGATTATAATACACAATCCACCGTGTCCTCCCCGGCACGTCCCTTCGAACCCTTGCTCCCTTTTTATCCTTTTAACCTCCACTTCATCCCCCAGCCGTCTCCACTTCCGGAGGGCGAACCCCTCTGTCTATCGCAGGACCAAAACGTGGCTCGCTTCTCTCGCTCTCCCCGTGCACCTCTCCGCTCTCCGTCACTCCCACGCCGAAACAGTTACGGATATCTAGCACTCGCTAATGGATATTGCTGCTGCCCTTGCTCCTTGCCTCGGCCACCTGACTTTCGCAGGCCGTCTACTCGCATTTCGGATAAATTAGAAAACTCCTCCGGGCTTAGCCTCTTTTTACCACCCACCAACCCCCCGTCGGACCACCCCTTTGCGAGCCACGCAAAGCGTATTTTGCATGACAAACGGCCGGGCTACGTGTCCCCGTGCCTTCAATCACGGATACGTATCCTCTCCGCGGGCGTGGGCACGCTTCCGGGCGCGATTGGCTCGCCGCTAATCGCCGCGTATCGCAAGCCGCGAAATGCGACGCGTTATTTCGGGGGGAAAGTTGCACGCACTCGCTGCTAAACTGTTGGGGATATAATTTGTAGCTGGTGATACTCGCGGAGCCACTAACTGCGATGGGGGGGCTTGCGTATCCGTTAGACGTGAATGCTCGCGATGAAATTACGCTGAAGGGCATTTTGGTCGGACTCCTTTTCGTCTAAATCTACCACTATACTTCTTCTTATGCATGTTATCAATATCATCCCCGTTTTTTTCAATTTATTTAGTAAAACACTCTTGCTTCTCTCTTCGATTCGCAATACTGTAGGAATAAATTTCGTAATTCCTATATATTCGGGAGCTACAGAAAAAACGGACCTTGGGCGGTGGGACTCGAACCCGCGATCTTCGGATCTCCTCCGCGCTACTGGCCAGCCAGTCGCCTTACCGATGTCGCCAAAGCCGATCTCCCGAGGTCTCTTATTCCGAATTCCCTTTTACGGGGATTCCTTATCCCACAATAGTTTTAATATCTTCGTTGCCTTCCTACGTTCCCAATTTCATTCTTCAGCAACGAGATTCCATTTTCTTCCGTATCTCCACTATATATCAAACATGTAACGTTTCACGACTACGTTTAACTGTATTTTAACCAATACCCCGAAGCAACAACGCGCGACAGGCATTAATCGAACTTTCATCGTGTTCTGCGGCCAGCATCGCCGCCCACGGAACGATTAATCGATTCGGCCGGGCCCCGTTGATTTATATCTCGATCGTTGTTGCGTTATGTGGATACAGCGGTAAAGTTTTAATTATATTCTTGGCCGCAGACACGCACCGGCCCGTAACCAATGCAGCCAAGAAAGTCCGCGGTCCGTTGGAAAACGGGATGGTATCCGAGCATCCCCTTTCCAACCACCCCTTGCCCCTCCGCTGATATCCAGGGGGATACAAAAATTAAATTTGCTCCATGGTGCATATCGGTACGCCCTCGGAGCCGTCAATATTAATCTCACGGCATGCGCTCACGGAATTCCAAGAAGGGGGCACGGCAGACGCGGGTTTCCGGGAGCTAGATTTCACCGAAGAATATTAATCGATCGCGTTGGAACGCTCGCCGCTTCCGGCCATGGGCTCGCGCGCGCGAGCGTAATCTCGGTCAGATACTTTCACTAAGATTCGAAAAATTCTCAGCGTAACTGTATTTAGCGCAGTCCGCCACGGGGAAATCGAAACTTCCGGGGCCGACGTTCTGATTGGCCTTCGCGGATTTCCGCGCCTTCCTGGACGAATTATGGGGCTGATACTCGCGGGGGCGGAGTTGATTATGGGAAAATGTAACCGGATTCTTATTAATCTGAGGTGGAGCTTGGAGGTTAAAAAAAAATATTTTTTATAAGTTTATATAAGATTTGTTCGTTTAGATATACAAACACTGTATAAGAACCTTACTAATACATTCTTATGCTTAGAGGTAGCTGAAGTGAGTCAAAGATTATAAAAATTATGAATATTCAACATATAATGGCCATATTTTAATTTATACATTCACATTTCATTCACATTTATATTTGATAATTTGTTAAATTTATTGTTCATAGAGGCTCTGGGTCTGTTTCCTACTGTTAAGGTACAATCTGCTAATTGGTTTACTTAATTATACATCAGATGGGACACAATGATACCCTTTCTAAGTTTCTATTTTTTTTAATGAACGAATGAATACATTTGAAAAAATTTCTAGTGTTCCATGCCCTTCCATATAATTATCATGTACTTTGTAAATTTCCCCATCATTAAGCTACCTCTAAACGTAGATTAATTGTGCTCATATTCTGCTCGATTTTATTTTTATAAATAGGACCAAATTGAGATGGTAAGAAGATCATGTTTTCACAGTTGAAAAATAAGCTCCACCCTAACGTGGAGGATGTAATATTATTATGTTTTAAATATTTCATGTTCGACGTGTATGTGATAAGCTTAGTACTGTCTCCGTATTGTAGAATATTGTTGAACAATAATCGATGCCTTATGCTTCATCTTTTGAAGAAAAATGGTGCAACATCGAGAGAGAAAAGTTTCTTCCCCTCTTGCGAAAACGCTTGACCTCCCCCAGCGTCCGATAGAATATCCCTAGATAATAATAGGTAAAAAGTTTCAGGACCCGCGTCAAGAATTAACGCAAATAATAGTCGCTTATTGGCGTTTTCTAGTGTCTGTCCGGCTATGCATCCTTATTGACCGATACTTTCCTCGGCCAGCGAAGTTTTTAGAGACTTCTGGCGACGGAAGGCCTGGAGAAAGTATCGGGAAGATCCAATCGAGCGTCTCGTTACCTAAGATCCAGAGACGAAGGGGATCCCCGCTTGGTCGCCACTCGACCCTCTATATTGCAATTCAATGCGGTCTCGTCGTATTGACACTCGAATACGAAATAACCTTATGGAAACTCCATTCTACCCCCCCCCCCCCCTTCGTTCTGTTATAATCAGTATATATATATCGAGAGGAACATTCGCGCAAAATGAGTATCGAGATATTTCCTTTGAACATTCTTTGCAAAATCAATAACAAATTCCGTTTGAAATTTAAAGAAGAGGAGTTCCAGCATCATCAAGATATACATAGAGCCTTGTAGTTATAAAAGGCGTTATACTCGTAGTTACAGGCAGAAATGGGCAAAAATTTTATTTACATAAAATTCCGAATAACGAATACAAGCTAAAAAAATTATTCGTCATGAGTTGAATAAAGATGACCTGGGTTAACATTATTCGGAAAATAAAGTTAAACTTTAACTTTAACTTAACTTTAACTTACTTAACTTTAACATACTTAACTTTTACTTACTTAACTTTACCGTACTTAACTTTAACTCACTGAACTTTAACTTCAACTTTAACTTTATTCGACATGGAATAATCTTCTGGCTCGCGTTCGAGCCGTCCAGGACCGGAAATTTCTCGAATGTGCGACAGAAAATTATTTGACGTCGAATAAAGTAAAAGTTAAAATTAAAGTTGAAAAATTTATTCGACGCAGTAGTTGAAACGCTCGACGAATTAAAAATTAACTTTACTCATCAAACAGTCTAAAGTTAATGTAACTATTATGTGATCTGTTATTTAAATCATTTTTCATTTAGTTAATGCCCAATTATGGTTACAGGATCAATTATAAATCAACAACTCTACTTATAATTATTTACTCGAATTACAATGCTATTTTCCAGTACCACAAAAGACAGTACGTACACTCTGCATAATTCAATCAACCATACTCAACACACATGTTTAACATCTCCAATTACCTCCCACCGCTGCTACGTGCCCTGCCATAACGCCCGCGCTCAGTCTCACCATACGTTGACCCGCGCTACTTGCGCTCAGGTACACCGTGCCGTTGCTAGACATTCACGGCCTTTTTTCCGCGACACGTCGCCCATCGGCCATCGCGATTCCCACTCGATCGCAAACTACGGACCAACCACAGCGTGAAAGGTATGCGTGCAACGGGACCATGAGCCAGAAGCGATGCTGCAGAAGTAAAAGAAGAGATAGCGTGCTTAGTTGCGGTTGCCGGCGCGCGTAGAAGTCCAATTGCCCGAAACCAGAGAGGAAGGAGGAAATTTCCGGACCTCGCCTCCTCCTTTCTTGCCCCCTCGACGGGAAATGATAGCGAGCCACTCGGAGCTCCTTTTTCCGAAATGGGGAACGGGTGGGGAGGATCTTTTTTGGTCAGTGAACTCAGGGGTAGTCTCTGGACTGTGGCTGAAAGTTTCGCCCTGTCCACGGTCAGTATTTATGTCAGGGTAGCGGAGCATGCACTTTCTGCTCTCGCGCTGGCGAACGAAAGATTGAAAGCCTCTCTGTGTCTCCCCGCGACCCTCACCCTGCCACCTATCGAAGCCTATCGTCCCTCTTCACTCTCCATTCAGATTCATTAATTACCCTCGAAACACCCCCTCCGCCACCTACTCGCCATTCTTCGCTGTAGAAGCGGTGCCACCAACTTCTGCAAACCGGGCAAAGGTTTCTTCCACTTAGAACCGGTGGACATTCGTTCTAATTCAGGCTCTCATTGAAACCCCACAACAACGCACCCATTCGCCTTTCCTTATTCCCTCGTACAATTTAATACACCTCGGAAATCCGTCCCGCGTTCCGTGCCACGCATCACCTGCAATTAAACTCCCACCAAAGAGAATTATCGAGTGGCCGCGATCGCGGGGGAAGAGCGATGAAGCTCGGTCGGTGGGCGTCTAGCTCTATGAAGGCTGTTGGTTCTCATTAAGGTTAAAGTAACAAAGGAACTAACACGCTTACTCGAGGATCCCGTAATGGCCAAAAACCGGGAATAAAGGGGGAAAGTTCGGGATCCGTTCCCCTTTTCGGGGCCTGCAACGAGAAGTGATGACAAGGCTCCTTCCCGTGGAGCGCCGTCGTATTTTGCGCACAGCTGAATCCGGTAGTTTTCCGGGGAGCTCAAGTTCAAAGCCTCCCGCGGCTCTGTCTCTCTTATCCCACAGGCATTTCCATGACGTTTTCTTGCGATGCTCGTAATTAGCCGAGATTATGGGTCCGTTTGTGCTCGCGAGTTTGGCTAAGATATCCGGCCGCGGAGCTCCTTGGCTTTTGTCAAGGATGCCTCTGTCAATCCGAGTTCCATGGAATTCGGCGGCGTTTCGCGCGCCACAGGACGTGTAATTTGCAACTGTTGCGACCGCGTCCAACAACTATCGCCGCGTCAGACCCGGCGTGCGTATTGCAGCCAGGAATTCGTAAATTATGCCGAAACTACGGTCGCGTAACGAGTTCGTTGGAACTTTTTAACGGGACGTCCACTCGCGTTGCACCCGTGGCAACGATGCTTAATCAACGGTTGCACGCGCGGTTTCTATCCACCAACTTCTCGCTGTCTTTCGAATCGTTGGCGCTGATGCCGGGACTCGTGATTACTCGACGTCCTTCGCTGTCTTCTATGACTGTTGGTTAAACAATAGGGTTGAGATTGCGTGAAAAACTTCAGCTTTTCGGTTGTATAAAGAAACGAATATATGACGATGTTGATTTTGTCTCTTTCAGTGGTAGGGGAAAGCGGGGACAAACGTAACGGCGTCGTGAAAGTAACACACCTTCCAAAAGTTCCCAAAACGTTTGCTTTACATAGTTACGCGTGTTTAGTGTTCCTTTCTTTCACGGAGTGACGCTGAGCAATGCAACGATTCGTATACCGTGAGCAAGCTGATTTCGTTATTTCGATCATTCAGGTAAGTGTCTCCTATGTAATAGGAGACACTTACCTGATAATAAACGCGCCAGACCACCCTGTATAGATGTCTAGTGAAGGCAACTATACATCGCGTATACGTAAACGCTTTTCCTAGCTTGTGTGAGCGTACGCACACATTCAAGGCCCGGTGAGACGGCAGCCTTAAAAAAGCAGTTGAAATAATTGCAGTTTCTTTTATATTTAAATAGTATAAAATTATAATTAAATATAATTATTCGAAAGCGTAAAATTTCTACTTTCAGATAACGTAACAAGAATTTACATTTATTAAAGGAAAAGTTTTAAATTAATTAAAACATGAAACTGTTCACATGGCCCAGTAATTAAATGAAATTCATAGCGTGTCCCAGTCATTAATTATCAGTGTCCCAATTATTGAATATATATTTAATTTAAGTATTTCTATCAGTTAATGAAAATAAATCAATATGATAATATTTGGGGGTAATAAAAACATTTTATTTATAATAAGTTTGTGTTAAATCTGCGGCATGAAGAAATGATTAAATCTGTATTATAAAATTTTAAGTTATTATTATGACGAGATTTCGTTTAATTATCCTAACAATTCTTAAACATTATTACATTTTTGTCTAGTTATTATTAACGTAAATATATAGGATACAAAAAATAAAAACAAAAAATTATTAAGAGATCCGATTAGTTTTCAATTCTACAATATATAATAAATCCAAAACAACTGTACTATTTCAAAAATTATAAAATAATAATTAATGACTACCTTAACGAAAATATACTCTTGCTTACTTTAACCGATTAGGTAAGAAGCGAGATTGAAACTGTTGAAGCTTTAGTGTATAATAATATTTTTGCATGATAACCATTCAGTTACTTCAGCTTATAATTGCATCTACATAAAATAATATTTCAAACAGTTTAAACGTTGCAAATTTGTAGAACTGTTATTATTAATAAAATTTCTTCTCAATTTTTTATTATTGGGCCTTGTTTAAGTACTGGGTCATTTACCTTAGTTGAATCCAGTATTGACAATAGTTTCTAAAAAAAATCATAAATATTAGTTACTTTTGGGGCCGTTATACGAGATTCCATATGAAATGAAATGTACAGTATCAAAGAAACGTTTGAAGCTGGATATGCTTTTTTATCGTTATCTACTTAAGATATGTTTATTTAAATGTTTGTTTCTAACGATTCTGATAATAAAAAATCCTATTCTCCTCAAAATCCTCACTACTTAGGACATAATTTTCGTTTTTATATCTGTAAGTAGTAATTAGAGTGGTCACCGCAAACTACTGAAAAAACGGCGCCGGAAGATCACTGATATTTCATTTATTTATTTATATTTTCTATCGCAAAAATTATTACAAGTAGTTTAAGAGGTACACTTTCGAATACATAAAGGTTTGATTAATAAAGCCTTCAAGTTTTTCCCACAAAAATTCCGGAATATACATGTTTTTCAGACCTCACAGGTAGGCATAATTCCTTAAAATCATTTAATGAGACCCTCCAGTCAAAATGTTCGAAAAAGGGATGAATTTTATGAATTTTTTACAAGAACTGGTTATAACATATCCTAAAAAATGTTTTTGGCTTTCATTCATACACCCCTTGGGGTGCAAAAAAATGTTTGATTCACGTTTTCGGCCGTGATGCATTTTCTACGTAGCACTCAATTACATCCAGCACTATAATTTCCGTAATTATTCGAATTTCCTCATAAAACATTGTTGTAAATGTTCACGAAGGATGTCACTTTCAGAATTAATAATAATATACAAATACATTTTCCGATATTTCAATAGTTCTGTATTGAGGCACACTTAAAGCATTTATCAACTTCATCGTAAATCAAACGATAAGATGAACCTAATAACGTGCGAGAAATATTACCACAGCAGCGCGAATTCCATTCGCGGTGCAACATTGAAACGAGGTCGCGAGCAGTGGCGAGATATCGGATCGCCACATAATAATCTCGAGAAGCTTCCTCGTTCTTCTTTCTCTTTCTTTTTGCCGCGGCTGAAAGAAATTTCATTAAAATCCGAAGCAGACGGTGAAATGAAATCTATCCACCAGCTCCTGTTACTTACTGTCCACGGTAGCAACAGGTAGTGGTCGGGTGGTCCTCTGCCTCCTTCATTTCGCACACTTCCGATTACCTATTTTAGCATGCGAAACGAATATGCGGGTGGACAGGGGGTGAGCATAGAGGCGTTCACGAAATCGAACGGGAGTTCGAGCTGCCACGTTGTGACCTCCACCCCTTTCAAAACACTTCCGCCGCGGACGGGACTTTCCCGACCGCGATAAGGAACTTTCAAATTCCGTTCAGAGATTTGGCTAGCGAAAAACAACCACCACGGAGAATGGAACCTTTGAACGGAGAAGGAAAAGAACGCTCGCGATGGGAATTGAACTTCCAATCTTTGAATTTTTATATCTGAATATTACTGTGGTGCTGTCTTCGATCGCTGATATCACAAGCTTCTGATCTCTTCATCCCTTCTTTGGAATCTAACAATCGTTTTCTATACGATTTCTAGTTGGTAGTAGTTAAGGGTGAAGGACACCTTGAGGCCCGAAAATCATATGTAAGTTTCAGAATTTTTTCGAGTGAAATTAGAAAATAAATGCAAAATCTTTTTTATTGCTTTATTCTGCATGCCTTATGGTACATATGAAAAAATTGTAACTGTTTTTTTTTAACAAAATGGCGTTGCTGGTGCTGTTACATTCTTGCAGTTTTTGGAAAAACACTCTCCACAGCCAGCAGTAGAAGTCCCATATACTTTGATGTAGAATAATTAACCGAAATTTTTCATTATTTACATGATATTTACTGCAGAAGTACATAGCGATTTGTCAAAATATTGATTTTTGTGAAAATGTTAGACATTTCAATAGAATATCAGTTTTACTCATAAAATTTGCCTTAAGTTTTAAGCATTGTGTATAAAATTGCCTGTAGCAAACAACGTTTTTAATGAATCGTAAAACGCGTATGTACTTCTGTAGATAATCTACTATAGGAGATACTATTAAAATTTGAAATGGATCGAATATAAATTGTTCGAGTTATGCTGCTAGCCAATTTGAAACAAGTGATTCCAAGGAGCTTCCCGGGTGAACACATAACTCGGCCATTTCTTAATACTTCTGTACAATATTTATACAGTATATTCAATAGTACATGCCCTAAACATAAGAAGTATAGAAAGAATTTTCGACCACATAGTATCATAAGAAAAGAATCGTTTGATTTGGTGGCATTTTGAGCGTCTCAAGGTGGCGTAACCTCTTAAGAGGGGGTTAGATCCCAGATCATCGATAAATACTGTGCGTCGTTTCAGTAAACGAGCACGAAATTGCCGGTTTCATGCGGTTAAACCGTATTTCCTGCCCGTGGAATGAGCAAGTGAAATTATCAAGATGCCCGATGACAGGGGGAAATTAAATCAATTGCATTTCCACGCCGGTGATTTCGCAACGAGGCTCTCGCTTTCAGCATTTCATGGTCAACTCGTAGAACACACTAGCAATTTGTTGCATTTAACGGAAACGTCGGTTTTATTCCATAGATTGGACGTCGATTGCGTGACGTTATCAAATCATTTACCCTTCCATGCCAAATACCCTCGTTACTCCTTCGTGGTTATTCTGTTCGCTTCTTTTGTTAATAATTAGCTTAGGAAATTATATGTAAAAACCTAGGCCGATGTGACAATTATAAAGGCGCAGAATTTTAAGCGGCAGTAAATCTTTCTACAGTTTCGCCAGGCTTGGCGGTTTTTCCAACTCCGGGAGAACGTAAACCGATTAAGTCGGAGCTGCAGGCATAAATGAAATATTTAATCCCGGTGGCTCTGTGAATATAAACTTCGCCGTTGTAGGAGCTTTGTAATGCCCACTCTCGAAAATAATTCTCATTCATAGTTGTGTGAGTAACGGGGACATGAATAAATTTGTAACAGTTTGCTGTCTTTACAAGTGACATGATGCGAGCCACGGCCATTGTCGCAGTTGCGCACGAAGAATACGCAAGCATTGCATCATAGAATATTTTATAAAACCCGTTTAACGAACACCAGATTACTGCAATTTTATATTATTCAGGGATGTTTATAAAAAATAATTTCTAGCGTAATAGCTTTAAGGTTATTTAAGGGGATGATTTCAGCAACTTTTTTGGGGGTTTTATTAAAAAAAAGAAAACAAAATATTTAGTACATATGATTGATTAGTCCATAAAATAGGGGAGACCCTATTCTCAGATCCATCGATGTTTCGGATAAATATCATGCTATCCACTTTTTCAGCAATGGTCGAAAGAGCCTCAAAAATCGTAAATAGTTTAATACAAAAATCATTGTAAATAAATTTGTCCATGCACTTTATGGACTAATAAATCACGTATGATAAGTATCCCATTATATTTTTTCCAATATAACCCCTAAATAAATTCCTAAAATCATTCATTTTTGTCGCAGCTTTCATTCATTTATTCATTTACAAAGTCATGCTGTGGTATTTGTTTTATAATGTTGTTACAAAAAATGCTCAAGAATAATGTATGTAATACTAGGTTTTATATATAATAGTTAGATGTTTCCATAATTAGTGAGAATATTGTTAAATGTCTCGTTTACAGTATCACTTATCGCATGGCTGATCATGCGTAGACCTATACTACTTACCCGACATCGATAGTTTCAGTGAAGCGTCTAACGGCTTTTACGCACCGCAATACTTAAGTTCGACGTTACGATAGAAATATAAGAAATGCATAAATGCATGTAAAATTGACGAACACGCACAAAGAACAGCAAAATAAAATACTACTGTAATAACTGACAAGAGAGCATATCGAACCCGCACACGCTGATTTTGATGAGACTGCAAATTTGCAGAATAGTGAAAAATATTTGACACGTATTTATCGTCATCGACAATCGTCCACGTCGAAGGGATGAAAGCAGCCCCCAATGTTGGGGGTCGAAAACATATTTTCGGGACTATCTCGAGATCTAATAGGCATAGAACAAATATTTTTTAAAGAGTGAGTTCTTTCAAGACGAATCCGGCCTTTGCTCAGTTTTCAAAAAATATGTTTACTACCCCAACGTTAGGATCTGTTTTAAGCCATAGGTACGTGCCAAATATTTTACATTACTCTGCAAATCTGCTGTCTCATCAAAATCGACGCGAATCAACATTCCTACCAGTTCCGTTAAACTATCCTATTATTCTCCGTGCATTTCCTTCCGCAATTACCACTGCAGCAATTTTGAACACGACGCACTTACACGAACATCCGCGAAATTTGAGAAAAAGAGGCAAATAGTCCATTCGCTCTGCTAAAAATAAAGAAACTCGCATGTTGCTCCGAGAGGTCTGTTGCCGGGGCACACAATTAACTCCTGAGGACATCGTACGCTCTGGGAGTGCACGCAGCCTGCGCAGCTTCGTTCGAGGAAATCGGTAGAAAAAGATAAGGAAATCGGAGCAGCGGGATGAAAGAAACGGGGGGTGGGGTGGGGGGGGGGGGAGCGCAACCGCGGCGGAGATTGTTAACCTTGTCCTCGACGGTCGGACGATTAACGCGTTAAAAGCACCATTTTGGGCAGCGTTAGACGAGGACAGGCCGCAGCCACCGTCGGCTCTCATTCGACGGGCTTTACTAATATCCCTAAGTGCATCGTCAGCCGGTTGATGCAGTGTTGCACAAGCTCTGATACGCTGCACTCCGGGGTTCACTTACTTTTTCCCCGTCCTTCTCCCATCCCCGCGGCGGCCCTCTCGTTCTTTTCCATTGGGTTCATGCCGACCCCCCGTCTCCGTCGTTCCCTTTCAAACCCGCCTAGCTCTGTCTCATCCGCCGTCCCACCCTTCAATTCTACTGCGGCGCGGGCCTGCGCGCGCGCGCAAGCAAGCAAGCAAGCAAGCGGGCAAGCAAGCGAGCGACTCGCCCTCGAGATCCCCACTTCTCATGATTACTTCCGATTTTATCCTAGACACAGAAATTGTGGTGGTGTGCCCACGGTTTCCCAAAGAATGGTAATATAAAGTAGTGCGCCTGTGTTTCCTCCGGAGAGGGCGCGAAAGAATAGGGAAACGCGAATGGGAATGGCGAGCGAAAGAAGGGAAAAGGGAAGAGAGAAAGAGAGAGAGAGAGAGAGTTTGGGGACCGAAACGTGGCGAATGGTCTGCCTTGAACGCGTGTACTTCGACCTTACGTCCTGCTCCCTGTTCTCC
Organism: Andrena flavipes; assembly: GCA_963971345.1. Classification (NCBI taxonomy): domain Eukaryota; kingdom Metazoa; phylum Arthropoda; class Insecta; order Hymenoptera; family Andrenidae; genus Andrena; species Andrena flavipes. Next base: position 52,127,824 of record OZ020482.1, read on the forward strand.
CCTCCGTCTATCCCGTCTTCTGTCCCCTGTATTTGTGCTCGTGCTCCCAAAAGCTTCGCGAAAATCCCGTTCGCGACTTCGCGCCGGTTAATAGCGGTCCCTTTTCGCGCGACACCTCGAAAAACTATCGCGCTTGCCACAAAAGGGAAGAGGAGAATGCCAAAGAACTCATCCCCGTCCTCTCTTAATCCTCTGTTCTTTTTATTTTCGACCCCTTTTTTCGGGGACACCGCGCCTTATCTTTCGAGCGAAACCGTTTAATTTCTTAACGCCGCGATATCGTCAGGATAACGCGTCGAAATGTCGTTCCATCTGGCCAGGAGCAACGCAGCCTCCTACGCCAGTATCTCCGTTAAAAGTGTCCCGGACATTTCCATAATGGTGTGTGCGCGTAATATTTTCGGAAGTGGAAATAGGAAAACGTCGTCGCGCTTTCCGGGGCTGACGTTACGCCAGCGATTAAACGAGTTTCGCTATTACCTTGTTAAAGGATTAATGTCATTTAAATTGCTGCAACTGCTTAATTATTAACTCCAACCCTTGTCACAGGGGAGGCTAACTGACATATCGTGGCCCACGGGTCCGTTTAATTTGTATTATTCGAAAACGGTAGATGGAAACGGAAATTCGGTCGCCAGGTAAAAGTGACTCCAGGGCTTTCATTTTTAATCAGACTTGTAATCAGGCCAACAGAGAACCGCTTTCTACGAAACCTAAGCAACGATCTGGAAATTACTTCGGAAGTGTTACACGATTATTCCATTAAAAGCAATTTTTGAATTGAGCGTTTAAACACGCTTTTCTCGAAACAGTGTTCTTCAAAACAGTGGGACAAATATCTCGAAGAGTTATTATCCGAATCGATTGAAACTTTTTTATTTTTAGGAATATATTACTATGCAGTGGGTGAACCTCTAACACTTTAAAAAATTTAAAAATTTGTGTTTTTGAAAGCCGTTGAAAAGACGAGAAACATAGGGGAAAGTGACATGAAATTATAAGTGTCGTTATTTTGTCAAAAATGTCATCTTTTATCATTTTTAAAGCTATATCCACTAAGGAATTTCATGCCCTTTCATAATCTCGCATTGTTTTTTATTTCAGACCAATGATTTTGGTGCTACCTACAAGTCCCACCGTTTCGCATGAACTTCTGGACGCCTCCACTTCAACGACTCCCCAGTGCCATTTGCAACGATTAATTACAGAAAAAAAATATATTTCTATAATTTAAGACATTCTTAATCCAATGCAAAAAGTCCCATCCAATTATATGTGGTAGTTTTCCTTTAATTAATTCCTAAAGATCACCTATTTTGATGGGCTCCAGATCAGAACATTCCCTTAAAATCCTGCGACATTTCTTTAAAAAAAATTAAACTCTATCAGTAACACATTCTTCCAGTTGCTTCTGCCTGTTCAACAACACGTTACTACAGCATACAGTGGCGTGCACAAGAGCACTGCTGATATATCTTCCAGAAAAGGAGCAGAGGGGTCGTTCTTACATGCAGAGCGAACGTAGATCAAGCTCTTTCATCGCGGAAGCGGATCATTCTTTCAAAATTCCCCTGGTCGTTCGACGAAAGGAGGCGAATAAAAGGACTGCTCCATCTCTGGATCCAAAAAGTCCAGTTACCCCGGTACCGGACTGGAAGAGATCGGGAGACCAGTGAGCAGGTACTCGAAGATCGGCAATAATCCCTGGCCGATGGGGATCCCGTTGAATCCAGGTTACCGCTCGGCTTCTCGATCTCCGGCTGCCCTTTTCATCCGTCTTAGATCCAGCAGGGCGAATGCCTGCAGCGTACACTCCCTCAATTAGCATCCGAAGAGAGGCGGACAAGCCGAGTCGCGGGGGAACGCGCGAGCGGAAAGCGGGAAGAACGGGACCGGCCGAGATCGGTCGCGTTATTCGAGATACTCGATGTGTAGCCGCGGTTCGCTGCTGGCATTCAAGGATTACCAGCAGTTTAGCATAATATTAGCGGGATAGCCGGAGAAGGACAAGAGGCGGGCGACGAGAAGACAGGAGGGGGGCTAGCAACCACACTGGGGGTGTAGCCTGCGACGGGTGAGAACGGTGGAAGTGCGCGGGTATTATTCATGGATTACCTCACTTGTCCCGGCTACAATCCTCCCAAAGCCTCCATTAGAATAATTGCTTCTTCATCTTCGCGCTTATGTGGCTGTTGCGCGCCGCGTCATTCTCTTTCGCCGCCGCGATCCGCTCCTCCGCTTCCTTCCGCCGCCCCTGCCCACTTGCCAGGGGAAGTCGCGATTCGGACGAGCGGCCTTTGAACGGGATCCGACGCGAACCGTGCCGCTTCGATGGGTGTAAGAGAACTGTCCAGTGGCAGGTGAGGAGTTTCGATTATTATGTTTCGTGGATTGCAAGTGACTGCAAGACACAGTCAATTGTACGACATAAAATGATCGGGTGTGGGTTATTTAGCGGGGTTAATTTCATTTGTATATTAAAGTTATCGATTACTTGATCGGAAATTTCTCCATTCGCAGTGGCGAATTTGCTCGAAATCGTGGCCAAAAATAATATCTTCAAATCTAAGTTAAATTCATGAAATAAATTACAATAACATGACTCTAGAAAGATAATCATGCACTTTTTTAATGAAAATTTTTGAGTTATACTATTATAATATATTTAAAACATTTAATTATACATACATGTATATCTACTTTTATATCTACGTGAAACACATTCTACTTGACATTTAATCGTAAATAATAACTGTTGTAATACAATGTTGAATATTTGCAATAACATGCCAAATATTTTTTAACTATAGAATTAACAATTGTGGGCAAAACTAATATTTACAAATGATGAGATAACTGGTGAGGCCGCAGATTGGCGGAGCCAATTTCAATCAGAACTTCTTCTGTGGCCTTTAACCATTACTTTATAAAAATTAAATCAAGTTTGGTCTCGCTTGATACACGATTATTCACTCGAAGAAAGAAAAACATATATATGTCTTAAATTTTAATATTTTAATATTTTTAAAAAATAATTAAAGATAATACCAATATTGGCAAATCATCTTGTTACATCGACAATAAATCGTAATATAATTTCTAGGTTTATATGAAAAATTCCATTTTCTAACGCTGTTAAGTTCTAAGTTGCATATCTCTTAGAGAATTGCAGATTAAAAATTGATTTTAGAGGAAAAACATGCTCTGATATTTCATAAATGAAGTACAATTCCCAGATGTTTAAAATGAAAGATAATTATTTTTTACTTCAAGCCACGATTTTTGACAAATTCGCAATTGTGCCGCTTTCATTCGTTGGAATCGTCTTCCTGTCATCTGAGGAGTGTTGCTAAATCATGGCGAAAGTTTTACGCGAAGCACGGAACGCTTCATTCTGCTTCCTTTGCTTCGCCCCCGCCCCTCTTTACGAGAGTTTTTATATTTAAAGTCCGGACGCGGTAATTTCATCATAAACCTCTTCCGCGGGGAAGAGGAACTTCAAATATTTGAGTAGTCACCTCGTCGCAGCCACTTTCCTTTCCGGTTTTACGCGACACGGCGCTCTCTTAAACTGAAGCGGATCGCGCGAGTACCCGTCGTCGATTTCTCTCATTTTCTTCTTTTTTTCCTTCTTGGGGATGTGGAGGAGGAAGGTAAATTGGTTCCGCTTCATTTTACTCGGTCTCAGGGCCTGTGTAATATACCACTAAATGGCAGGAAAAATAAGCGATGTTGATCGTAACTGATGGAACAATAAACACGAAGTATAATACGAAGCGAAATGTCGAGGAATGTTTAAACCCCGCGGGAGAACGGGCTCGTTGACGGTTCCCTTTGAAAACGTTTATTTTGGAAATTCAATTACAGCGGTAAAAACTTGGAAGGAGTGTTAATGAGTAGTAGTAATAATAACGTCGTTTTAATGACTCTTTCGCGCGGCTGTCGTTGAATATTACTGTTTAAGTTGCGTTACATTGGACGATTTCGAAATGTTTAATTTAAATGTTACATTGTTCTGTCGTGATTCTGTATTTAATATTATATATAGAAATGTAGAATTAATAGGTACAAAGAATATAGTCTGTTCAAATTATAACACAAAAAAATCCAAGATATTGCTATGTAAATTGTATTAATAAAAAAAGAATTAGGGTAAAGGACCCAATTCCTGTCACCTATCCAATTACTGCCACCCTAAGCTGTTTTAAAAAAATTAGCATACAATTCAAACTGTTATTTAGTAAACATAGTAAACAATAATAAATAGCAACAACAACATGTACTTTTAGTCTATAAGCACATAACTATAAGATAATGTCAGCGTCAACGCTTAATGCGTCAGTAATTGGGTCCTTTACCCTAGTACGTACATAACGCCAATGAACAAAAAGTTTTACTTTACTACGATAATGGTAAATTACACATTTCTCACTCGCAAAGTGACGAAACAACTGCCCATTGTATTTACGGCAATAAATATTCTCGTGTTGCGAAGAACCTCTATTATTAAATTAACAATGAAATTATTTAACCATAGCACGTAGTTCAGCAACACTATGTCTCAATAATTCAACTTTATGTAACACAGTTCGAAGTAATTATCTCTGCTCAGAATTATCCATGCACGGTGACTAGAGTGCGCAACAGTGGGTGTCTGACCATTGACAGACTGCACTACTTAATTCTACCATCGTCCTATGCGCTCCCTAAACATTATTCCAAGGAATTACCACTTTCCATGAAACCATCAGTATTCCTGAGCCAGTGAAACGTGTACCAACGAACGCATTAAAATGACACTGAGGTATCACCAGGACCAGGAAAATAATACAAAAATTATAAACGGCAATCCGAAACATCTGCATCGAAAGAAACTGATAAGTGTATTAGGATAGGAATCCATCTGGAAGGTAAGCGATTTTTTGGAAACATAGCAGCAAGGTATAGCACAGAAACGTAGCTTTTCGTGGAAAATTAGCTTAACTTTTGGTGCAAATGGTTCTATAAGAATGTATTGAAACTAATTTTTAAAGCAGACGAACACTATTCACAGTAGTCCATCTATTAAGAATCCAGCGGAACAAAAGTCGCAGTTCGTCCATAAATCATTAATTAGATGAAAATGTTTGTAAAACATCATCCACATTGTTTTACCACCCTTAAAACGTTCATCCCTCACAAGGGAAGGTCCCCGATACGAAAATTCCTAAAATTATGAAACGAAAAGCTAAAAAATAATTATTTTCTTGTAATACAATTTCGATGGTGATATACTACGCACGCCTGCAAAGTTTCGAGACAATTGGATAGTTGGAAGTTGAGTTTCTAGATTTGAATTTTACAAACAAACAAACAGTTTAATAATGCAGAGTTGCACATATTTGCAACTGTAACTTGTCAATATGTATTCTATATTAAAGTAAATAGAACAATTTCACGAGGTTCTCGGGTATCTAGAGCATTTCCAGCAAAAGCTATTGAAAAAATCCACAATTTTTATGATCATATTTTAATTTTGTTCGTTGGAAATTAAAATATTCGTTGCTGAAACTTCATTTACTACTTACTGATACGTTTGCAATCCATTTTGTAAAATACTAACAATTTTAATCGCGATACAACTGGGAACTACTGATTTATTGCTGATTCTGATGCATTCTAACAAACTGTTACTAATGCCTCGTTCACATTAGTCAAGTTTACTGGTTTCAAGCCACTTGAACCAGTAAACTTGACTAATATGAACCTGTCATTCACTTGACTTGAAATATCCTCTTAACGTTCAAGTTTTAAGCAAAGAATTCGTTCACATTAGTCAAGTTTACTAACTTCAAGTCGCTTGCAATCAGTAAACTTGATAATGTGAACGAGGCTTAAGGGCCCAGCGCGCCTGCGTTTGGACAGTCGTCATTATTATAAAATACATACAAATTTGCATACCATATATCATTCCGATATCTCTAACTCTGTATTTTTGGATGGGTCACGATTTTGGACTTTTATCCCGCTAGGTCATCAATAAGACATGTGCGATGCCGGGAGTAAGAAAACCGAAGAGCGAGCGAGAGGAAACGAAACAGTTGACACGAAGTTTCCGTCGACTCTTTCGTTCTCTCACTCTCGACCGAAGGATTCCAAGAAATGGTGGGAATAGTCAGCGAGCGTACTACGCATGGTAAAAACGGGGTTATAGCGAGGATTTACTGTATAGCATCGCATAGCATAGCTTAGCTTCTAGGTAGATTCCCGGCTTTAGGGTGGTCCGCATGCCTGTTTTGTTTTCTTAAACTAAAAAGCGTGTACCTATATATAAAAAACTAGCTCGTATGAACTATATTTACAGATCACAGGTCGCTACGATTAGCAACATTACTTTACATAATTATTCATTAATAGCGTAAAAGAAATGTTTTTGTCCCGGGCATAGAAATGACTTCCACTAGTGTCCAACAAATCTACAAGGACGTCAGATGGAGAGCCGTTAATTAGAAAACAGACAGAAACTCTTTCCCATGCCCCTAAAAACGATTAATCATAGCGACCTCCAAATATTGTCTGATTAGGCTCATGTTTTGCACAGATGTTAGTTAGTATTTTTTTAACAAAAGCAACCTTGTGGAAAACCTACATTTTATACTTGAAATAAATGTACCACCCTAAACTTTGGTTTATCTTTAGTGTATCTTACCTACCTACTTCTAAGTTCCATCAAAGAACACGAGTTATGTTAAAAACCGATCTATCGACCCTCTTCTCTTTCTCGAGTCACGTTTAAACGACGAAAATCACGTTACCGCGCGATTCCACAAGAGTCTCTCGGTAAATTGTTTACGCGTAGCGCGGCAGAATCGATGCGGCAGCCGCGAAGTAGAAGCAACAGGGTCTCGTAGGCGAGGAATTAAATAGGGTATCGGCTGACGGCCGCTGCCTCGACGAGCGTGTATCCAAGATCGGCGCGCGGCAGCCCCGGCTGGAAATATTCCGCGCGGCGTTATAGGAAATGTCGCGTGAAATGCGATTCGCAGCCGCGACGTTGGCTTTTCATTCGATGATTCTCGTTATCCTCGTTACACGTGCCCGTGGCAAATTGCGCGCGAAACCGTGAGGAATAAATTGTCTCCGCGAGCGACGACGATTGCATACACCCTCGGGGCCGGGAGGAGGAAAAAGCGGGCGTCTGGTGAAAGGGGGTGGGTTTGAAAGCATCGGCTGGTCTCCTTTTTCTGCCGTCGCGCCCTTCCCCGCCCGCCAGGATGCGATCCTTGCGAATATTTAGTTACCGTGAACTACACTCGTTACCGTTTCATCTTCTCCTGGCAGATACGTGCGACGATTCCTTGAGTCCTTCTCCACCCTGCGCCCGCAGCTTCCTCGCTTTTTGCTCGTCGATCGTCGGTCCGGCGAGCACGTTTCGTCTGTAAAATGCTAAGCGCACCCTTCTGCCTTCTCTGTCTCGTGTTCCTCGTGCTCTTCGCCCGCCCACTACCCTGCGAGCCGTCTTCACTCGCGCCTTATCATTCACGGCTATCCGTTAACGTGCCGACGACTAATTTCCACAGAAATAATTTCCTGTCTTCGGGACGGCGACGCCGTGGCATCTGTTTCTTTTCTTCGCTTGTAAGTGGAGTTCGTTTCACCTGTCCGAAGTGTATAGTTGATACGCTGTAGCAGGGTGCTCGGCGATAGGCGGTTGAAAGTAAAACGGGTGATTCTATGTGGCAAAATAAGACAAAAATGAAGAGTAAAGAAATTGCGTTGGAGGCTTGGTTCTTTGGTTATTAAGGTTTGAAGATTCCGGTGCGGAAGGTTTGAAGAACGGCAATTTGGCGACCAGCAGCGCGCGTTGGGTAGGCGTTCGCCACAGCTGTACGCGCCCCTACAGACCTACGCAACACGCGCCGTTGATCGCCAAATTGCCGTTCTTCAGGCGTCACAGGCCCCAAATTTTCAAATATCAATAACTAAAAATCGAAGCCTCTATCGCGATTTCTTTACTCTTCATTTTCCACTTATTTTGTCACGTAGAATCGCCCATTGCATTCTTTAGATAGGTGAAATCGATTATAGGTAAATTGTGTTAGTTTTGGCTTAAAGTTTAAACTCTGTTAAAGATCGAAGATCATTTAATTAGATCTGTATTAATATCTCGATGCATGAAAATAGTGTGGGAAGTGGAATATTTAGACAGAGCCTTTTACAATGTTACCGATACACTCATTAGGTTAAAGCTTCTTCGAATCTAATGTGGATGTGGCCCCAGCACAATAGCTGTCTGGGATATAATCCAATTGTTGCAGGTAATGTGCTCGGCAGAGTATACCATAGTCATTGAATTGGCCGTGGTAAACCGAGGGCTTGCTCCGCTAGTTTCCCTACCCTCGTGTTGTTTACCGAGATATTACAGCACAGTGGAAAATATAGAAGGACGAATTATTAATATAAACCACCCTGGTGGTGCGAAATTAGGTGTATCCAAAATACTCGACCTTTAGGGACAGAAATGAATATTTATTAAACTTAGGAATTTATTCATATTTCCAAATTAATAGTCACTTCGTTACAGATAATCTAGTACAATTAAAAGAATCATTTTAATAATGACTTTACAAGCATTTAGTGAACAATATTGTAATTTTCCTTCGACCAGTGTAAAATAGAACTCGTAGCAATTATTACATGTGCCTATGCTTTCAATTCAGTAGCAATTTATAGTTTGTAATAAATTAAGTATAAACTGTTAACCACTAGCACAACCTGATTTAATAATTCATTGACTTCTAATAATAAATCGAACAACAATTTCCTCTCGTGAAATTTAAATGCCATGAAGACCCAAATGCTCGGACGAATTATTTATCCATTTTAACGTCAACGGGAATATAATACGTTTCGACGCGAGCGACGATTATAAATGACACCTACGTAAACGCTATGTACTTTATTACACACGCATTTGAAATGTTCGAAAGCTGAAACACCTAAACAAAAACATCTTTTGGACTAGGATTTTCGCAATTCCAAGGCGAAATTTCAATCGCTCGCAAAATACTTAGAAAATGTAACGAAACCATACAAAGTGGTATCGTTCACTCCGTGCATGCGTCTAGGCCATTACTTCCCCCACGTGATTCGTTAAATCGCTAAAATCGATTCACATTTCCGGACAAGATTGCCCCTTTTCTCCAGAGAAATTTGTTGCAGACATTCTAAGACTGAAAGCCGCCGGAGAAAGAAGCGAAAAGAGGCAGCACTTGCACGTATAGCGAGATGCTCGTGTGTATAAATACATAAGAAAAGGCAGGAAAAAGAGGTGGCGACGAGGAGGCCGGCTGGTACATAATCGCGTCGCGACAAAGAATCCATAAAAGGTTGGGATGCCGGGTTTTTCGTGTAGTGCCGAAGAGAGGAGGCTCTAAGCCGTGGCGCACTCGTGTCCCCGTGAACACAATAATGCTCCGCTATTAACCGAGAGCTTGTATTAAGCCCTCGAAAAAAGCTTTCATGCACTTAACGACAAATAATATGAGAAGTGGTGCTACGCGACCAGCACGCCCGTCTCGCCGACTTTCCACCCACGGATATTACACGTATGCGCCACCCCTCCCGTCCACCTGCGAACAGATCCCGCGATTGTGCGTGCTCTTTGGACAAAGCCCGCCAGCCGACGTCGCCCCTTCTCCTGGCGAACCTTGAGCGCAATTTAACCCTTTGATTACGAGCATCCCTCCACATGTATCGGCGATTCTTTCCGACAAGCTGCTTGAGCAAAAACTATATTGAACCCTGCGCTACGATCTTCCAATTACGGCTAAAATACGTTCGCTCGCTGCTGTGTGGATTGATACCTTGGACGCGCCAAGCGTTCACCCAAACTACTGAACGACGAGCGTAATTACTTTTGGAGAATGTTCTCTCGTGGTTTTCTGAACTTCGGGGGGCCTTAGGTTTTTTCCAAATAGATGCGATATTATCCTTCCAACAATTGTTAAGTTCACAAAGGTGTAAGATAGTTTAATATCTTTCCGCTTGTTTTTCGTATTCGCAGGTTGTATTACATTTGTTAGATAATTTTTTCAGGTTTTTAAGACATAGATTATTGAAGAGACCTTGTAGAAAACACTAAGTGGCAAAAATTAAATTGTATACCATAGTATTATCATTGGAACGTAGAATATTTAACGATATTTTTTTATTTTTGACGGTTTCCAACAAGGATTCTTCAATTTTTTAAATTATTTTGTGATTTTCATTTCTCGAATGGACGCGAAGTATTGGTCCCGAAGGTATAGCGCAGAGATAGTTTTCTTAGTAACGATTGACTTGTTTATTTATCAAATCAATTTATTTAGCACAAAGCACAACAAAAATATCGACTTTGAGGAGTTATAAATATTCTGACGAATAATTATTTTCACTTGTAACCGAATGCTGTACGATTTGTGACAAGATGTGTGTATTTACAGATTGCACTATTAGTGGAATTATAATAGTACGTTTGCCAATTTATAAAATTCTATCTAAAGAAGTTGAATCCGTTGATGAACTTTTTGCTGAGAAATCGTTTTACGAAGATACAGCTTATACGTCTATAAAAATATCGAAAACAGTTGGGTCGCAATAATGGAAACAGAGAACGGCTCCTTCGATAATTACGAACAAGTAAATTTGGAGAAACACAACTCAAATATTATAAATCGTAATTACAATTTGTATTTAACATTTTAATCGCTACACATGTAGGTTATCTATCAATCGAGCAACATCGTGTTTTTTTTCATCTAGCGTAGAATCCCTACAAATTATACATAGGTAATCGTATATTGGTATATAACCTAAATGTTACATCTTAACCGAAGGAATTTGATGTGTAGTATAAATTTTTTTTGTCGATTAGTACTTTAGTTGATATCCATTTATTTAACTAAGCCCATCTTTTTAGCTTCCACTTCGTAAATTAATAACCTCCACATTTTGACTACAAACACTTCTGCTTCTTCGTCCAATACCTAAAATACACATATTGATGCATTATAAAAAATTGAATTTTTAATTCACGACCGAGTAAATAAAAATTATTTACCATCTGTACATCATCGAGTATGCCTTGAGGAGAGCTGCCAGCCATTACTTTACTACAGATAAAGTCTACTAGCGTAGGCTCAGGTTCTCCAATATATTCAATGATTTTCTTGTTAATCCACGGCCTTATCCTCTTTTCCATTAATGTCTGAATCAATTAAGAACATCGGTTAAAGAATCGTACAAAGATTTCCGAGCACGTAAAACTGTACTAAGAAGACAGATTACATTATCTATTACGGCCCAGTCAAGTTGGTATCCGAATAAAGCGTTTTTATCTGTGGGTATTTTATCGATAAGGGATTTTATGTGTTTCCGTTTTTCTTCTTGACTTTTTGTACTTTCTTCTTTGCCGGGTTTAGAAGCTTCTTCGGTAGATTTCTTCTTTTTCTCTTCACCATAATCTATAATGAAATTCATATAGAGGCTGGAGTACTTTATCCAAGTCAAAGATATATTAGTATTTCAATTAACATTACTGAAATTTACCTAAAGGAACTAGTTTACGCTTTTTCGCATTATTAGCACCATCGTCATCGTCGTCATTATTAAATACATCTTTAACGTCGATTCGACCTTTCTTTCTAGTTTGATTCGCTTGCTGCGAGTTGGCGTTAACAGTTGTGCTCGGACTAGCAGGGGTCTTGTTACCAACGCCGTGATCACCACCGCGATTACCTCCACTTCCCATGGCGAACGGCACAAAATTACCTGTAATAACGGAAACGTGACGCCAAACAAAATTTATTATCGTATCAACAAAGAAATTGCACTGTTCACTTACTACTGCTCGTTTTTTCAGGCTCGCTGACAAGGGACATTCGCGAGTCTTCGTCTAACGCGGGTGGAATGGATGGAGCTGTTGGTGTTACTGGTTGATGAGACGGCGAAGATCTCGTGCCCTTTACACTCTCTCTATCCGTTTCGACGACCTCCTCGTTCTCTTCGCCGCCTTCGTGGTGGTGATTCTGATGATGGCGGTGATGTCTTCGATGATGATGGTGGTGCCGCGGAGGCGTCCTTGACGGCGCTTCCGACTGTGAAGCGTCGTCAAACTGCACGCACTCGTCACTGTCACTTTCGATCGGCTCAGTTTCTATAGGTGGCATTACTTCCTTCTCCTTTTTCACCACCTTCTCGTCTTCTTCGTCGATTATTGTGATTACTGGCTTAGGCTTGTACTGTTCTTCCCTTTCTGCTTTTAACTGGAAATAAAGCGGACAGTTTATAAAAAATACGTAACAGCATATAAAGATTCAGAGTTGTTATATCCATGATATTTTACCCTTTCGAACTCGGCCGCTGGATCTGGATGAGAAGCATCGGCGTAAAGCTTATCACGAAGACGCTGAAGCTCCTGACGCTCGGCGCAACGGTCTCGTGAATCAGCTTCCGCCTCGAGTGCTCTCTCTTCCAGGCGACGCGACAGCTCTTTGCCTTTGTAATATTTAGCATCGTCGCGATCGTCATCGTAGTCTTCAAGGAACTCTTTCAAGCGCTTCGCCTCCCTTTCTCTCGCTTCTCGTTTCGCTCTACGTTTCTCCGCCTCTTTCTCATATTCTTTTTGCTTACGACGTTCCCGCGTCTCCCAAGCTCTCAAACGCTCCTGATAAGCCGCCTCCTTTTCTCGCGCTCTCCGTTCGTTCTTCTTCCTTTCCTTCGCTTCTTCCTCTTCCTCCCTTTCGCGCATAATTTCCCTTTCAGTTTTCCTCGCCTCCTCCCTCTCGCGCTCTCTTTCACGCTCTCTGTCTCTCTCCCTTTCTCTCTCCCGCTCCCTTTCTCTGTCCCTCTCACGTTCTCGTTCGCGTTCTCTTTCACGGTCTCGATCTCTCTCCCGCTCTCTTTCTCGGTCTCTATCTCGGTCTCTATCTCTATCGCGATCTCTTTCGCTCCTCTGACGATCCCTGTCACGTTCTTTAGACCTTGAACAAGAAAGAAAATGTTGGCATTCTGTGTAGAAAATTGTCCTTATTTCATATATAGAAAGTATCTTCAATTGCAGTCGAAGCGTACATATCAAGTATACGATCTCTGGTCAATTACATTTTCACCTTTGCTTTAGAGAAGAAAGATTAAATTTGACTCTTTGGAAAGTTCGGCGTACCGCTGTATGTTTCCTTCTGAAATTCGAAAGTAAAATGTATCCATTTTCAAATATTATTACCTGGATTTAGACCGCCTCTTGTCCCTTCTACTGCTTCCAGTGCTACTACTACGACCTTTGAGAGACGTGGGACTACCAGGTTCCCCGTCTTGCTCATCTTTAGTACTGCTGCCATCCCGCCTATCTCGCCGCTCTTTCTCGCGTTTCTCTCGTTCTTCTTTTTCCACTGCTTCTTTCTTCCGTTTCACTTGGGCCTTCTCCTCCTCCTGCTTCTATAAAACACAAAAATACGAGAACAGGTGAGACCAAATAGTCGAAGCAAGCGTGTCAAGGCTGTGATAATAAAACGCAAAAACTAGCAATCGTATTCTCCTGAGTTATAAAAATTAAAGGGTAGAGAGAAGGTTACTGTAAGTGTAAAGTTAGTTAATGTATATAAAAAATAGTGGTAACATCATTACACTATAATAGTGCAGTATTATCCTTTCTTTTGAAGTCAAAATAAATACCCTTGTGTGTATATATATATATATATATTTATATGTATAGATACATTTATTAATAAGGTATATAAATGTTTCACATTAAATATTCACTGTAGTCACTGTCAGCGTAAAATAACACTGTACAAATTTTAACAATTAATACTAAAACATATGAAAAATATATTGAATACTGTTTTGTGCTCAGTACCCGCCTAGTGTTAACAAAATGATGAACTTTTATTGCTCGGAACAAATGCTTGGGCAAGAAAGGCTCCGATTCCTTAGAAAACCACAAAACTCATTGCATAGATTCATTATCGTTTAAATTTTGTATAAACAATTTTAGTTCTGTCTAATGTTACAAAATATTACGATATTTAACGATTACTAGTTGCACAAAAATTAATCACATGTCAAATATCATAATTCTGTTCATCTCAATGAGGTATACTCACTCCACTGGAGCATGCTCGGTCAGCAGCATCTTACGCAAAATCTTGTTTACATATCAATTACCTAAGTGCAGGTATAAATTTTGGAAACAAGCATAAGAAGTTTCTTAAGCTCTACTTAAACTAAAAATACCTTAATACTAACAGACGCATCGTAGAGGCCACCCAATGTACTTACAACATTGCAAATGTGCCTGTAAATCAATAGTGTCTAAAGCTATGTAAGTCTAAAAGTCGAAAGGGGTGAATATATTTAGATTTCTTTGTCAATACTCAATAATTATTAGAAAGTATTATACCAATCAGAAGCGGAGTCATCACGAAGAAGGGATTCCACCAAAACATCTTTCACATTTCCCAAGAAACTGTCACACGTCTGTCAACTTTGTTTTCTTCTGGTTATGCAGCTGATGCAGCAAACTGTTGGATATCAAATGCACAATAGTTTGCCCACCCTTTATCGTCCCGTATTATCAACGTAACGTCTTAGAAATAAATTAATATGCTTCATCCTTATTCGATATAATAGTAACAATAATGGGTTACTGCTTGGAGAGCCCTGTGGCATATCTCTAGGCTACTCTCTTGTAAAAAGTATCATTAAAATCTATGGTCCGCGCAAAACCAATAATGGAGTGTACCATCTGTAAAGATGATAGAGAAGAATATAATCAGAATAAATAAGAAAAAGCATATCCTGTGAACTGTGAGTTGCTTCTTCTTAAATCTTCACGATCCAATGTCCATACAGTAACCCATATTTTCTCTTTTTAAACTAATAAGGATAGAGTAACTGAGTGCACACAAAAATAGATGCACGTATGAGGAGAAAACAGACTGTTGAAACATGAAATATCAGTGGTCATAGGTATTCAGATGGGCAGTTCACTAACAAAACTACAAGAACCGAATGGTTGTGTTGGCTCATGGTTGTGGAGTTTACTCACGGTGTGAAGTTGACTTGGTCAGTCAGTGTGGTGGTACCGGAGAATGGAGGAGCGCGCACCTAGGTACTACATGTCTGATCGAGACGCTGACAGAAGCTGTTTACACAAAATAAAGACAACAACTGAACAGTCGCCATTGTGATGACAAAATCATTTCATTGTGTGTAGGATTCAGAAAGTCTCGATCCTATTAATAATCTATCTAAAAATATATTATATAAAGTATGTCAGCGTCAAATTTCTTTGTTCAAGACAATATCTTTTACCAATCCTAGGCAGTGCGTAAAAACAATTGGAATGGCAATTTATTGACCTTCTATATACAAGTACTAGACTGCTAGACTTTGGTACAAATACATAAATTAAGGATGAATGATAAACTATTATAACGTTAACGTGATAACAGTCTGTGATACAGAAAATAATAGCATATATATATGTGTGTGTATATATATATATAAAACAAGTGTAGTTATTTTCAAGAGTACTATGCAATTCGTTAGTAAATTAAAATACACACATTTTTAATAATAGAAAAAAGATCGTATTGTCACATTTATTCTGAGAAATTGTAAGAAAGTGTAGTAATATGCTTTTAAACGATAGATACAAGTAAAGCCATCCAACTCTTTTTACTATTCTCCTATATACTATTGTAGAGGAAAATCATGAAAAATAAATTACCTAACAGTATTCGTTCAATATCAAATCATATATGAATAATATGTTGCGTCTTCGTAAAAAATACTAGTGCTAGCAGTTTAGCACGATAAGTATAGAAGCGGATAAAGAAATTTGATTATATGGAATAAATTGCATTCAAAATACAATAGCAGCGACGCTATTAATAACGCAGAATTATTTGCGAAGTTGTCAAGTCAAGAAAATGGAGTTCCAATAGAAATAAATTTATTGGCTACACGATGTCAGCATGTTGTAGAGTTACGAGATTCTCCCGTCTTAAGATTGCACATTTCTTGTTTTTTCATGTTTTGTTGGTTGGATATACTCTGACTTACCGACGAGGCTGCAGCTGCCTGCGAAAATACGAGGGATGTGCTGTGATTGACTCCCTTCAGAGCCAATGAGTGAGTGAAAGAGTGGTCCCCACACACAGCATTCCTAGGCGTGTGCGTTTGCTGTGTGCGACGCACGCTGCCTGTTATTATAATTATAGCAACGAGTCACGGCTCCAATTATTTAGAGCTAACATAGCACACACGCACTTTATCACAATATATACTTAAAAACTATACTTTTACAACTATGCACTTGTAATCCTCTTTTGCCTGCCCAAATGCACGGTTCAATTCTCTATATATATATGCTGCGAGTTTAATCAACAATTGTGTAATACGAATTGCAGATATAGTCGGATACATAAAATAGTTGTGATCCCACAAAATGTTTACAGTACATTGCATTATCTTGTTTCAATTATAGAAACACTTGAACATTTCTGCTGCGTGCAAATTCTCTCAATTACGGCTCAAGGAAATAAATCGGAAGCATTCGTCGACGAGTCAAACGCGGCGTATGAATTTACTAATTTTGAATGTAGACTAAAGATTCAGGGTTATAAATATTCTGTATTCGATATAAGTATTGTTGAAATATTTAAAAGCACATTTAACTATTCTTTCTCCGAAAACAAAAAATACAATTTTTAAATAGCCAGTTTTCAATATATCAGTGTTCCTTCCTACTTTGTAGAAAGATCAGTCTTGCTTTTCTCACGAACAAACCAATCAAACAGAAAACTTGTTACAATGTTTTACAAACACAACAAAGTAAGCGCTACAAAGTATTACAAACATATTCTAACTACACTTTGATAAAGCAATAGATATATTATTTATATGTAGAAATTTTTATATTTAAGAAGCATGGAAATAAAATAAGAAATATTTATAAAACCTCAAAATATCGAATTTAGTATGCATTCTACTTCGAGCAAAATACCAGATTTTAGAAGGAAAAAAATAGAAATGAGACTGGTAAATACATTTTGTACCAATAGAAGAACCGTGATAAATTAGCATATAGAAAGTATTTAAGGAAACAATTACGCCTTCTTTTATATGTTATAGAATATTGTTTATAATGCTTCGTAAAAAACTTACACGATTGGCGACAACAATTTTATAATAATTATTAACGTTGGCAAACCTAGATTTTTGCTAATTTTTACCCAATCCTATCAGACCACAATTCATAATACCTTCTAAGATTTTGGTATATCATATCCGACAATATGACCAAAAAGAAGGGCAGAAAAGTAGGAATGACATAAGAAGAAGAATGTTGAAATAAGTTGTAAAAATAATTACCTTCATAACCTCCCTGAATTTTCCAATCTCTCGCGTAATCAAGTCTCTTTTACTTTCTTCTATTTCCGCATCATCCAAGTTCAAAGACTTTGCAACCATTTTTGTTTGATGTTCCTCTATAATACATAACAAACGATTCATTAATTTCCCGGTTTAGTTGTGTAAAATCTCACCAAAGAATTTATACGTTACCAGGAGCAACTTGAGCCATTTCCAAGTCGACGGCATGCTCAGCTATGATTTGATTAATACGGGCCAACGCATCTGCATCCACTACTCTCATGCCCTCATCCATGTAATCTTCGCCTTCTTCTCCTTCGGCCCCTTCAGCAGATGTTTCATCCTGCAAGGGTGACTGACCCCCTCTCAATTTTTTCCTTCTCTCCGCTACAGCAAATCAACATGGCACGTACATATTACGCACGAGAAAATCTTTCAAGGATCGCAGTTTTTATAAAATTCCTAAGGTTACCTTTAAACTGATCCAAAACAACTTTGGCTTTGGCGTCGACTTTAACAACAAGCTTCTTTGTGCCTATTTCCATGTCGTGAAGCAATCTAACTGCTCTGAGACCTGCGTCGGGACCTGCGTATTCACAAAATCCAAAAGCTTGGACTCTCTTCCATGAGAGGACATGACCGCATGCACCCAGAATATGCCGAATCATCACGTCCGGTGCTCTGTCCATAATGTTACCGATGAACACGGTAACTGGTGGACCGGATTCTCTCTCGCGGCGACGATTATTATCATGGCGATTCTGGTTGCGAGCATACCGAACAGCAGGAGCTGAGGTCTGCATCGCAGATACGGGTGTTGGAATCATCTATGTTTTATAAATGGTAGGTTTCTTAATAATGCACATCTCTAACTCATGCAGTCCAGAATCTACCCTCCCCCTAATAGCACATTAACTTGTTTTTTCTTCTTCTACTACTTTTATTATAATATGGCATCGTGCAAGCATCAAACGCAGAGAACTTAATGTAACTTTCGTGTTAGAAACATAATCTTTACAACAATTATTGCTTTACCCATATGTAGCGTAAACTACTACAACGTAAGCATTTTAATTAATATACATTCCATTTAGTTAGATAAAACAACTGTATTGGTGTACAGGAAAATTCGTAACTGTGATATTATTAGCGCTTATTGATATAAACTGCACGTCAAGTATATATTATTTACTACATAACACATCGATTAGCTTAAACAATGCTGCGCAAAAAGACACATGCTCTGTCCTTTTATTTTTAAAGAATAGAAAGATTTGTATCACTCGTTAACAGAACTTTCTCCTACTTGGGTATACTGAATTTAAATTTAGAAAGAAAAGAATCATAATGTTATCTGAATTTTGCCATGAATAAAACACATAAGAATAATAATAAAGTAATAGAGGAACATTGGTAATATATATAAAAATTTTCTGTTTACATTGTTAAAACAAAAAACCAACTTGGAAAATTTAATCGTAGTTATATACTAAAATCTTAATGATCGTGAAAAGTACTTGATTTTTTTACTATAGACGTTGCAATGATTAGCAAATATAAAAGATATCTTCTGAGAAAAGAAAACCCCAAATTGTCCAGTAGCGTATAAAAGCAAACATGCTAAAACATTAAAGTTTTAGCATTTTGCAGATACTTACATGTGCCATAGGCATTACGCCACCTATAATTGGCGGAGGTGCGCCAACCATGTATGGCATAGGTGGCATGCCTGGTATTCCCATTGGAGGTTGGCCAGGATAAGACATTTCTTATTTTTGTTAATACTACGGCAGTGCTCTCACTGAAAAATATGAAATAATGAACTCATTGTGCGCGAGTAATCAACGAAGAATTAAATATTTAATCCGTATGGAATCTGTATGCAAAAATCATTTGTGTCGCATTACCAATAACTTTTTATAAAGTAATATTTAAATTGATCTAAGCACTTGCAAGTAACAAAATTACTGTTTAATTATAATAGTAGTTTCAAAATTGCAGAATTACCCAAAATTGTCCAAAAGTTACTTATAGTTGATGAATCAAGGCATAAAGTAGCTTTTACATTCTTTTACGTTACAAAGCCTAATATAATATTAAAAATTAATAATACATAGAAACAATGTTTCCTAGAACTTGTCACAGATGTGTCATAGACTGATAAATTAGTTTAAATGATTGCAAATAGAAATATTGTAACAATACCTTTATCGTAGTATATATAGAAAACGCAAAGACGCAAATAGGCAAATTAGAATTAATCGAAGATTTTAAAATAGTAATGCAAGCGTAAATATTATATAAAACTTTTCACGAGAAAATAACCTTTCAGAAATAACAATCTTCTCAGCTATACTTTTCTGGCATATAGTCAAATACACATATTAATTCAACATTACATCAATTAAGGATTAAAAACAAATACCTGCGCTTCGCGTTTCAATATACAGAACTAGTCAGTTCGTAAGCTTTACTATATAAGAACGTGTTTTTCGAAATAACTGTTACAGATTGCCAGACAAGACATTAATGGATGCTTTAGTATTCTAACCATTAAATGATTTCAACAAAGAAACGATCCCTATATACTTACATAATGTATTTGAAAATAGAAGCAATGCGTCAACCATCGTTTTTTAAATATTTACGTCATTTTATTCAGATTCCGGTGCAGAGAAGATGTTCCACTAAACACGCGAACTCAAATTTTCACTTCAACAAATTTTCAACTGAATAATCACTTCTTTTCGTCCATTACGGCTTCACGCGCTGTTCGCTTCTAGAAGGCTATGGTTGATGGTGCATTTCCCGTGAGTTCAGCAACACATTCTAAATGCATCGCGTCGTGCAGAATAAATTCCTATAGTACACTCGGTTCAAACGATTGTGGCCGATCGAGTTTCGATTGCATTCGAGCTCACTAGGGCTGGCTTTTTTACATCGCCACGATTCTACAGTATTTCGTGAATATGGTGGGGGCACTGCCAACGGGAACCTATGGCTTGGCAGTGCCCCCACCATATTCACGAAATACTGTAGAATCGTAGCGATGTAAAAAAGCCAGCCCTAGTGAGCTCGAATGCAATCGAAACTCGATCGGCCACAGTCGTTTGAGCCGAGTGTACGAGAGCCTGCGGTTCTATTCCCCAGATAGCACACCTCGTCTTAGAGACGTCTAGTTTATGTTCATTTTAGGTCTAAACGTCTTGATTTGTAACAAGACGTCTTCAAGACGCCTTTTGGACGTCGTTAAGACTTTGCCAGGCGTTGTGCTATCTGGGTTCTTGTGACGCTATTGTGCAAAACGGTGCAAAATAGTCCAAAATAACTCGCAATCGTGTAGTGTATTTATGTAATTGTCTTATTATTTGGGATACTTTCGAAATTACGTAAGTAATATTAAATTTTCTAACAAAATAGGTAAAGTATCGTATTTGAAGGTTAAAATTGGTATAGAATTACAGTTTATTTATTACAAGTGTTTCAAGAAAATAATGTAAATCTAAAGTGCCTGTCACCAGTGACTTCCACGGCATTCAACACCCAAATAATCAAATTTACATTGTTTTGATAGAAGAAATTTTAAACTGTATGGCACAGATGGCACCACCAGTCGTCAATAAGAAGAAGTCAATACCCCTTCCGTCTTTCGCTTCAACCCCCGACCACCCCTGTCCTTCAGGTCCATGAAAAGGAAGCAAATACGTGGCGCGCATTATTATTTCTTAAAGGTTTTTACTGCTAAGTTTTTCCAACGTGTTCTTATAATGCTAACGTTACAGCTATACTCTAATTCAGAACACGTAGGTACATACGAAAGTCTGCGATTGCATTCAGTAGCCTTCAAAACTGCAATTTACCCCGGGCGCGCATAATAAATAACTTCATTTTCTTTTACACATCATCTACTTACCAAATTTCGCTGGGTAAGCAACAAGCCGACAGGCGTTCGGACCTAAAATAGACGTAAAATGGACGTCTTTAAGACGTCCTGTGCTATCTGGAAATCTTATCGCTCTGAGATAATTAAAAGTACATTTCAGAAAAGCATTGGCCACCTAAGAACATTTGAATGCGATCGCTGTACTTTCTCATACTGGTGTAATCTCGATGCAACAATATTCGAATCAAAGAAACTTGGTTGTTAAAATAAATAATTCACCGATCCAAGGATTTAAAATACGTGATCGAGAAAGCATAAATTTAAGAACGCCCTCTTCAGTTAGTTGATCGGCGTTCCGTTGAACTCCGTTCATGAAATGGCAGTGTGATGCATTCTCAAGCTGAGTGAATCGAATTTTGTGGGGGACTGTTACAATTTTCAAACAAAACAGAAATATTGTAAATTATTACGGATAATCAATGTACGAAATAATCGCAGTGGCCGTATGCAATATTTTCTAATCTGTCTCCTAGAGTGTATGGGCTAAATACGAAACGATATTTCTCGCTTTTTGTTACTAGTTAACTATTTTGGTTGACAGTGGGATGTGGAATCCTCGAAATTAGATCCTTTCGGGACGGCTCGCTCGAAAGAAAGGCAAAACTACGATTATAACGTGGTTATGAATTGTACGTGAATTTCTATGATAATATAAACAATTATCTGAATGATTTTCACAATAATGTTCACGTAATTTATATTTATTAGATAACCTTATTAAGTAGTACTCAAATAATACATTTATCATTGTATAATTAGTAGCAATTATTCACACACGAAAGTTGATGTACACAATGCATTAAAGAGAGATGCGCAAGATGACTTTTATTTACCTGTTAAGTAGAAAAATAACGATTATTTGTTGAAGTTGCTCATCATGTAAGTATAGTATTATGATTTGTACATTTTTATATTTTATCCATACCACTGTAGTTTTAGCGAAGATCTTTGATTATTTTGTCATAGTGCATGAGATATATAGATTATAATTCCATTTGGTTAGAAAGATGAGTGCACTACCAATTTATACATATGCATAAAATTATATTGTTCGTAATAGATGTATTTCAGTATTATCGCTTGTAGCAGAACTTTTCTTATTATTAAAAAAGTTCATATACTCTTTTACCCTTGTAAGATTTCCCGATGTGTAATGGAATATCTTTTTCAAATGTAAATATATTCTTACGCGTGAAACCATTAGATTCTCTCTGTACGAAATATGTCAATGATATTTCATTTGCTGCTCTTCCATTTACTCCTGGTCTCAAGAATTTAAACGATGATCTTGATTTTCTTATTGTTTGTACAATCGTTATACTGTAAATATATTTACTATTAAAGATATTCGATACTTCTTCAAATGTCGATATTTGTAGCATAGAAATACAAATGGTTTAAATTTAAATAGATACAGGTTCATTGAAAGCTTTCATATATGATAAATTATTGCAGTTGGATGGAATATGTTTCATGTAATAATATGGTACGACGAGCAAGGTATAGAATATCGAAGGAGAAATAAACTTGTTTTGTAACATATTGAAATTGTATGAAGTTATCTTTTATTCTTGGCGAATAATAAATATGTCTATTATATTCATTTAAAAGTTAACGGAGTATTAAATGTTCGTGTAAATGACTGTATAGCAATAATGGCACCCAAACGAGTAGAAGAAATACCTGTTAAAAGAGTAGCGGCTTCGGGTTGTAAGCTGCCTGATCAATTACCAGCCGGAGAAATACTGACGGATATTACTCAAAAGAAATGGAAACTAGGACCTGCGATAGGATATGGTGGATTTGGTGATGTATATTTAGGTAATACAATAAAATCAGTCCGGATTTAATTAAAATAGTTTAAGCGTAATATGTAATTCAATTATGTAACATGAACATTTTATGTTGTAGCGTCCAGTAACATCGATACTCCAGTAAAACCAGATGCGAAATATGTCATAAAGATCGAACCACATAATAACGGTCCATTATTTGTCGAAATGAACTTTTACATAAGAGCAGCTCGTAAACACATGAGTATGTAAATCATTTTTATTTATCCTGTATCTTATGTACGTATATCTGACTGTTACGATTTGTAGTTGACGAGTGGTGTAAATCGCAAGGGAAAAAGCGAATAGGCGTTCCAACGTACGAAGGATCGGGATCTCATATATACCAGGGTCAAAGATACAGATTTTTAGTAATTCCACGATATGGCATTGATATTGGAAAATTGTTTATATCGAATGGAAGGAAATTGTTAACGAAACTTATCAATAGGCTAGCAGTTCAAATGGTATTTACTTATTAAAACAGTGGGACTAAGATCGTTCAACTGGAATGCTAGATTGTATAAATCTTGTAATTACATAACTCTTTTACTTTCATAGCTGGATGCTCTTGAATATATTCACAGCCAAGGATACGCTCATGCGGATGTTAAAGGATCAAATATCTTATTATCATTATACGAAGATAGCATTAAAGGGAAAAAATCTCAAGCATATTTAGTTGACTACGGATTGGCTTATCGCTTTCGTACAGGATCGGGTGCACACAAGCCATTTGTCCACGATGAAAGAAGGGCACACGAGGGAACATTAGAATTTACGTCAAGAGATGCTCATCATGGAAGTGAGATGAATAAACTTGATACAGTGTGTCTCGGAGCATTGGGAATTAAGTTTGTTTGGTTACACATGTATATTCTTTCAGCACATTCGCGAAGAGGAGATTTAGAAACATTAGGATATAATATATTGCAATGGTTATGTGGTAAATTACCCTGGGAGAAAGAGAACGATACTGTACCATCGACATTGGACCCAGACGAAGTTCATGCACAAAAAGAGATTTTACTTTCGAATCTATCACTGTTTATGCACAAGTGTTTCCCATTTAAAAAGAAGCCACCTGGTGAGTTACAAAATGTTTTGCAAGAAAGTGAGAAATATTTTCAAGCTTAACTGCAATCGAGTTTGTGAACAATATTCTTCTTTCTTCCTAGCTGCCGTTATGGAATATATGAAATATATTACTGAACTTGGATTTGAAACGAAGCCTGACTACTCCTATCTACGTAGTCTGTTTCAATCTGGTTCTAGCAAACAAAATGACGTTCCTACCTGTTTGTATCATGTAACGGAATCGGACGAGAATATTTCTTATCCTATAGTATTTAAACGACCATATTTGAGAGAAAGAAAACCTTGTAGGCCCGTTAATGGCGAGGTAGATCGTGATAATCTTTATCATCTAATTCCGTATTTTCGCTGGGAAATAATAACGAACATTACCTATTTCTAGATTCGTATAACACGAAATACGCAACCCAAATATCCAGTCGAAGGAAAAGAGTTCTGTTGGGAGGCAGTATTAGCGCTACATCCCGATAAACTCGCAAAAATTAGTGTACAAACTCCACCTTCGCCACTTACACCGCCACCATCTCCACCACCTCCATCCTTACCCACGTATGCCATGTTAAGCGTAATTCAAAGGATGAAAGAGAAACAGTCGGGCACATTTCGACATAGGGCAATACAAAAATTACCAGAGTAAATATTCTAATTTAATTTTCGCAATTACAGTATTTCGACGTGACAAATGTAATAAAGAGAAATATTTCTTGTAAACAGCGATCTTAAAGCGAAATGGATGACACCAGCTATGGAACAAATAGTTCAATTGAGAAAAAAGACTTCAACATCACCGTTTTCGCTAACTAAAGCTGTACCGCGTATGACTCGTTCGCGCGGGGCTCAATTAAAAAGTAAGATGTTTACAATATTTATACATAAAGTAATTGCTCGTTAGATTTTGCATTTAATCAAGTTACGTTTATATCAGGACTCGGGAATAAAAACTCCTACAAGCAAAGTAACAAGAGAAGAAAAATTACATCGCCGTAAAGTAAATCCACTTCTCTGACTATGGTTCCAGTCCTCATTCCTCGGACAATGGAATTACCTGTGAAGTTATCTAAATAATGGATGTATAATTAAGTATTACTCTCAGTTAGTTCATTTAGATTTTATAAGGATATACTCTCGATGTTCCTCCCAAAAGGACAAAATTTCATTCAGTAGTAATGCCTCGGGCGCTTACCGCGCCAATTTTTGTAAGACTGCTTTATCATCATGATTTATTGTTTAACAAAGTGTATAACTAATATAAGATTTTTGTTTCAATAACTGTATAGCGAACAAATAATTACAAGTAGTTGAGGTATTAGTTATAGAAATTACACTGCTTCCTCTTAGAAATATAATTTTCATACAAACGGAACGAGATCCGTGCATAGACACAATAACGAAGCATCGCTACTTTTCCATATTACAGAATATGTAAGTATTTCGCAATTAAATATTAAAGTAGATGAATGATCTGAATATTCAATAAAACGGTTGTTTGTTGATATTCCAAAATGACTATTAGCAACTTGATATGATATATAAATTACATTAGTGCTTTCTCAATGTGATGTACATAAAGATTGATAAATTTGTCCGAAACATATAGGTTTATTTTGTCACAATTGTTCTGCGAGTCTTGTGGTGTTTAGTCAAATATTGCGTTGTATTTGTATAGTGATAATGAAATTTTATTTAATAATTGTGCAGATAACAATGTAATTTTTTATCGAAAATATGGAGTTTGATATATTAGTAAGGATTATATAAATGAGTTTCTTAATGTTAAGCTATACATTGAAACATAGAACTTACAAATATTGCCGATAATATAAATAGAGTTATAGTATACTTCGACATGGTAGTATTACAAGTACGGAGATGCGTGTAAAAATAATTTGCAATCGTAAGTTGCCCTTTTGTTCGCAACAGATCAGTATTGAGCCTTCAATTGCTTTTATATATAATTAAAATGTAACAGCTTATGTTTGTTATTACATTTACAATACATATATCAGCAGAAATGAGTGTGCAGTATAAAGAAAACGACTTGATAGTTTAATTCATTTCTAGACTTTGTACATGACGTAATTAAAAAAAACATATTCGAACTTCTGCCTTTCTATGTTTACAATATATTGAACGCATCATACATTATCTCATTTTATTTCCGTATAATTTAATCTATTTTACATTAATTTAAGATCTAATATTTACAAAACGCTGTTACTTGAGATTCAGCTGATCATTGTATGTATATGTTTATATGACAAAGTTCACACGTAGATGAAGAGTCAACGATTTCTTTGCACTAACTTTGTGATAACGTATTTGTATTTTCTTAAGTTACATGTACCTGTGCCACGAAAGCAGTGTTGTTAAAGACTTACAAATATAGTGTAACTGAATAAATACACTTGCATTTGTAATTTTTCTCTGCAATACAATTTTGTTTAGAAAGTTTTATGAGCATAAGATAATTGAAATTGTGAGCTTTTTTATTTATGTAAATATTCTCCTATGGTAGTATACAACGTTCGCAAATAGTATTGTGATAAGGGCGGCCGATCGCTTGAAACGTTTGTTATATCGAAGTGAACAAGAACGCATAATGTTTTATTTAACAGCACTGCGTGACGAGACTTTCAACCACTAAAGTATTGTTAACAAAATTGCTAAGGAAATGTCGTATTGAAATTTATTGAATACTTTATACGACATTATAATTGACGAATAGCACAAGCGTGAGTCAAAAGTAAAAAATGACAAAAACAATGTGTATTTATGAGATGCAGAATATAATTGTGTCAATATATTATAGTACATAAATTTGTATATGATTGTATATTTGACAAAATGTAATAATGGAAGACTCAAATATATTAATTAAATTTCTTAAGTTAATCTTGGCACTTTAGAATTTCTACTATTCGCTTGGAACTTCTCATACGTAAATTATATAATTACATCTATTTATCTGCAGAATATTTTATGTATTCAATGTTCCTCAATTACAGAATTTTATTATTTTATTCTTTAATGTAAACAACAATATTTTTAAAATAGAACTATCTTGAGTTAAAAGAAAGTCAGATACATAATCAGGCTAACAAGCGTCTGCCGCCCTTTCTGCGAAATATAATCCAATATTTTAATTGAAAAGAGTCGGAAAATTTTCAAAATTAATGCAATATAGCTACTTATATACAAGTTTTTGCTAACTCGCTACATAAAAAAAAATGAATTGTTTCCAAAGTTGTCTGAAGTCCCTGTCTTCTTTCGCTCAAAATTTGTCGTTCCCCAAAATTGCCGCCCTCGAAAATTTGCCACTCCTGTAAATAGTAATTAAGTTTCGCTATAGAAATTATAAAATTGCATGTTTTAATTCCATTAAAATTCTGCGCGTGTTTTTAAACTGAATGATTTCTTTATCTATCGTCTCATTTGAAATACATACTACTGTCGGCTCCCGATATGAATGAATTATACTACCTATATGTTAGTAGCGACGCCGAGCGTAGCGTAAATAAATGTAACCACGCCCGTGAATCAGGCTGTGTTGTGCCGTTCAAGTACTTTTTCTAAGCGTCTTAACAATCGATTAAAATTTCCGATAGTAGTAGAAATGGCTAAAAATAATGAAAGACACTACTTCCAGATCGCAGAATTTGGAAATAAAAAACGATTCTCGATTAACCTTGTCCTTTCATCCACATCGGTATAGTGACATCATTCGTTTATTGAGTCAGATGTAAACTATTCTCAAAGAATGTTTCGTTGTGCATCTTGTACTTAGTGACGCCGATAAAGATCGAATTATAGAGATCATATTGAAAATCAACACGAATCATAATGATACTATTATTGTTAATTTTTTACTCCTGTAGCCATGTACTTAGCCAAAAGTACGAGGGTTGTTTTCGAAGTTCCGTATCGGATCCCGATTTACCAACCCTGATATTAAGTCGTGCTAGCATACCAGCAGAATGCGTTAAAGAATGTCGTACCCGTTACTATATGTGAGTTGCAAGACAATCTTTGTAATACTTAGTACCTGTTATTGATAAACAAATCTGCAATAAAAGCATGTTCTACGCACACGATTCTTAGGTTTGCTGGATTAATGAATGGCCAGCAATGTTTTTGCGGTAGTAAATATGGTAGAAATGGTATATCTACGTCCTGTACTCTTCCATGCATGGACGACCCAAATAATTATTGCGGTGGTCAAGACGCGATAAGTATTTACTCGACCGGACAAAAAGGTTCACTTATCAAACGCTATTAAGTAAGGATAATGTATTCTTTACGTCGGCGAGTTTAAAGCGAACCCTTGCTTTTTCAGGCCCAAGTCTACCGAGAAGGATACAAATAGTTCACAACGAACCTACTAGTTTGCAAATTACATGGCAACCGCCTGATATATCTAATGGAAATATTACGTCTTATGCTTTGAAAGCGATAGTTATGGAAACGCATGCTTCTAATCCACTGCCAGCTGTAGAGACTGAAGTACAAGGGCAAGCTTCGAATAATACCAATTTACAAGGCCTACAACCAGGCACAAAGTATAACATATCTATCCTAGCCACAAATATTCAAGCGGATAGCGAGCCCGCATATGTATCAGGGTGGACACTAATCGCTCCACCTGATAAACCAATGACGCCTAAAGTGATACGACAAACAGGTACCACTGTAACTGTTTTACTGTCAGAAGGAAGAAGCGAATATGGTCCTGTTAGCGCATACCAAGTGTTTGTCGTACAACCTGGCATAATACCGCCATCAGGTCCCGACGTTACGTATTACAATTATGAGAAATCGATCCAGCAAGGCTTGAAATATTATATTACAGGAGAATTTGAATCGTCTGAATTTTATAAGTACAAACAGTTTGTGGTTGGAGATGGAAAGATGATCGGGGGATACTACAATGCGCCACTAAATGCTCAAACCATTCCTCAAATAGGCTTAGCAGTAGTTTCTAGATTTCAGAGGGATATACAAGTCGCTTACTCGGATATAGTAAGCAACACGAGAAATTATGGTGGGAATGGAAGTAACGGAATAGATACAGTAACAATCATACTTTGTGTTGCAATTGGCCTTTTGGGAGCGCTACTCGTAGCTTCCATAGTATTATACTTTATATTGCGACGACGCCATGAGAAGTTCCGTATGAGGAAGCTTCCCGAACAACAAGAGCTTACTTTACAAGGTCCATTGTACGAAGTCGATAACATGGCATATATTCCAGAAGACGTGCCCGAGAGGGTGAATCATTATCAAGAATTGAAAAACAAGGTATGGGCGATACCTCAAAATGCTTTGACAATCGATGATACTATAATACGTAGAGGAAGATTCGGTACTGTGCATACGGGCACGGTCGAGAAGGACGGCAGAGCTTGCACTGTGACGGTTCATAACATAGCCGATAGAATATTAAAAGCATCTGAGAAACGAAATATGTTACGAGAATTGGATGCTTGTATCAGAGCATCTCCTATGAAGTATCTCGCAGACCTTGTAGGAACTTGCGAAACACATGATATGTTATACGTTGTGATAGAGTTACCACCTGATTTGTTGAAAAATCGATTACTGGCTGCCAGATCCGGGAATATATTCCCAGTCAATCAAATTCTACCTATAGGATCTATGATAGCGTCCGCGCTTCAGCATCTCGAAAATTATAAAATTGTACATGATTGTCTGTGCGCGCGTAGCGTGGGGATTTGCAGTGATTGGACACCCAAATTAATGGGCCATGGTATCGCCAAATATGCTTTAGAGGATATGAAGTACACCCGTTGGACTGCTGTCGAGTGTTTTGGTAGCAAGAAAAAGCATTCGCCAGGCGTAGCTTGGGCGTTTGGTGTACTCTTATGGGAAATGTTGAGCATGGGTGGCACGCCATATTCCAATCTCGTACTTGAGAGCGAAGTAGAAGAAGCAGTTGGACAAGGAGTTAAATTACCACAACTATTAGATACTCCTGATCCACTTTACGAAGTTATGTTATCCTGTTGGCACGTAGATAATAAAGAAAGGCCGACATTTGCGGAACTTATGAGATTGGTAAATATTGTTTTTAATTGTTTAATTTTCAAGATAAAATATGTCTTCGTATACACGTGGCCTCTATTGCATTTTGTGTTTTTAGGATACCTTAAGCATCTGTCCAATCACCACGATTACAGAACCGTACATTCCAGAACTAGAATTAAATTAGTTTCATCAATCGGCAGGTTCTTATATTTTTATTGCACTTATACGATATTTATTAAGTGCTGTACATAATGATCTTACATTTGTTAAGTATTCTTAAATGCATCTTTATATACTCTAGACAGTTACCATTACACATAAACTGTACTATTTAGCATTTTATATTATTGTCACGACGCTAGGTTTTTATTTTACATTTTTATATTCTTTTTATGAGTCAAAATATTATACAAATATTACTGATAATACTTTCCGTCCATGATTTTTAGCCTAAGGTTGGAAAAAGATTTGTTTTATGTGAAATACAACTTTCCATTTGCAAAATATCATAGAGAGGTACAATAAAAGATACATTATAAGAGTATACACAATTTTCATCCATGCTTTTAATATAATTCACGTACAATGACTTAATTAAAATTCTCAAATACATTGTATTATTGTCGTAAAGTAATTATATCGCAGAAAAGATGTTGTATTTCGCAGAAAATATTTACTCTTAAGAATTTTAAATAACTATCTATAGCTTTTGAAACAAAATGATACCAAATTATTATTCAAAGTATGCTGAATCGCATATTTGTTTTATACACTCGATGACTTTGATATTCGAATTTGCGAAAACATTTGTGTTTGCAACGATTAAATTATATATTTATGAGAACGTTTCTTAAGAAATTATCTGTAAGAGAAGGAAATGATCTCAAACATTATACATGTATGTAATGCATTTACTATCAGTATTCTTTGCGAGTTTGATTCGTCATATTTGATACTTAAATATAAATGTATGTGTTGTATATTGTGAAACATTCTAATATTGTGTCTAATGTTACAGAATAGTACTGTAGTAACAATATCAAAGTAACTGCCTATTAAACCAAAATATTTTTGTATACAAAGAAAGAATTGTTTTTCGGTTTCTCATGTTGTACTTATGATCCCACTACTATGAAGTTTTACTTGGGCCTGATCTAGGAGGTGCAAGTCGGGCAACAGCCCAGATGTGCGGCAAATCTGGTAAACTTTTTTGTGACCCTGTAATGAAAATTTAAAAATCCCGTTTGTAGATATAGGTTTATTCTATACTTCGTCGATGATTATGTATAATGGTCAAAATTTTTAAAACAAATAATTACCGAACTCACATCGGTTCGCTACCATGCTTTACGCGCCCGCGAGCGGGCGCGCCCTCCCCCACACAGCACAACGTCCTGTTACTGATCAGGACGTAAACCCAGATAGCACACCTCGTCTTAGAGACGTCTAGTTTATATCTATTTTAGGTCTGAACGTCTTGATTTGTAACAAGACATAGGAAAAAAAATATCGAGTCGCCAAAAATCCGTCTCGTAATCATTATTTCTATGCAAAATGAACCTGTTTCCAAAATTTCAGCCAATTCGGAGCATGGGGGTATTCGGAAGTACAGCCAAATTGTATTTCTACTTTCCCGGCAGTGCATGTGAAATACTATTTTCAAAATCATTTTTAATGTTCAACGCTTGATGACGCTAGTCCTCGTTCATTAAGTGGACGCGCGAGCACGTTGATTTAGCAAGAGTAAATAAAGAATGTTCCTCGAAATATAAAGTGGGAAAGGAAAAATGGAAAGTTTCTAGCGTATCTTTGTTATTAACTCTTTACAGTTTCGTTGGAGGACAGCTTTTATTCATTTAGAAAACTATTCCGAAACTTGCCACACGGCGAACATGGCTGTGTCAATATTTACGCGTTTCGGAAATATACGAAATGTAATAAATATAAATAATATCAATGCTGTTGGAGGAGTACTATATATCAGGCAGCATTCGGTAAATTAAAACTGAAACTATTTGACTGTTTTAATAAATGTTTATCAATTACCCAAATCGATTGTAACCTTAAATTTAGCCATTATACCAATACGATTATCTTACCTTTAGAATGTACCACCTCAATCTTATGCCAGCACTGTAAAAGAAATTGAAACTCTATTTGATGACGTTCACGAACAAAAACCTGGTAGAAAAGTCAGCAAAGCTATGAGAATTTATTTACAACGATCTAAAGAATACCGTAAGTTTCTAGTACATCATGATACAAGTATTACATAGCTGTACAATGTTTCCGCAACATTTGCCGTTGTAACACAAACTTACAACTAGTCGTTGATTATAGACGAATTTGTGGACAAAGAAATAGCTAAATACGAGCTGGGAAAACGACATCTAGCCAATATGATGGGTGAAGATCCTGATACTTTCACTCAAGAAGACATCGATGTAAATTATACTTCTTTTTCACATAAAATATGATTTTCTACTGTGCTCCGATGAGAAGTTAGCGAGAAACTCTAGGGTCTGAATCAGGTCCGAATAGTGTATCCTTACTAGCTGGCACGACAACATTGACGAATACGAAGTAAGCAAACGGGACATGGGTGGTGGGATCCGATGCGAGCCAAGTACCCCCTTGCCCCTTGTACCTTTCAGCCGACTTCTCGTCAGAGCACAGTACCTGTTTAATTGCCACCTTATCGTACAATTGACAGAATCATTTAAACAAAATAATTATTCTGTTACGAATCGAACAAAAGTAGGGGTAAGAATTAATATGTTAATAGTGTCATTTTTTTGAAACTATGTTAGTATTATTAATGTTCGTAGAGAGCAATACAATATTTATTACCATCTGGTTTATACGATTGGAGAGCTCGACCCATGATGTGTCATCCAAACCAATTATTTGAACATAGAAAGGAAGCGGAGTTCGATGAAACTGGTAGACCATATCATTTCTTGTTCTATACTTGCAAGCCTAATTATTACAATATACTTCATGTAAGTTACTTTCTGATGAGATGATATTTTTCTCGTATGTGGCGTATGTATTGTGCTTTATTCATACAGAGAAAATTCTTATATGTAGGAAATTGCAGCGTCGATAAAGGATTTAAATCAAGCGGAAGATGCAAAAGTTGCAAACAGGGGAATACCTTCCGCAGAAGATAAATTGTAAGTTGCAAGTTCTCTGATATTCTGCTAACTGATTATTTCTAGCATTACGTATAATCGTTATTGTTACAGTGATGTATTAGGATCAGAATGGCTTTCGAAAGAGGAAATTGAGGCTCAGATAGTGGAAGAAATCACCCCTGCACAAGTAAGTAAAATATAATTCAGATACTTTGTATTTGAAAGTTTTATTAACTGAAAATTTATTAAAATGAAAATTTTATTTTCCCATTTTCTATCGAATTTATTAAATGTTATTTATTTTAGTATGAATATTTCATTCAAAGTTTTAATAGAGTGGCTGAGCATCCCATGTCGAAACATAAGTCTGATTTCATAATGCAATATAGAAAAAAATTGAAAGGCATGGTACAAGATCTAGACCTCCCACCTGTAAGTATATTTTGAGTACCTTTTATCGTGTCATTCATTTTTTATTATTCTGGCAAGTTAGCACCTCTTTTGTTACAGTTGGAATTTGATAATGATGGAAGACCTTTTGTAGTAGTTAAACGTGAGTATATAAAATATGTTACCAATATTATTATCTTAATATATAAAGCAGAAAGCTTCTATATGTTTGTGTGTTTATCTGTCGCCTAAAAACTTTCGAACGATAAATTCTGGGATCACGAAATGTACCTTAGCTCATTATGCCTGACTAATCCAGATGAATGTGACCATTTTCATAAAGAAAACTGAAAAAAAAAGATTTTTTTTATAAAAGTAGAATCTAAATTTCGGGTGAAGCCGAGTAGTAAAGCTAGTAATAATATAATTCCGTCGTAATTTTATATATAGTTTTATTTATCGATCCCCTCAGGGTTACAATCTCCCTTATCCTTACCTCCATTCTTACATTTTCCTTACCCTATCTTAGCCTGACTTAACTTATCCTACTTATCCTACCTTAAACCTACATAGCTATTTACAATTTTCGTAATTTTTCTAATAAACTGTAATTTCCTATATTCTCTTTACAGAAGCGAATTATATACCAATAATTATACTAAACTACTTTTCTGTTTTGTGTTTTGCATGTTGTCTAATGAATTTCATTGAATCGATGCATTTTTATAGAATGTATGCGGAAAAGTGCGAGAGGAGAAGTTAAGGTGATCGCTAAGGGATCTGGAAATATTACCATTAATGGGCAGGATATTACGTACTTCCAAAACTTGCAATGTCGACAGCAGGTGAGTTTATACAATGATTAAAATAATTTTCACGTTAACCATGCATAATGAATTTGTTCAATTAATTTCTGAAAACTTAAATGCACATGCCATGTGGCTCAAAGTTGCGTTTCGTTCAACTGTTTGTGTTCTCGTGTTTATAAAATTTGATACATGAAGCTGACGAATGATGGTTAAGCTCTTACAAGAGTTTACATTATACACAGTCCTTCGAGATATTTTGCCGAAACGTCGGTTTTGGTATATATCTGTCGTCTACGCGGAAAAGAAAGTAAAAAGTCGCGACGTGTCGAAGGGTTAACATATTTATATTCCGACAATTAAAGAGTCTTTCTAAAAACACTAAGTGCCAAGAATCAAAATATATACTAAGTGTAATAAATATATACAAGTAGAGCATACTTTAACGGGTTCGCTGCCACCATGGTCACGGTGTAATTAATAAATATGATGTGATCTAATCGTGCGTGGCAGTTGACGAATTAAAATGTATGAATTTATACGGTAACACAAAATCTAAAAAAATATATGAATCGATCAGGACAAGGTGTGGTAAGTATTAAAGTTTTATATGGATGTATTAAAGTTTTATAAGAAGCTGTAGGTAAAAGGACAACAGGTCAGCAGGTGCGAGTTCTATTCCATAACTTTTTAAATCGGTTCCATGCGAAAATTGGTTTCCAAAGATTATTGATTTTATAAAAGCGGTATTACATGTAAAATAGATAATATTACTGCAGTTAGTTCAGTTGCGTCTAATTAATTAATTCCTGTTCCAGTAATTTCTATATTAAAAGACGTGCGGTAACAACGAAGATTTATTTTTATTTGTAATTCTACCCAGTTCTGCAAATAAATTTTTGTTACTTAATTGAATTTAGGAAGCGACATCATTGCAATCACGTGTGATTATTTCGCAATCATTTTATGCATTCTTATAGTACGCGTAATATATATATTTGTTTAAATAAAAATGTAATATTAGAAGTTAAACATTTAACGAGGTTTATTATGAGTAGTTTGTATCATCTATCATAGTCGTGATTGTTGTCAAAATTACGATTTTACATTTATATAACAAAATACTTTGGATATCGTGGACTTTCGATTTCATTCAGTGATCGAGTTAGTTTCCAATGATACAATGTAAAAGGAACTCATTATGGTAGTTATTTCAAGGCTAAATAGCTTCTCCATGATAAAATTCAAAAGGCATGCAATTTCTTGTTCTGTTATATCTTTATGCTATACCTTTTGATTACATTCCATTAAACATACACCAAAAAGCTGACGAACCTGTTCAAGTTTGGGTTTGAGAAATCCTAGTTGACATTTGGCATTCATTGCCTGAGGTTTTTTAGTTTATTGCTTTCGCATAACTAAACTATCATCAACGACGGTGAAGTTTCGTTATATAAAAATCTATGTGCTACGACTATAATTGGAAATTTAAATAAAATCTCAAGTGTCTTCTACAATTTTGTACCTGTGGACTCTGTGGATTCCTCAATTCCATCGAAGAAGATACATGTTTCGTCATTTCAACGATCGGTAAAACGAAAAGCATATCCTCTAGTCCACTTACATCATGCAAATTAAAATACCAAAACCAACGAATTTAAAATAAAGAAGAAACGAGGGGGATAAGTTCATCGTAGAAACGAAAAAGATACGAGGCCATTGGTTCTTAATAACTATACCCAAATTCTAGAAAATACTTCAACGGATGCTACAAATTTGAAATACGAAGGAGACGAAAATAAAGGACTCGCAAGTGTTATAAAGAATCGAGAGCATGTGGATCGTTGGTGTTTCTCGTGTACGTGATTTATCGTAGTCTCCGCGATCTCAGAACAGGCAATATGTGGCATGAAGCCTCGATCCGAGCTCAGTGTTAATCGAGCCGTCCGATAGTACGATACATGCTTACGATGTTATGATGGCACCGATATTTTGAGCATCCTGGATCGTTTCGTTTACTAAAACCGATCGAGTTTTTCGCACACGAAAGGTATGGCGATCGTTTACTTGCCTGGGTGTTTTCCAGTCATTCGGCAAATAGCTAAATCAACGTTTACAAGAAACGCGTTAACTACAGTAAATCGGCGAATTTATTTGTGTTCCACGGGGTTTTATCTCGATTACATGGTTTGGAAAACTAATGAGTCTTTCCTAGAGTTTCGCAGTGGCCCAATTGTGTGACAATACAAACAACGTTAAAATCGCAGGGATGTCAATGAATTTTACAGTGATCGCGTCTGCAACGATTATTCCTATCGAGTGCGCAGGATACTTAATCAAGTTGATCTGTAGCGCATGTGAACTGATTTGGTGTTTAAAATTCATACACACTCCTGAACGATTTCGTGATTGTGATGATTTAATGGTTTTATAAATTGCCATTTAAAATCCAGAAGCGTTTTCCGTTTCGTTTATAGTAAATTTCGAATGCCTTAAACGTTTGTCTATAAACAAAAGAAAAACCCTCGTTGCTGCTTGAAATCGTGAAACATTTTTTTGTGATCCATACACATTATTTTTAAGTCGAAGAATGGCATTATCGATTCTTTGATAATCCTTTAAACACACGAAACGCGCAGAAACGTCAATCTTTGTATCTCTATTGTGTTTTTGAAGTCGACTTGGTACGTCTAGAATGTTCGTGTCTTCGACACTTCAAGGACTCGGACTGTATATAAATAATATCACTTTAAATGTAACGGTGTGGCACTTCAACGTTATCAATGCATGTGCCCGATTTTCCAATTAACATTCGCGCCTCACGTGATACGTCTCTGACCAGATTCAGACGTCATCAAAGTTCTTCGTCTACAATTTCTTACGCTTCACTAAAAAACCGCTACTATAAAACAATATTTGATCTAGAATTCCTTGACTATACCCAAACACACTATGCACTCATTTTTCGACTATTAGTACATTGTATGCTTATTGAGAAATACTCAACTGATGGACGACTACTTAACTAGAATTAATGCTTTAGGTAATAGTGTTCACGCGGTGTTTAGCTATTAGTATATTATAATATAATATGATCATTTGACCCATTTGTTTGAAAAAAAAAATGAAATTTAGAACTAGATTTTCCTACGAAATTTAGAGTTGTACTACCTGTGCGTTTAATATATTATTCTATAGAATTTGAGATACATTAGTGATTCGAACTTCGTGCACTATTCTCGTTAGTTGACTGAAGATTACTTCATTAGAACTATACGCGTTATGTCATAATCGTATAATGCTCAGTCATTGATACACTATTATAGTAATGGCAAATTACTTAATTAGAGTAATAAGAGCATAATTCAGATAATCGCGGGCTTCATTATATGCGCACCGAGAGTTCGCGTTATGGACGTCAGGATACTTAAAGCCAGACTGTTATTATTTACACGATGATGTTATAGTCCTATCAATGAACACTGTGCTATCCTAATCATGTTTCCAGGCAAAAATCAGTGGCCCACTCAGGATTTAATAATCATAGGGGGAGCCGAGTTGAACGGATAAAAATATTTTTAATACACATTTAATGATTCATTAGGTGATTATGAAAAATTTAAAGAAGAAAATCAAGATTTCTTTTCTTTTTACAAGTTGAATTATTTCAGCCGTGGTTACATTAATCCCCCCCTCCCTGAGTGCGCCACTGAAGATGATTCATTAAACGAAACAGGTTTCGTTCATTTTAGATGGCAATTTAAGATTTGGCGAACAAACAAATTTAAGGAATAACTCAAACTGATTCACAACGAAATATAAATTTAAGTAAAAATATCCTTAGATTTCAACATAGAAATCAATCTTCGTTAAGAAATGAGAACCCCGTAGGACACTAATAACTCTTAAATACATTACGGTCCCCAAGTGCCGGGAGATTAATCGATTAAATCGAATCAAACGATTGACTCTTTTCAATAAACTTCCACGACCCTACGTCATATTAAAGCTATCGCTAACTACTCCCAGTTAGTACTTACAACAATGCCCTTTGTAGATGGATGATGTAACGACGTAAGGTATTGGGCGTGGAGGATGGCTAACGATTCGCAGGCCTCGAATTCACCACCACCTAAGAAGAAAGTACAAATGGACCGGGTGATCGACATGGAGGATGCAATTGAGTCCACATCGAGTCCCCTAAAACGTACAACCATGACATCGTTGCTTCTAACTCGGTGGTTGGCGTCGAAGAGCACATCAAGCATGGAGCCAGAAACGATATGGCCGGCCGACGACCGAAACCTGGAATATGGCACACCACCTCCGATAGAAGAGGCACACTGCTACTCGATGTGTGCCAGTGAGAGCTCGTGCACCGAGGAGATGAATTTCACTTTGCAAGTCAACAAAGATATAATCAGGAACCTCTTGACAGAGCATATGAGATGCGTAGGGGGTCGGCTGCAGCTGCTGGACGATTTGGAGATGAACAAAATAGACATGGGGAGTCCCGAGCGTTTGGTAAAGATTTACAAGCGACAGGAGATAAATACTCTCTTACTGCACGCTAGCTTCCTCGGTCGAGTGGACTTTATCATCGGCTTGCATAAATGCGCAGCGGATTTGAATCACTCTGAGCAGGGGCAAGGTCTCACACCGCTGCACCTGTGCGCGTTCAGCAACTGTTTAGAAGGCGTACAGTATTTACTGACCAACGGGGCCAACATGACCTTAGAACGCACTCATACACCATTCCATTATGCTGCTTTCGGGAATGCCTTTAAAGTGGCTCAGTATTTCCTTCAGGTAGGGTACAGTCAGGAATCCCCTCTAGAAGAAGAGACCGTTCTGCACGCGGCGGCCAGGT
This sequence comes from Andrena flavipes, assembly GCA_963971345.1. Taxonomy (NCBI): domain Eukaryota; kingdom Metazoa; phylum Arthropoda; class Insecta; order Hymenoptera; family Andrenidae; genus Andrena; species Andrena flavipes. Next base: position 52,167,336 of record OZ020482.1, read on the forward strand.
CCAACGCTTTGAGCGTGTTGAAACTATTAGCCCCGCATAACCCTACTCTAAACAGCCTTGACTGCAACGGATATGCTGCTATACACCTTGCAGCTGACAGAGGGGACTCACCTTGCACGATGGCGCTTCTAGACGCTGGTTGTCAGCTGGATCTGACTACCAAGAAAGGGGACACTGCTCTGCACCTCGCGGCGGAGGCCAGCTGCGTGGAGAACGTCGATCTGCTGGTCGAAAGGGGCGCAAATGTTCATTTGAAGAACCATAGAGGTCAAACCGCTTTGCACATTGCTTCCCGGTCTCATTCGTTGGAGTGCGTGGAGATACTGTTGAAGAAAGGTCGCTGCAACCCTAACGTCGAGGATGACGACGGAAGAACGCCCCTGCACCTTGCTTTAGGGAGGTCTTTGCTAGCTTACGACGTAACCGAGTTTCTCATAACGTGGAAGGCGAATGTGAATAAAACCGACAAATACGGCTACACGCCGCTTCACGTCGCTGCTCTGAACGAACTGTCCCAGTGCGTGGACATTCTGATCCAGCATGGAGCGGACCTGAGCGCTAGGACTAAGGGCGGCACCAGCGCGCTGTCTATAATCTTGCGCAAAACGCCGACGTCGCTGAACGTCTTCAAGCAGAGGCTGGACGCCTCCATAACGCTCCATCAACATGGGTCTGCTACGGGAGAGGTGGAACTTCGACTAGACTTCCATCCTCTGCTAATGCACCAGCAGCAAGGTGAGATAAGGTACCTGGGTACTTTCGTGAAGGAAGGGTACAAGGAGATTCTGGAGCATCCGCTCTGCCAGGCGTTCCTGCACTTAAAGTGGCAGAAGATCCGGAAGTATTACGTGGGCAGGCTGGTATTCTACTTGTTCTACGTTCTCATACTCACTGGCTGGGTAATGACTGCTTTGGCGCATAACTGTTACAACGAGTCGCACGGGCAATTAGACACCACCCAGCCGCCATTATGCGCGAATACCACCGGCATAAATGGCTTCCTCTACAGACATCCCACTTTGCTCGAGATGGAGTGGTACGCGCTCATGGTGCTCACCATCCTCGATGCGATCCGCAAGCTGACCAGCATACCCACCTACCTCTCCGTTCGCCAGTTCTTCGCGCAGGCCGAGAACATGGTCGAATGGTGCGTGATCTTAAGCGTGTTCGCCACGTCCTTCATCTACACGGGCAGGACGTACCCGTGGCAGAACCACGTGGGAGCATTCGCGGTGCTCTGCGGCTGGAGCAACCTGATGCTGATGATTGGCCAGCTGCCTATATTCGGCGCGTACGTGGCGATGTTCACCAGCGTCCAGGCGCAAGTGTTCAAGCTTCTCTTGGCGTACGCCTGCCTATTGGTGGGCTTCACAGCGAGCTTCTGCGTCATCTTCCCGCGCTCCAAGTCGTTCAGCAGCCCGCACATCGGCCTGATCAAGGTTCTCGTGATGATGACCGGGGAATTGAACTTCGAGGATCTATTCTTCCCCAGAGAGGAGGACGGCAAGTCCACAGACTCCGGAGGCACATCCTGGATCCTGCTCCAAGTGTCAGCTCAGCTGTCCTTTGTACTGTTCCTCTTGTTCGTCACCATTGTTCTCATGAATCTTCTCGTAGGCATAGCTGTTCACGACATCAAGGGGCTGCAAAAAACGGCAGGCCTGGCGAAACTGGTTCGCCAGACGAAGCTTATCTGCGACGTCGAGACAGCGCTTTTTCTAGGTCTCATGCCGAAGCGGGTGACGAAGTTCCTGCGATGGACCGCGTTGCTGCTGCCATCACCTCTCAGGGCGGTTTTAACCGTGCGGCCTCTCAATCCCAGGGAGACCAGGCTACCTCGCGACTTACTGTTAGCCGCTCACAAAGTCGCCAAGGACCGCAAGAATGTCACCGGGGCGTTGTACGGCAGGAAGAGTAACGGCACCATGTACACTTATTTGAAAAGCGAGCCTTATTCGACGTGTCGTCGACGCTCCCCCGAAGAGGGGCCAGTCGTCGACGACTCCACAACCCAAGGGGAATTGGCGGAGTTGAAGAAGGTCTGCGAGAGGAACCATCAGCTTCTCCAGGATCTTCTGAAGGCGCTGGTAATTGAGAAACGTTGCGACGCGGAAAAGGATGAGGCCAATTAAGCGCGCTCTTTGATTCATGGAATCCCGGCGGCGCTCGTTGAATATCGTGTGAACGATCTAGAGAACTTCGGTGATCTGCATTGTCACTGAGAAACGTGGCGCAGAGACTACGTGGAGAAGAAATTGCATGGGTAACCTTGCGTTAATTCTAGTAAACTATTTTTAAATCCCAGGAAGACAAAGATCGGTAATCGCTAGGGAAATCCAGTTCAGTATTGATTGTTAACGCGCTTCCATGGTTTCTCTCTTATAAGTTGACGCGATTCTTTGACGAAAAGACGGGAAACGGAAGGCAGTAAAAAATGAATGGATAGAATCAGAGATGGTGGATTACAGGAATACCCGTGACCTGTGCAATTTCTTACCGCAAAGTAAAACTCTGAGAAGCGCGTATGTAGAGAAGACTGGTGTATACATATGAAATGGAAGTGTTGCTGTTTAATTCTGCATGTGTTTCAATTTCCATTCCACAATTTTAAGTAGCCTTCGTTGCGAGTAATTTTTACTTTCCTCCGAGGAAAGAATGCTGTATGGTATTAGAATATTAGATTGCCTAGTGTTGATCTCGGTTGACGACTTTTATGCAATTACTCATGACAATAATTGAAGGAAAAACGTAGTTTATATATTTAAACGTATAGACTTTCACTCAATATTTGCGAAATATTGTGTTACGAGTATATTAAGGTAGAACATTCCGTCCACAACATATGAGTATCACGAAGACCATGGGAATATTTGTAAGTCGAGTATTAAAAACGACATGGAACATTATGCTACTATTTAACTTTGTACTTCATACCGCATGGTGTTATGTAAATAACTGTGTTAAATGATTGTAAATACAATATGGTTAAATAATAATGGATATGTAAAGCTTAATTGCTGCGTTTCAATTTTATACTGTATGAAAATATTTAAATAAATCGTTTCACAATAGTACATTACGTGACAAGGGAGAGAAGACAGTGATTTCGACGAAAGTGAAGTTTGCCGCCTATAGCCTTGTTATGTATTAATACTCCCTTTCCTTCATCTATTTGCAATATTTTAAAATTCAACTGCGTCGTTATGCATCACCAGAAGCACGTCTACTTTTCCATGCTTTAAACGCAAACATAATTACGTAAGGTTGTTATACATTACATTCATAATTGGAAGTTGAAATTACACTGAAACGGTGGTAGCAATCATTCACAACGTAACAATCAAAGAGAAGGTATACCAAGAGGCGACTCTCCGAGCGGTATATTTGAAGTTCTTCGTTGGCTTGTCCCTTTAAATTGGTTGTATAGGCAGCTGTATATATTCGTCTTACTATCGCCTCTTGTGAATCCCTCCCCTTTCCGACTACCAAATGGACATTTAAATTGGTTGTGCATTTCGTCTCTCTCTAAAACTGATTTCTTTGTCAGAGTGTCGCCTCTTTGTATACCTTCTCTTTGTAACAACGTCATTCTAAAAGTATAGCTGAGGGGTTAAGGCAGGCCTGTCCAACTTTTGATCTTGCCCTCGAAGAGCAGCCGCGGGTGGTTGCGAGCGAAGGCAAGAGCGACGGCAAGAACGGCAGCCGTAAAAGAGTGGGGATAGTGGCGTTCACACATTTCTCCAACAAGAAGACCTTTCGCTCTTGGGCCTGCAAATGCTTGTGCGAGCAAATCCCTGGCTAGGCCTGGGTTAGGGGAAAAACCCGGGAATGTCCACTTTTCGTGATTTTACGATTTATAGCATACTTCACTACTCGGCTTCGACTGAAAAGATTCTGATTTTATAAAAAAAAATATTTATTTTTTGTGAAAATAGTCACATTCGATTAGGTAGGCATAATGAGCTGGAACACATTTCGTGACCCCAAAGCTTAAAATAAGCTTAAAATAAAGAAAAACGCCATTCTGATCGTGAGTGGTTCATTTTAAAAGGAATCGTGCTTCTACGTTGTTGCGATTCTGTTTTGTCTGCACAGCAGTTTCACAGATATCCGGAATGCCGTATTGCTCAATAATCTTGCGTATGCTTTGAAAAACAAAAATTTGTGTAATCCTGAACACGTTTCGTAAAGTGTTTAAGTACCAAACTAAAGAGACATCGAAGGAAGGTGAATTGCAAAACTATATGGTAATCGACACCATTGAACCTGTCGCCTTGTTTATTTACGATCCCATGTACAAAGATCGCCGTGAGTCTGTGGAAAGATACTTTCCGTAATAAATCTTTTAGCATACATTTTGTTCGATACTAATCGAAATTTTGGAATTTTTCATTCCTACGATGATGGTTATAACCGGTAATAACGTTATACTTTAAGCAGGGAATTAACATTCAGTTTGTATTTTTACATTTAAAAAGAAAAAAGAGAGACTATATACCGAGCATTGGCCAATTTACGTTGTTTTTGGTCAACAGCTGGTGGGAAATCCTTTGCTTAAATGACCACTAACGAGTTTAATTACGAAAACGTTCGATAACTAGTTCCAAGAATCTGATACGTCAGTTCTAATCTTTCGGCAATTAAGTATTCAAACGCAAGCCTTTTTCGTTCTATCTATTGTTAACTGTTCTCTGCAATCGGCAAAACTTATGTGCAAGTGTAATTTATAGAAAAAAAAGGATTTTTTTAAAAACGCACATACTAAAAGGAACATATAAATTAAAAATAATTTTGATACCGATCTAACTGACTATCTTAGAAGAATTGCCTCATATGACTAAAACTAAAGGCGTGAGGCGTAAATATTGAGATGTCCTTTTTATGTAAATATTTATAATGCTCTACGTATTTTAATATATTAGTTGCACGAGCTTTTTCCACTTGATTGCGAGCAGTCAAATTCCTCAATTCAAAATCTGTCCGGCGATCTAACCAGATTAAAAGTCAAGACAAAATCGTGCCGTTCAGCAATTAGTTTTTGCATAACTTCAAATATTCAATATTTGCGCTTCACATTTTTATTTTTAGTTCTATGGGAAACTCCTTCTAAGACAGTCATTTCGGCCGGTAACAAAAGTATTTTTTCCTTTCTAGTACATTTTAATAAAAACATGTTTTAAAAAATTCTACTCAAATTATTTTATGCTTCTTCGTGAAAATGTGATATTGTCATTGGAACTACGTACAGTCACGTCTGAAAATAAGTTGACACTCTTTAAAATCGCATAAGCGGAATTAGTTTTCTGGGTGACGTATTTCGTCGTTTTGAAAAAATGCACTTGGTCTAAATAGCAAAAAAAAAGTAAAGGTCTTTTTTTTTTCTTACTTTTTTCTGAGCCTGTAATGAAAATTCAAAAAACCCGTTTGCAGATAAATAGGTTTACGGTGCTCTGTGCTATAAACGCTAAAGATCGCAGAATATGGTCGAAAATCGAGAAATTCCCGGAAATCAGCAATTTCAGCATGTATACAACTTACTTCAATCTGCAAACGAGTTTTTTTAAATTTCATTACAAGCTCACAAAAAAGTTTAATAAAAAAACGACCTTTACTATTTTTTTTTTTTTGCTATTCAGACCAAGTGCATTACGAAATACATCACCGAGAAAACTAATTCTGCTAGCTTCTAAAAAAAAACTCAAGTCGTTTGGACCAATTTTAAAAAAGTTATGCGATTTTAAAGAGTGTCAATTTATTTTCCAACGCGACTGTATGTGTGCATAGTTTCAAGTCGATCGGATTTGTGGAAGTGGGTCAAAATTAGCTTACAAGATTTCAACCCAACTAAATTAACGAACTCACAAGTGAAGGTAAAGAAAGGCTTGTAAAATTAAATTGCTCAGTCTCCCAAAATATAATTTTCGCGCCCATTTATAAATATCAAGGATATTAAAACTTGTTCACCCAGCGAATGGTGTTTAACCATTCTGTATTTGTGTAAATAGAAAACAGTTGCTTAGTCACTACAGATTATGTTGTACCTAGCAATCTACATTTATAAGTGTATAAATCAATTACGTAAAACTGTTACGTTTCGCCTGATCAGTTGAGCGTAGTTATTTGGGCCACGAGAGTTGGCAAACATTTACGGAAGTGGAAAAATGTACTTCAGTCTCAGAAGGATAGAAACAATGGAACCGGTTCCATTTCGTAGATAAATCTTTTCTCTTTCATAAAGCGGACTATCTCTTACGAAAGAGAAACAGAAAACATATATAGGGAGAGTAGGGGAATTGCGAACACTTAAGGGAAATGTTAAGTTGAAACAAAAGTATTGACTCGAATCAGGTTTACTTTATAGATAATTGAACTTTGGTTAATTATCTACAAAGACAACACAAAGAATTATAGATACTTTAATAAATAAATCATTTTTTGAAAGAAAAACAAAACTCTTTCTGTCCGCAATTACCTGTAGTTAGCGGGGTAAATAGGAACGACTGTTTAACCGGTTAACTGTCAATGTATCATATATGATTAAAAAAAATTTAATGGAATTACATTCTCAAAATCAAATGGAATAACTTTTTTGATTTTCAAACGATTTGAATGAAACTTGGTATGTAATGGTTTTTGAGGTCGCTGAATTGTCAAATTCAATATCGCAGACTCAAAATGGCCGAGCCAAAATAGCTGTCAAATATTAAAATGTTATCGGGATTTAGAAAAATCGTATATAAGGGTTTTTGGGGTCGCTGAATCTGAATTTGGCATTGGAATTTTACATTTCGATATGGCCGAACCAAAATGACTAGCGAATTTTTGGGATTTGTATAAATTATACGTACTGTATTCAATTTCATAAATAAGCTCTTACTCCCGAAAATTTCACGACCCCAAAGTGTACCGAATTATAGACAAGAAACCTTCACAAATAAAAAATTTTTAAATAAAAAGAAGGTTTAGTAAAGAATTGAAAAAACTCACCCCTAAATCCTATTTTTTAGGGGTTGGGGGTGTCAGATGGAAAAAATAACCCCTGGAATCGATACACCGACTCAAAAAAACCCTGCATACCAAATTGTGTGTGATTCAGTTAATTTTTCGATATTGCCAGTTTGGGCACGAACGGTAAAAAACGCCGTGCCAGTTAACCGGTTAAAGATCTTGATCTTTACTAAACACTGGTTTTCTTCCACACTGTGGGTCTGACACAGTCTCTCTCCTTGTTTGATTGAATTTTGGTTGCTCGTGGGATTGAATATTTATGTGCTGCCTAACGCATCGAAAACAGGGCTTAAAAACTGTTATAATGTCGATTTCGGTTCTCCAAACGGTCATTCAGAACCTTTATTCTGAATAACTGTTATAAAGAATCGAAATTTCCAACTATTATTTGTTTTGTTACGGTTCCTATTTGCCTCCTCATATTGCTTCCATAACCGTTATTTTTTCGGTTCTATCTATATCGGTTCCGAAACGGTTCTAGAATCAATTTATGTATCGACTTTTCCCTAATTGATATCATTAATTATTGTAGCTGCAAACTACTGTATATGTGCATATGTTTTACAAAATCCTTATAGAAAAAGGAGAAACTTTTATACATATCAGTGATTTCTAATAAAGCGTTGAAATAAATAAATCAGCTAGGTACATACGAGCCCAAATACGTTGTTTGTAATTGCCCCAAAGGAACAGAAGTTAAGAAATTTCAAATAAAACAAATACGAACATATATATATGTACAAAGTGATCCCGTGATTTTATTTAGAATTAAGTAATTGAACTACGAAAAAATGGTGCTTTGTTGGGTAGTATAGGTTTAATGCACTATAGACTCAAAATACTCGAGAGTAAAATTATAAGGAAAGCTACGAAAACATTTCGCGACCATTACTTTCGCGGTTGTAGCCTTCCGTCGTGAGGGTTTCCTTAATATTAACCATTAGGGCTGTCCGTGTACTTGAATATTTGAGCAGCTTGATATTCGGTCCGAGCCGAGCCGGGTACCCGTTAGATCCTGGCGGCTTGAAAAATTCGGGTACCTAGCGCAAATTGTTTCGGGCGGCTCGGTATAAGGGGTTAGCTCGAATTGTTTCGGGTGGCTTGGAAAATCCGAGTGCGTCGAATGTGGTTTGAGCAGTCCGACTGTCGAGGCGCTCAGATTTTCCGAGCCACCCGAAACAATTGGTCGAATTACCCGGATTTTACGGGTACTTGGCTCGGCTCGCTTTATTCGAGTACCCGAACAGCTTTACTAAACATAGCTAATTACATCATGTAACAAAATCGTGGGAGGATAGGGCAAGCTAATCTAGCGAATATATCGCGGTGTTCCGGTTTACCCCACGTTCGCAATTCCCCCACTCTCCGTTACGAGAATCGAATGCGATCATAAATCTACTGTGATACATTAACACCAATTTATTCTTGGTAAAAAGTAAGAAATTATCGTAAAAATGAATGTTTCCTGATCAATCAATCAACTTTGTAATGTCTGATCAAGAATTGTCCAATCTACAAGCCACCTGTACCGCAGATCAATATTAAAAATAAACAATATCAACTTACAAGGGAAGATCCCCACCCACAAATTAAAAAAATTATGAAACTTTGGGGAATTGGAGAGGATATATAGGTATGCATTGCGCATTTTTTTTTTGCTGCTCTAATTTACTCTAAGGGAGTGAAATTGATACCTGAATATCCGGTTGTCTTCCGATTTTGTCTTATAACTCGCGATGGTTCAATTACTAAATGATATTCCTAATTAAAAGAAGTAACTTTTGTCTGAAAACTTTTCTTGTATGTTATAACACAACATCGGAAAATAGTCAAATTTTCAGGGGTCAATTTCACCTCCTTAAAGTGATTTTGGGCAGCATAAAAAACTGCGCAATGCATACCTATATATCCTCTACATATTCCCAAATTTTCATAATTTTTGGAATTTCCGGATTGGGGATCTCCCCTTCTTAGTTATCACCACTGTAAAATTACTGTAAAATGTCTACAGAAAAGTTAAAGGTATCTCTACGACCATCTCTATATAAACGCTTCGCATCTGCGACAACCAAATAACCTATAAAGCCCACTTTAGAGGTCCTAAGTGCCATACCATCGAAAATTCTCATTAGTATTCACTGTTCAGCGAGAAACTATTCGAAAATAGAACCGGTTCCATCTCGCCGATAATCTGAATGTGATCCGAACGCCGTCCGTACAATGATAGAGCACAATTACTAGCCACTGGACGGAATTAAACAAGGACGCTGAGTTTCAGGTCCGTGAGTCTATCTAGATTTTGCGGAACATCTTAAAGTCCGTCGAATCCGTGAAAAGGCTCACATCAGCGCGGACTCTTGCGTGGCATGGAGTCGAGGCTCCGTAGACCAGTGTAAATCGTATCGGTTTTAAAGAACAGTGACACTTCATAGCCCCTAATTATAAATCCGAATACATTATTCAGTGAACTCTCTTTTCTTTTTCATCGTTGAATCAGCACGTAGCTGCCGATCTTTAACGTGCGGAGTAACAGCTGGATCGATTTTGTTAAAAGTGTGCCATCGAAGAATTCCGTGGGGTAATTATAATTGCACGTAGAGAGGAGATCGAAATTCGAAATACCAGGTTCGTGACGGCGTGCAATCGACACAAGAGCTGATGATACTGATAACAGTGATGAGGAGTGATGATGGAGGATTGGTAGAGAAGGCTACGCTCTATGAACCACTTTGTTTTCATCTGGAACGTTGTGCTCTGTATGGAAATTGAAATTTTACAGTGCAACAAAGGCGTATTTTCAATTGAAAATTGAAAGACACGTAGTGCATGCACATCGCGGTAAATGGAATCTGAGAAGATAAAGGTGCACGTGACGAAGAGACGTTCGGCCATTTGTATTGAAAACTGAGGACAGGTGTTGCTGTGGAAACATTGTGAATGTGTTGGTTCGAGAACAATCGCAGTTGACAACAGAATAGCTGGGAATTCGAACTATCAAAATGTGCAAGATAAATAATCTTATAAGACAGAATTCCATTTGAACAAAAGAACGGAACGAAGAGATCGGATTCCTGTACACGACCAATGCCAAGAAAATATTGAAGTAACGAAGGACGAGAATTCTAACGTTCTTTTTACCTTCGACAAGTGACTCAGTTCTAAAGTTATACTGTTTTTCGTAAAATACGTGTAAGATAAACGAATAGACACGAAAGAAACGCACACATACTAAATTTGTATATATAAATATTTATTATGGTAATTCTGAAATTTACTTATGCTCGACGCAGGAACTCGAAAGGTAGATAATGAATAGAACTCTATAATACAATTTTCCGCGAAAAAAGTGGAAAAATTATTCCATTTTGATAATCTGAGATTCCAATAATTTGTAATCTCTTTTCAGTTTGAAAAAATATAAAGCTTTTGAGTTTGTTTGTAAACGCAACCAAAGTATTAAGAAATCAATTTCGATGATTTGCAAAAAGTCAACAACAGACTTCATATTCACATATTCACATTGATTATTTTTTCCAGTATATTGATATATTTGAGAGACTAATTTTTATTCCTCTGTTTTTTGTGCCTCTCTTGCGTGTTTTGGTAATTCCATGTGCGTCAAAAATCGGTTCCACAGTCTCAGTATAATTTAAACACTTACTAGCATCATTGAAACATCGATGGATGTTGATCAGGATATGAGGAACGCAATCAGTGCTGATGACTGACGTCGTTACATAACTCGACTTTGTAAAACAATTTCGAAATACATTTTAGACCTCCGTAGATCCGAGCGCGACAATTTCTTCCAATTTTGCACAGAGAATTACGACTGTCCAGAAATTGTTAAACGCACGACAGCCTTTTTCCAGAAGTGCAACGAGACTAGAGAAAAGCTCAGGGAGGCGAAAAGAAACTCGAATTGAAAGAAGAAAACTCTACGAACAGTTGTTACCATTCTCAAGTGTGGATCGAAAAGTTCGAAGAGTCCTTTGGATCGTAGAAGAGATCAAAGGGACACGTAGCCGCTGAAGAATAGGATTTCGTCGGATTTGAACGAGAGAAAGCTTGTTGCTCGTAACGAGAGAGAGGCTGGACGATGATGCGGCCTCTGTCCCGTTAGTTTTTAAGCTCAAGGCCCCTATTCGAAGAAGGACTGCCTCTAGAACGGAAGCATCTATTTTCCTGTGCAAACTTATATATAGAATGAATCCATACGGGTCGACCGATATAAGTCACTCGGGCGAGTGACACCAGCAGTCGCGTGTGCTGCAATGACGAGAGCATTCTCTTAAAGTGATCCAAATGACTTTGGGACGTGACGTGATAAACGAAGAAAAGAGTGAGGCCGAGGTATGACGATTGGAACGTTCCTGCGAGGAGATCCACGATAACAGAGTGTGTGTGCGTCTTGTGGTTACGTCGCAGTTTCTTCTTCATCATCTGTCGTCTACGCCGAAAAGGATCATCGCGAGCGGAGAATGGACGATAAACCGGTGGACGGGAGCACAGACGACCAGTCGAAAATCGTGGTACACCAGGCGTCGGTGGTTTCCGAGGAAAGATCGTGGCGTTTCTCGTTCACGAGCTTAAGAGATCGTCGCCTGTCGTTCGACGAGAACGATTACTGGAGAACTATAAAAGAAGGGGACCGGCGAGACCGCGAGAATGTCGACAGATCGACCCAGGGGAAGATGAAGCCGTTGGCCAGCCACGAGAGAAGAACGAGGCATTATTCGTTGACGAGACTGAAGAATCGCCGTTCCTGCCTCTATTTCGACGAGGAGAAGGATTCGCCGACGGGGACGGATAAAGGCTCCATTAACGAGGCCATTAACAATAAAACGACGCAAACGCTGAGGCTAGCAATCGTCGGCAACGGGAAAACGAGGCACTGTTCATTGTCCAACTTGGACGATCGATCCAACGATCATCTCTCCACGAGATTCGCCTCCACCTTCAGGTCCGTCAGGCAGCGGCAGTCTAGTACTTCCGAGAAGATCGTGCTCGAAGACTGCCGACCGAATAATTCCACGAACGATCATGTAGAGATCGATGCTGGGACACCGCCGCCGGTCGACGAGTCTCTGTTCTACGACAACCTGGATGTGTTCCAGCAAACGCAGATCAACGACAACGATCTCCGATCGATAATGTGGTCGATCGTGACCGCGGCGGAGATGAAGCTGCTGCATCAGCTAGAGAAGTGCAACGCGTTGCCGGAAATACCGCCCGGAGAGAGGATAAGGAACATTGCTTACTTGTGGTCCTGTTACCGCGGCCTGACGCAGCTTCTGCCGCAGTTGGAGGAAATACACGCGAGCGCCGATTACGTGGAGCCTTGCACAGGCATGAATGGGATTCTGGCGGCCTCCCTGAGCGGTAACGTAGCATGCATCCAGCACCTGATACAGAAGGGCGTCGATATCAATTTCAGAAACCCGATCAACCACTACACGCCTCTTCATTTCGCCGTCCTTGGGAAGTCCACGGAGGCAGCACGCGTGTTGCTCGACAACGGCGCGAAGCCGAGCACATGCCTCTACCAGGAGATCGTCGAGCCCGTGCTTCACAGCGCTATCAGAGCAGGTGCTGTGGAGATAGTGAAATTGTTGCTGGACCGGGGGGCGAGCGTGGTGGAGAAGAATCACATGGGAGAGACGCCGCTTCACGTAGCCTGCTTCGTCCAGTCGATCGAGTGCGTGGAATTGCTGCTGGATTCCCCCGGGACCAACATCAACGCGGTGGACCGGGCTCACAGAACACCTCTTCACTTCGGCGTGATGACTACCAACTCCTCCGCGAAGCTAGTCGAGGTGCTGCTGAAGCATGGCGCCTCGGTGAACGCCGCGGACAAGACTGGCTTCACTCCTCTTCACGTGGCCGCGCTCAACGAACAATCGCACTGCGTCGATGCCCTGATTTGGGCTGGTGCCGACGTCAGCGCGACAACCAGTGCTGGACTGTCCGCCTTAAATATCATACTCCGGAAGATACCCGAGTCCCTGCAGGTGTTCCGGCAGAGGCTCGATGCTTCGATAACGCTCAGGAGACCCGTGTCTCACAACAGAGAGTTCGAGATGAGGCTACACTTCGACCTGCTGTTCCCGAGCGGCAACCAATGCGAGACCAGCTTTATCAACACGTTCGTGCAGGAGCGCCGCAAGGACCTGCTGTCGCACCCGCTGGTAATGGCTTTTCTCCACCTCAAGTGGGAGAAGATCAGGAAGTTCTACCTGCTGAGGATCCTGCTCTACGCTATGACCGTCATCTGCATGACCACGTACGTCCTCACGGCGTTAGCGTACAAGTGCTACAACCACGACGAGGCCATCAACTCCAAGGAACTGTGCAGCAGCAAACGAATCTCTGGCTTCCTCTTCAGGCGGCCCGTCATCGAGATTCAGTGGTACCTGCTGCTGATCTTCACCTGCATCTCCATCCCCAGGAAGATATTCGGCTTCATGGTGTACACGTCCGCAAAACAGTACTTCTCCAACATCGACAACGTGCTGGACGGGGTCGTTATAATTAGCGTGTTCGTCACGTCCTTCGTGTATACAGGGCGTACGTATGATTGGCAGAATTACGTGGGAGCGTTCGCCATACTCTGCGCGTGGACCAACTTGATGCTGATGGTCGGCCAGCTACCCGCTTTCGGCACCTACGTGGCGATGTTCACTCACATACAGTTCGAATTCGCCAAGCTGCTGCTGGCTTACTCGGGCCTGCTGATAGGCTTCACCGTCAGCTTCTGCGTTATCTTTGTCGGGGACCCGTCCTTCGGTAACCCTTTCACGGGCCTCATCAAAGTATTAGCGATGATGGCCGGGGAATTGGACTTCGAAAATCTGATCAAAGAGTCTCTCGTTATATATCATCCGTTGTCGGTGTGCTCTCAGATCCTTTTCACTCTGTTCATCGTATTCGTCACCGTGATTCTGATGAATCTGCTGGTTGGCATCGCCGTGCACGACATACAGGGCTTGAGGAACCATGCTGGCTTAACAAAGCTTGACCGTCAAACGAAGCTGATCCTTTTCACCGAAATGGTTCTGCACAACAGCTCGATCCCATACGCATTCAGAAAATGGATGTCCGACCACAAGATCAACGTGGAGAATAGGAAAAGGGTGCTGGTGGTGAAGCCGTTGAATCCTCTTGAGAAGAGATTGCCGAAGGACATCCTGAAGGCAGCTTACGAGATAGCCCAGAAGAATATACCGTTCATGAACGACGACACCATTAGCTTGAGTGATCACATGATGTGGATGAGACAACAGAGCGAGGAATATTCTGATAGTAATTTGCAACTAGTCATTGAAAGCCTAGCCACCAAACTACAGTCCTACGAAGACACCGTCAAGTCGCTGAAGGAGCAGCTCTTAGACACTAACAAAACCTTGGAGAGTGTTATAAAGAATCTGTCAAAGGAAAAGAATAATTGACAGTTTCCTAGGTACTAGCATTAAAATTACCAATGCTTTTGTATATATAGCTTTTAATTCTAATATACCCACGGTACCTACAAAACTTATTAATTACATATACGCTGAACGATGAAATGTAATCGGAAGTGCGGTACTCTTTGGCGATTTGGACGAATCGATAAATTAAATTTTTATGTAAACGCCACGTTTAAATATTCGCGAGAAGTGACTCATCAGAGAATAAACATGAAAGTGAAAGTAAAAGTGAAAAGAAGAATATTCTGCAATTTTAATGTTAGTAGCAATCGTATCAACGTTCTGTATTTCTTTTAGACTGGTCTTTTTATCGTTATATAATTAGAATCTTTTACACGCGCAATATACTTTCTAATTGTTATTATTGTTGCAACGAATACTAAAAATACGTTGATCATACGTACTAAATAATCAATTTGGCAATTTAATAATTGAATAATTTATGAGTAAATTTGAATTAATAACTTTGCTCGTTTTGCAGTGAATATAAGATATAATTAACACAGTCCGCTTCGAATTGCAGATTATATTCCCCCTAATTTTTACGGATATGACTGACAAAGTTGATATTGAAGCAACCGTTACTGGTGGAGGGCCAACTGGACAATCAGGTGCTATTCGTTGGGGTATCGCGCAGGGTATTCGAAACTTTGTCGATATTGAAATGATAGAAAAAATGAGAATTGGTAAGGAAAATAGTATTTTTATTTAATCACTTGTTTACCATTTAATTGACATGTTCCGTGCCGTGTTATTTATATATAGTATATTATGAAACTTGTGAAAATATGATTACGAGTTACGACTTATTGTTCACTTATGGTGGGAACTAGAATGCCATTATTACTGCGCGCTGCCCATTGAAGCATTAATTCTTAGATGTAATTCGCAAAGTGGCAGTGAGGTCAGTCGTTAAATTCATTCTACAACTCTTTGATTATTCGAACGAATCGAGAAACTTGAAACCGCTTTCGTGAAATATTTTAATAACTTTTCTGTTGTTCTTTCTGTAGGGGAATAGAGGAAATTAAATTCTAATAATAGTAATCGATATTCGTGAGAATCAAAGAGCTATTACTATACCATCCTTGCAGTTACTGAATATCTAATATATTATAATTGAAAATTGAAATTCATACTTGTTATAGAAAATGGATCCCATACTTTCTGATAGCTGTGATTTCGATCGATAATACAACGAAATATTCACAAGTTTCAATAAAATTTCGCGAACTAGAACACATTCAAGAACGTCTACTTATTTTGGAAATGGTCACGCGAGAATTTATTTTGAATAGTATTTGTTTTCGGTTGCTTTTTAGTTAATAAGCATTTTCATTATCTGTATTTATTTAAAATATTATCTTGCACACGTTATAGTATGGAAAATTATGTTTATACAGCTGGCCTTCTAACAAGGGACTGGAGAAGACGCGAGAGGAAGAAGTGGGGTCAAGAAGGAGCTCGAAGAAAATTCACGTGGAAGAAACGTTAAATTTTTTTTCAATTTTCTGTACTATGAAAATTATATAAATAGTTTCGAATAAATTCTTGTAAAGTATGTTCCAACTAAACCATAGTATATTCACCACGCTTGTCTATAAGGTGAACGTTCTAAGTATGGAAGATAATTAAGAAACTAATTAAATAAAATGTTTTAAAACATTTGCTACCTGTTAGATTTCAAGCATATTCTAGTAGGAAGGTGAACATATAGCCAGAAAAAAAATAGACATTTGTATTTTACGACTTATTGTTCAAATTAATTATGTAATCAATCTAAAGAATTTTAATTATAAAATGTTTTGTACCTAGCAGACAAATGAAGTAGTATATAATGCACCCTTCACATTCTCTCCATAGGTGTCAAGCCAAGTAATTTCATACTTTGAGCGAAAATAATTTTCGAGGTATGAAAGAGCATAAGCCTTTGGCTTGCCAAATCTGAAGGCTCGCCTTTTATCCTCAAACTCTTCATTGCTTTATTGACAGCATCGCTACAAGGAAAAATGTATCAAATTTATAAAATTTACAAAATTACAAGGAACTATATAAAACTGATGTATATACAGTTCCAATATCATTGCTTAAATAATACATAATGTACTCACCTTAATTGGAAAAGATATGTTGTTAATATGCATGGTTCTAATCTTTCATAAGATTTCAGAACCACTTCATCAAATTTACTGATTAATATAATCAAATCGTCAACTACTGGTTCCTTTAATAAACTTGGATTACATTCTGTCGTTATAGTAGCACCACAATAAAGCTCCAAATTAGTTAAACGACAATGAGTGTATTGCAACTTTATTCCAGTATTACCTTTCATCTAATATTAAGATACATTATTCATGATTAATACAAACATATATTCAAATAGCAGCTAATAAGAAATAAAGTGAAAATTATAAGAAAACTTGCATCAGTTATTAAGTTCCAATTGAACTCATAATCTTTCGTTCTTCTTTGTTTTAAATCGTGAATAATGACACCAGAAATGCCCAAAATATCAGAGCTATTATCGATTTCGTCTGATGAAATTTTAGTTGCTGAAATAAAACGTATGTTTACACTCTTTCATTCAGATACCATTGACTAAACTCTCAACTTAGATTTGAAAACTTAGACGAATCACCCAGTTTTCTTTAATTAAATCAAATGTATAACTATAAATACAACTAACTTACTGGATGTACATATTTGTCTTTCTTTCATAACTTCCCTTGCCTCGTTCAAAATATCTTCTAAAAACACTGCTGTACCTTGTCTGGTACTCATACCACGTACCCTTCCATACTTAATATGTTCTAATCTATTCGCCCAAGGTAATTCCATTTTATTTAAGATTTTAATTAAACTCGAAAAATGATCGCTCTGAGCATTATCCACCACATAATACATAGCATCGAAGTTATTTTTCTCGAACCTATCAATAGCAGCAGCGATATCTCGAGTCATGTACAAAGTTGAACCATCGCTCTTGATAATTGGGATATTTCTATCTTCGGATATAGCTACTGTCTTTCTATCTTTATCGTCTAATGTTAATAGTTGCATTTCTTCCATTAAATGAATAATTTGATTTGTACTTTTAGCGGTGTACATAGACTCCCAGTGATACTCGTCGAAAATTACACCTATTCTCTTGTAAGTTGTTTCCAATTCCTGTACCGTGTACTCTTTGAAAGTTTGCCATTGATTATAAATAGTACTATCTCCAAATTCTAATCGCCTAAATGTTTCCCTAGCACGTTCGCTTATCGTCGGATCAGTTTTTGCCAATTTATTTGCAGTAACGTATGCCTTGTACAAAGCTTTAATAGGGTTTGTTTGCATTTCATCGTCATTAATATTTGCTACTTCAATCCCCAGTTGAATAAACCCAAATTGTGTACCCCAGTCTCCCACGTAATTTATCTTTTTAACGTTGTTGTCTAAATAGTTATTTATATTCGCAACGTAATTTCCTATGATCGTAGAACGTAAATGTCCTAAATGAAAAGGTTTAGCGATATTTGGCGAACTGAATTCTACTATGACATTCTTGTTGTTACCTAAGAGTAATGGTGGTGCTAAACCAGAATGATTGCTCTCTAAAATTGTTTTTACATATTTATCTCTCAAAATATTAAAAGATACTGTATCATTTTCCACTGTGACATTATCAAATACACCATCTAATTTATTCTCTGTGATATCTCCAATCGCATTTGTTACATCGTAGTCATTTGATTTCAAGGGAAGCAGAAAAGAATATACATCTTTCTTGCTATTTAATGCTACATGTAATTTAGACAGAATTTTATGTTGATGTAAACTGTCTATATTTTGTATTGGTCTTATAACCTAAAAAAAAAAGAATCATCTTTAATGGTATAAAATGGTATCTACGAAAGAAACTCTGCGTACAATGTTTAATCACAGTTCTTTTAAATATTACAGCTTGTTCTCGATGTATTAATTAATAGAAATTAATAAACTCAAGTATAAAAGTAATGTATTCAATTCGAACAACCGGCATAATGAAATTTTAACATAACCTACGACTTGTTATTTGTTTATTTAATGAAACGGAATATATAATAATTTACGTTTAGAAATACTGAAACCAAAATATTGTACCTTTTCAAATATTAGAGATCTCAAATAGTTGCTCATGTTAGAGTAATAAATATATTTTAAAATAAATATCTTATTTAGATACGAAGTAGGTTAGAATCAAACACCCACGATTCAAGGTTTTACATTCTGTTTTAAAATAGGGTTTCGAGAAGTTTCAACTTGTTTTTATTGTCCGATTTTCAGTTAATTTAATGAATATTGTAGCATATCAGCAAAGAAAAAATGATAACAATTGTCAATTAAATTTTCGTACCGTAATATAAACTAAACACTCGACACATCATATGACTTCAAACCCGATTGGGCTGAAATTTTGCAAATAGGTTCATTTTGCATAAAAATAATGTTTGCGAGAAGGATTTTTGGCGACTCGAAATTTTTTTTTAACCATTTCAATGTCGTTTCCTACCTTACCGACAGAGTCGAGAATGTCGGTAAGGTAGGAAACAAAATTTCAACCCAATCGGGTTTGACCGGTTTTCGGAAGTTTCGCCAAATATTACTATGTAAATACGTTACTGATATGGTAGTGGAATTGGACGCTATTTAAATGGCGTAAAATTGGGAAGATAATTTAATTCATTATACTCATCATATGAAATAACATTCGTCGTAGTTTCTATAATATACAAGTCAGTTACTTAAAATACTTTTCTTCTGCTTACAGGTGAAACTTGGGCATATCTCTCCGTGACAGGAACTTTATATGGGCCAAATGATGGAAATTTCAACAATGAACACAAGAAAATAGCAATTTTATATAACTGACAAAGTAAAATTATATATTTTATACTTTATTGTAACACTGTAAAAGTCTTTATTCAAATAAAGTGGGAAAAAATTGAAACAGACTATTATTATTGAGAAATACCTTTTATACATACTCCTATCCAAATAGTCGCAGTAGCTTCATTAAAGTGACGTCTTCGAAGCAGAAATTTAGGATACCTCCTTTCGCTTCATGTTCTCCTGCTGCTTCGCTCCAAAATTTGGTCAAAAATCTCAGTACGCTGTAAAATTCAGCTTCGCAGCAGGAGAACATGATGTCGAAAGAGGTGGCACAAAGTTAGCGCCTTCGGAGAGAGAATCGAAGCCGCAGAACTATTGAACGCAGAGGCGCAGAGTTGTCGAAAGGTTTCTGGCGATGGAATTAAGGATACCTCCTTTCGCTTCATGTTCTCCTGCTCCTTCGCTCCAAAATTTGGTCAAAAATCTCAGTACGCTGTAAAATTCAGCTTCGCAGCAGGAGAACATGATGTCGAAAGAGGTGGCACAAAGTTAGCGCCTTCGGAGAGAGAATCGAAGCCGCAGAACTATTGAACGCAGAGGCGCAGAGTTGTCGAAAGGTTTCTGGCGATGGAATTAAGGATACCTCCTTTCGCTTCATGTTCTCCTGCTCCTTCGCTCCAAAATTTGGTCAAAAATCTCAGTACGCTGTAAAATTCAGCTTCGCAGCAGGAGAACATGATGTCGAAAGAGGTGGCACAAAGTTAGCGCCTTCGGAGAGAGAATCGAAGCCGCAGAACTATTGAACGCAGAGGCGCAGAGTTGTCGAAAGGTTTCTGGCGATGGAATTCAGCATACCTCCTTTCGCTTCATGTTCTCCTGCTCCTTCGCTCCGAAATTTGGTCAAAAATCTCAGTACGCTGTAAAATTCAGCTTCGCAGCAGGAGAACATGATGTCGAAAGAGGTGGCACAAAGTTAGCGCCTTCGGAGAGAGAATCGAAGCCGCAGAACTATTGAACGCAGAGGCGCAGAGTTGTCGAAAGGTTTCTGGCGATGGAATTAAGGATACCTCCTTTCGCTTCATGTTCTCCTGCTCCTTCGCTCCAAAATTTGGTCAAAAATCTCAGTACGCTGTAAAATTCAGCTTCGCAGCAGGAGAACATGATGTCGAAAGAGGTGGCACAAAGTTAGCGCCTTCGGAGAGAGAATCGAAGCCGCAGAACTATTGAACGCAGAGGCGCAGAGTTGTCGAAAGGTTTCTGGCGATGGAATTCAGCATACCTCCTTTCGCTTCATGTTCTCCTGCTCCTTCGCTCCAAAATTTGGTCAAAAATCTCAGTACGCTGTAAAATTCAGCTTCGCAGCAGGAGAACATGATGTCGAAAGAGGTGGCACAAAGTTAGCGCCTTCGGAGAGAGAATCGAAGCCGCAGAACTATTGAACGCAGAGGCGCAGAGTTGTCGAAAGGTTTCTGGCGATGGAATTAAGGATACCTCCTTTCGCTTCATGTTCTCCTGCTCCTTCGCTCCAAAATTTGGTCAAAAATCTCAGTACGCTGTAAAATTCAGCTTCGCAGCAGGAGAACATGATGTCGAAAGAGGTGGCACAAAGTTAGCGCCTTCGGAGAGAGAATCGAAGCCGCAGAACTATTGAACGCAGAGGCGCAGAGTTGTCGAAAGGTTTCTGGCGATGGAATTAAGGATACCTCCTTTCGCTTCATGTTCTCCTGCTCCTTCGCTCCAAAATTTGGTCAAAAATCTCAGTACGCTGTAAAATTCAGCTTCGCAGCAGGAGAACATGATGTCGAAAGAGGTGGCACAAAGTTAGCGCCTTCGGAGAGAGAATCGAAGCCGCAGAACTATTGAACGCAGAGGCGCAGAGTTGTCGAAAGGTTTCTGGCGATGGAATTCAGCATACCTCCTTTCGCTTCATGTTCTCCTGCTCCTTCGCTCCGAAATTTGGTCAAAAATCTCAGTACGCTGTAAAATTCAGCTTCGCAGCAGGAGAACATGATGTCGAAAGAGGTGGCACAAAGTTAGCGCCTTCGGAGAGAGAATCGAAGCCGCAGAACTATTGAACGCAGAGGCGCAGAGTTGTCGAAAGGTTTCTGGCGATGGAATTAAGGATACCTCCTTTCGCTTCATGTTCTCCTGCTCCTTCGCTCCAAAATTTGGTCAAAAATCTCAGTACGCTGTAAAATTCAGCTTCGCAGCAGGAGAACATGATGTCGAAAGAGGTGGCACAAAGTTAGCGCCTTCGGAGAGAGAATCGAAGCCGCAGAACTATTGAACGCAGAGGCGCAGAGTTGTCGAAAGGTTTCTGGCGATGGAATTCAGCATACCTCCTTTCGCTTCATGTTCTCCTGCTCCTTCGCTCCAAAATTTGGTCAAAAATCTCAGTACGCTGTAAAATTCAGCTTCGCAGCAGGAGAACATGATGTCGAAAGAGGTGGCACAAAGTTAGCGCCTTCGGAGAGAGAATCGAAGCCGCAGAACTATTGAACGCAGAGGCGCAGAGTTGTCGAAAGGTTTCTGGCGATGGAATTCAGCATACCTCCTTTCGCTTCATGTTCTCCTGCTCCTTCGCTCCAAAATTTGGTCAAAAATCTCAGTACGCTGTAAAATTCAGCTTCGCAGCAGGAGAACATGATGTCGAAAGAGGTGGCACAAAGTTAGCGCCTTCGGAGAGAGAATCGAAGCCGCAGAACTATTGAACGCAGAGGCGCAGAGTTGTCGAAAGGTTTCTGGCGATGGAATTCAGCATACCTCCTTTCGCTTCATGTTCTCCTGCTCCTTCGCTCCAAAATTTGGTCAAAAATCTCAGTACGCTGTAAAATTCAGCTTCGCAGCAGGAGAACATGATGTCGAAAGAGGTGGCACAAAGTTAGCGCCTTCGGAGAGAGAATCGAAGCCGCAGAACTATTGAACGCAGAGGCGCAGAGTTGTCGAAAGGTTTCTGGCGATGGAATTCAGCATACCTCCTTTCGCTTCATGTTCTCCTGCTCCTTCGCTCCAAAATTTGGTCAAAAATCTCAGTACGCTGTAAAATTCAGCTTCGCAGCAGGAGAACATGATGTCGAAAGAGGTGGCACAAAGTTAGCGCCTTCGGAGAGAGAATCGAAGCCGCAGAACTATTGAACGCAGAGGCGCAGAGTTGTCGAAAGGTTTCTGGCGATGGAATTAAGGATACCTCCTTTCGCTTCATGTTCTCCTGCTCCTTCGCTCCAAAATTTGGTCAAAAATCTCAGTACGCTGTAAAATTCAGCTTCGCAGCAGGAGAACATGATGTCGAAAGAGGTGGCACAAAGTTAGCGCCTTCGGAGAGAGAATCGAAGCCGCAGAACTATTGAACGCAGAGGCGCAGAGTTGTCGAAAGGTTTCTGGCGATGGAATTCAGCATACCTCCTTTCGCTTCATGTTCTCCTGCTCCTTCGCTCCAAAATTTGGTCAAAAATCTCAGTACGCTGTAAAATTCAGCTTCGCAGCAGGAGAACATGATGTCGAAAGAGGTGGCACAAAGTTAGCGCCTTCGGAGAGAGAATCGAAGCCGCAGAACTATTGAACGCAGAGGCGCAGAGTTGTCGAAAGGTTTCTGGCGATGGAATTCAGCATACCTCCTTTCGCTTCATGTTCTCCTGCTCCTTCGCTCCAAAATTTGGTCAAAAATCTCAGTACGCTGTAAAATTCAGCTTCGCAGCAGGAGAACATGATGTCGAAAGAGGTGGCACAAAGTTAGCGCCTTCGGAGAGAGAATCGAAGCCGCAGAACTATTGAACGCAGAGGCGCAGATTTGTCGAAAGGTTTCTGGCGATGGAATTCAGCATACCTCCTTTCGCTTCATGTTCTCCTGCTCCTTCGCTCCAAAATTTGGTCAAAAATCTCAGTACGCTGTAAAATTCAGCTTCGCAGCAGGAGAACATGATGTCGAAAGAGGTGGCACAAAGTTAGCGCCTTCGGAGAGAGAATCGAAGCCGCAGAACTATTGAACGCAGAGGCGCAGAGTTGTCGAAAGGTTTCTGGCGATGGAATTCAGCATACCTCCTTTCGCTTCATGTTCTCCTGCTCCTTCGCTCCAAAATTTGGTCAAAAATCTCAGTACGCTGTAAAATTCAGCTTCGCAGCAGGAGAACATGATGTCGAAAGAGGTGGCACAAAGTTAGCGCCTTCGGAGAGAGAATCGAAGCCGCAGAACTATTGAACGCAGAGGCGCAGAGTTGTCGAAAGGTTTCTGGCGATGGAATTCAGCATACCTCCTTTCGCTTCATGTTCTCCTGCTCCTTCGCTCCAAAATTTGGTCAAAAATCTCAGTACGCTGTAAAATTCAGCTTCGCAGCAGGAGAACATGATGTCGAAAGAGGTGGCACAAAGTTAGCGCCTTCGGAGAGAGAATCGAAGCCGCAGAACTATTGAACGCAGAGGCGCAGAGTTGTCGAAAGGTTTCTGGCGATGGAATTCAGCATACCTCCTTTCGCTTCATGTTCTCCTGCTCCTTCGCTCCAAAATTTGGTCAAAAATCTCAGTACGCTGTAAAATTCAGCTTCGCAGCAGGAGAACATGATGTCGAAAGAGGTGGCACAAAGTTAGCGCCTTCGGAGAGAGAATCGAAGCCGCAGAACTATTGAACGCAGAGGCGCAGAGTTGTCGAAAGGTTTCTGGCGATGGAATTAAGGATACCTCCTTTCGCTTCATGTTCTCCTGCTCCTTCGCTCCAAAATTTGGTCAAAAATCTCAGTACGCTGTAAAATTCAGCTTCGCAGCAGGAGAACATGATGTCGAAAGAGGTGGCACAAAGTTAGCGCCTTCGGAGAGAGAATCGAAGCCGCAGAACTATTGAACGCAGAGGCGCAGAGTTGTCGAAAGGTTTCTGGCGATGGAATTAAGGATACCTCCTTTCGCTTCATGTTCTCCTGCTCCTTCGCTCCAAAATTTGGTCAAAAATCTCAGTACGCTGTAAAATTCAGCTTCGCAGCAGGAGAACATGATGTCGAAAGAGGTGGCACAAAGTTAGCGCCTTCGGAGAGAGAATCGAAGCCGCAGAACTATTGAACGCAGAGGCGCAGAGTTGTCGAAAGGTTTCTGGCGATGGAATTCAGCATACCTCCTTTCGCTTCATGTTCTCCTGCTCCTTCGCTCCAAAATTTGGTCAAAAATCTCAGTACGCTGTAAAATTCAGCTTCGCAGCAGGAGAACATGATGTCGAAAGAGGTGGCACAAAGTTAGCGCCTTCGGAGAGAGAATCGAAGCCGCAGAACTATTGAACGCAGAGGCGCAGAGTTGTCGAAAGGTTTCTGGCGATGGAATTCAGCATACCTCCTTTCGCTTCATGTTCTCCTGCTCCTTCGCTCCAAAATTTGGTCAAAAATCTCAGTACGCTGTAAAATTCAGCTTCGCAGCAGGAGAACATGATGTCGAAAGAGGTGGCACAAAGTTAGCGCCTTCGGAGAGAGAATCGAAGCCGCAGAACTATTGAACGCAGAGGCGCAGAGTTGTCGAAAGGTTTCTGGCGATGGAATTCAGCATACCTCCTTTCGCTTCATGTTCTCCTGCTCCTTCGCTCCAAAATTTGGTCAAAAATCTCAGTACGCTGTAAAATTCAGCTTCGCAGCAGGAGAACATGATGTCGAAAGAGGTGGCACAAAGTTAGCGCCTTCGGAGAGAGAATCGAAGCCGCAGAACTATTGAACGCAGAGGCGCAGAGTTGTCGAAAGGTTTCTGGCGATGGAATTCAGCATACCTCCTTTCGCTTCATGTTCTCCTGCTCCTTCGCTCCAAAATTTGGTCAAAAATCTCAGTACGCTGTAAAATTCAGCTTCGCAGCAGGAGAACATGATGTCGAAAGAGGTGGCACAAAGTTAGCGCCTTCGGAGAGAGAATCGAAGCCGCAGAACTATTGAACGCAGAGGCGCAGAGTTGTCGAAAGGTTTCTGGCAATGGAATTCAGCATACCTCCTTTCGCTTCATGTTCTCCTGCTCCTTCGCTCCAAAATTTGGTCAAAAATCTCAGTACGCTGTAAAATTCAGCTTCGCAGCAGGAGAACATGATGTCGAAAGAGGTGGCACAAAGTTAGCGCCTTCGGAGAGAGAATCGAAGCCGCAGAACTATTGAACGCAGAGGCGCAGAGTTGTCGAAAGGTTTCTGGCGATGGAATTCAGCATACCTCCTTTCGCTTCATGTTCTCCTGCTCCTTCGCTCCAAAATTTGGTCAAAAATCTCAGTACGCTGTAAAATTCAGCTTCGCAGCAGGAGAACATGATGTCGAAAGAGGTGGCACAAAGTTAGCGCCTTCGGAGAGAGAATCGAAGCCGCAGAACTATTGAACGCAGAGGCGCAGAGTTGTCGAAAGGTTTCTGGCGATGGAATTCAGCATACCTCCTTTCGCTTCATGTTCTCCTGCTGCGAAGCTCAATTTTACAGCGTACTGAGAATTTTGACCAAATTTTGGAGCGAAGCAGCAGGAGAACATGAAGCGAAAGGAGGTATCCTAAATTTCTGCTTCGAAGACGTCACTTTAATGTAGCTACTGCGACTATTTGGATAGGAGTATGTATAAAAGGTATTTCTCAATAATAATAGTCTGTTTCAATTTTTTCCCACTTTATTTGAATAAAGACTTTTACAGTGTTACAATAAAGTATAAAATATATAATTTTACTTTGTCAGTTATATAAAATTGCTATTTTCTTGTGTTCATTGTTGAAATTTCCATCATTTGGCCCATATAAAGTTCCTGTCACGGAGAGATATGCCCAAGTTTCTCCTGTAAGCAGAAGAAAAGTATTTTAAGTAACCTGACTTGTATATTATAGAAACTACGACGAATGTTATTTCATATGATGAGTATAATGAATTAAATTATCTTCCCAATTTTACGCCATTTAAATAGCGTCCAATTCCACTACCATATCAGTAACGTATTTACATAGTAATATTTGGCGAAACCTCCGAAAACCGGTCAAACCCGATTGGGTTGAAATTTTGTTTCCTACCTTACCGACATTCTCGACTCTGTCGGTAAGGTAGGAAACGACATTGAAATGATTAAAAAAAAATTTCGAGTCGCCAAAAATCCTTCTCGCAAACATTATTTTTATGCAAAATGGACCTATTTGCAAAATTTCAGCCCAATCGGGTTTGATCGGTTTTCGGAAGTATAGCCGCAGTTTTTATACCACCGTTTCTATGGTCTAGTATTCCGTCAATTACAGTATTGTTTAACTTCTGAATTTTGGAAACACGAGAGAATTGTATGACAATTGTTAAATTTGAGAGATTAGAAAAGCAATTATATATAATATTAATTTAGTGTAGGAATGTTAGAACAATACTGTAATTGACGGAATACTAGACCATAGAAACAGTGGCATAAAAACTGCTCTCAAGTCATTTTTACGTATATTTCAGGTTGAAATATTTTTAACATAAGGTTAAAACATTTGTAAATAAATATTGAACATTGTCAATACACGAACTTGCGCGACCAAAATTTCTACAAGACATTAAGTCTCTCCAATATGTATAAATATATGCAACCGTAAATGCCGGCGGAAACGTCTCTCATGCACAATCATAACAACCGGCGACTTTCGTGTGTGTGATGGTGTAGAACGAATTTTTCGAGCCAGATGTATACATGACGTCGAAAAAACTTAATTTACGTAAGAAAATTCTTGCAATATCTTTGAAGATTCTGTAAAATCATTTTCAAAAATGATTACACGGAAGAAATTAAAGAGGGAACAATAAATACAGTTTTTCAGGTTATGTATAACCATACAAATAAATATATGTAGTTATAAGGTAAATTTTTCTGCTTCCTAATATGTAATATGTAAGATAGTGTATAAGTTCAATATATAAGTTAATTAAAAACGTCTAAAAATAAAGGAATCACATGTAGCATTGGAATCAAATAAACAAAACTAGTTTGGAAAAAATCAGGTTTTGTGACTTATCAACTGTGTTTATATACATAATATCTACATTATTTGATAACGTTTGATTATCAACATGCAGTACTGGCAATCAGTAAAGATATGGAGAATCAAATCCATTCGGAATTGATTATGAAAGAGGAAGAAGAAGAAGAAGGAGAACAAGAATCTAACAATAGTATTATTACTAATGGTACGAGTAGTACAACCACTACTACAACCACCACTACTACAACTACTACTACAACTACTACTACTACTACCACTACTACTACTGAAAATAAAAACATTGCACACGATGGAATAGAATCAACAATTGGTATTAGGCCAAGGCCTTTAATTTATAAACCGGAGAATGTAAATATTGGCTGCAAACCTGAACCCACAGAAACTAAATGGCATTGGGCCCCAGGAGCATGGCAGGATGCTACGAGAACCAGTGCCTTCCAACCATATAAAGTAAATTTTTATACATACAACATCCAGTTTCGATTCAGACAATTCCTCTTATTTGCATAAATAGAAAGCTTGTCGTGGACGCTTCTCTATTTATATCGTCTTTTTAGCCTCCTACTTTACTTACTAATTTGCAAAGAGGCAATACTCAAACTGAGATACCACAACTTTACGGAGGCAGTGATATTACATTTCACACATTAGCTGGCCAAGGAGAACTCACTTCGGAGCACATACATCCGAGTACGTTACCTTCCGTGGAAAACAATTCCTTCGAATGCTTAAGCATTTTCCTATTTCATTAATGAATCACTCTCAAGGCACTGTAGATACACCCGATGAAAAAGGTTTAACTGGTCTTATGTGGGCTGCTGGTTACGGACAGTTGGGAAGTGCAAGGCAATTGCTTAAAGCTGGAGCTAATAAAAATTACCGTGGCCTCAGTGGAGAAACACCGTTACACTTGGCAGCTGCTTACGGGCATCATGATCTTGTAAAGTTATTGTTAAACCATGGTGCAGATTCGAATGCAAGTGACGAGGTACAGGTTGATATTCTTTCGATTAAATGGAATCTTTAGATCACTGTCTTTTTAAATATTGTAGGAAGGAAATACGCCGTTGATATACGGGGCACATGGTGATCATCCACACGTATGTTACGAATTATTATCGAGAGGAGCAGATGTTACGCGACGTAATATGTATAACATAAGTGCTTACCACGCGGCAGTGTTAAATAATTCATTGACTGGTAAAGAAAATTCATATGTATGTCATTATTCGAACATTATATGAATTATTAATCCATGAACAAATGTTTCAGCTAAAGCAGTTATTGAAAATTACCTTCTGCAACAAGTGGTAAACATACCGCCTGATATATTACAGTAAACTGTAATTAGAAATTATTATCGGTTTTAAAGATTGTAAATACAAAATTAATATTTATATCTGAACGGTTCAATAAATGTTTTTTATTTTCATTCTTATATAATTATTCATAGTAAATATCCCCTAAAGAATGCATTATTAGTGAATGGAACAATGAAACTTATATTCTTAATCTTTATGAACAAACATTTTACAGACAAGTTGTTGGTCATTTATACACATTTTAGAAATAAATGAATTTTGTTCTGCTGAAATAAAAGTTCAAATAAAACCCTAAAAACTATTAGTATAGTACTTTGTATTATGTATACAAACATTTATAGTACCTTACATTAACGTCGATTTAAAAATAAGCGAGTGGTCATACGACATAAATGCGTTCTAAAGTGCATTTCTTTCCTCTTTTTTTTTCTTAATTTCCACGCATTACTTTCTTTATTATGTTTGCACAAAAAGACATAATAATAAAAACATTAAATGCTTCTAATAATACTATTAAAAAGAAAATAAAGAAAGCAAGTGAATATAATTATATGATTTAATGAATTCTTTCTGTTAAAACATGATTATACATATATCATTTTCTGCAATTATTATGGCTTTATAATTATGTATATATGTACGTACGGTACAAAAAAATATTGCTTTACTTCTCCACACAGTAATGCATATATCATTGTCTATTTTACTAAGAACTGTTGTAACTGTACAAAATTTATAAGGAAATAATTTCGAAACGTTTGAATGAAACGAAGGCAATTCAGTTATTCGTATGTTCGTAATATCAGTAACTCGTAAAGTGTGAGAAATCTTTCAATGTTCTTCCTTTTACCAATTATAAAATACCTTTGTACAGTTGGTGTTAATTTCGTATGAGGCATATACTAAATAAAACAGTTTGTGTTGTAAACGGAAGTGTAGCCACTCGTAACGGACCCACGTACACCACCATTGATAAAAAGTAGCGGCTGTGGAGCAATGAAATTATAATTTTCATGATAACCAAGCTGAAAATGGACAGTGTCTGATTTTGCATTCTTGTACATGTTTAGCACAAGTAATTATTGTTACCTGGGTACTTATACAACCTCGTAATTATCAGTAAAGAAAACCTTTTCTAGTGAATATGTAACAGAACTTTCATCTTCTACATGCACAACTTTGGTTACCTAAAAAGCAAACGAAACTCCTTAATTTTATTACAGAAATGTATCAAGATTGAATTATATCATTGAATTTGTCACAGAAACTAAGACTGCTTCTTCTCACAAGGGAAAATCCCGAACCCGAAAATTCAAAAAAGTTTGTTTGCTGCCCAAATTTACTCGAAGGGGGTGAATTTAACCCCTGAAAAATCGGCTATCTTCCGATTTTGAAAAAAAGTTTCAAGACAAAAGTTACTTCCTTTAATTAGATCTATCATTTGGAAAAGAAATTATTTTACAGTTCGAGTTAACACACACCGGAAAATAACCGGATTTTCAAGAGTCAATTCCACCTCCTTAGAGTGAATTTGGGCAGCAAACAAACATTGCGTTGTAATCAGGAGGAAATCCCTTACATATTCACAAAGTTTCAGAATTTTTTGAATTTCCGAGTTCGGGATCTTCACTTGTCCGCGAAGAATTACTACAAATATAAACTAAATTTTACATGTAAGTGCATCACTGTCAAGAATTTTAATAAATCATATAAATGCGATATAAGATAGCATACCTTGATATTGACATACGGTGTCTTTGATGAAAACGACACGTGAAGAGGAAAGAAATCAGAAGGAGTCGAAGACGGTGCCGAGAATTCCATCGAACCTGATTTTGCGCTTGCATCAACTATTGGCAGAGACCATACGAGTGTATTTCGTCGTGCTTCGTGTGTATATTGTCCGTCACATTCGCTTATAATGGGAGTGCAGCCCATCGGCAATGGAATGTTTATTTGAACGTCGTTCAGTTCAAGATTAACCTGTTCTAATTCGTACTCTATGTTGACGTCGCATCCACCTTCCCCGTTTTCAGAGGGCCAGCAATTAACTGTTTCACAGAATAAACATTACTCCTTCCTCGCATACCAAGCAAGAGAAAGATAAATAAAAAGAATTTGCTAAATTTCTCACTCGAAATAGGTAATGCTGTCTCATCCTGAGCTTGCAAGCGCCACTTTAATACTCCAACATCGGTATTCAATGGGAATGGTTTTGTAGAAACTTTTAAACCTATTTGACCGCGAGACTTGAACAATTCTTTATCTACATTTGGATGCGTTTGTAATTGGATTCCTCTTGTATCCCTATTTTCTAACTGTACACGAATTCGACCCCACATTTCGTCTGAAATGTGCAATGTCACTAACCCATGTAATTCAAAGTGCTGCAAGCCACCATCCCGACCGATTCGCACATTCAGTCGCTCTTCCTGTCGCAAGTGAACCCTTAAAATAAAAGTAACACTTATATAATACCTGGCAGCGAGAAACTTAAATAAGAGAAATTATCTTACGGCGAGGTGACGACTCTTTGTGGCGAAATTGATGTTGGTTTAGCACCTGACGCCGGTAAAGGCGTAGATACAACATTCTCTCCTTCTTCTTTCAACTGATCAACGAAAGAATCAACGTCACGAGATTTCCCTCCCAGCTTCATTGCGCCTGGACCAGCATTAACTGGTTTCCTGTGTAAATAATAAAAATATTTCAGTAACAAATTTGTGATAACATCACGTTTCTGTAATATTATTCCTTACTGTGTCGGCGTATACGAAGGTCTCACTGGTTCTAGTACAAATTTAGCAGTATCCCCCACTGTAGAAGTTGGCGTGAAGTTACCTCCGCTTCCGTAAGCATTACCGAATCCAGGATTTTTGAAACCACTCTT
Organism: Andrena flavipes; assembly: GCA_963971345.1. Taxonomy (NCBI): domain Eukaryota; kingdom Metazoa; phylum Arthropoda; class Insecta; order Hymenoptera; family Andrenidae; genus Andrena; species Andrena flavipes. The sequence continues at coordinate 52,198,817 of OZ020482.1, forward strand.
TTTATTCGCCTCCATTCTCTGCCTCTGTAATTCCTTTGCTTTCTCGCGCATTTTGTTCCTAGCTTCCCGTTCTTGGGTCATTCTCACTGCTTGATAGACCTTTTCTTCATGTGAATCCATCTCCACAAATGTTCTGATTTGTGCTAAATTAACGCTTTCTCTATATCCCAGCGCTACTATTTCGTCAAACGCGAATATCAAATTGAACGCATTCTCAGCTATTTCAAGCTCATCCATAGAATTGCAATATTCTGGAATCTATAAATTTTTTTACATGAAATTAATAAGCACAATTATTTTGAAGAATTATTAATTTCATGTGCAAGCTTTACTCACAACTCTAGCAAAGAGCCTCAATGTTTCTAAATCCTCTAATATGTTACTAGCTTTCGTCGTAATCAATAGCATGTATACTTTCTCCAATGGCTGATAGACATATCTCACGGACTCCGTTTCTACGAATGTATGCTGCTTGCCGGAACTCATTAACTTTGGAAACGCAGCGAGCAGTCCTTCTATTCTGGCTTTTGTCATTTCAACGAACTGACGAGAAATGATAGCTGAAATTTTTACACATTATGAAACCCTATTCCTCGGTTATAATTAACCCTTCGATGTATCCAGAAAATAAGCATAAAAAAATGATTTCAAATTCAAATCCACAAGAAAAAAATTAGTCATTCGTTCCAATTATTTGCATGAAAAAAGTACAGTATAGATGTTGCAAAGAACTCTTTCTAATTATGTACTGAGATAACAATCATATACTGTTCAATTCTGCTACTTAAAATTTCAAGTAACTAAACTATGTTCATACTAGCTTAATACATGCGCTTAGACAAATATACCCAGCGAAACGCGGCATCGTAATCATTTGACAATTAGAAAGATGATCGTGTGAAGTATGGGGCACAAGTACAACACACACATATACAACAGGCGCGGCCGAAGGGGGCAAGTATTACTTACTTTTGCCTGCTTTAGTGCAGACCGCCGCAGCAATAAGTACCTGTAACAATAAAAAATTAGATTCACCGTGGAATGGACCGTAATGTCTCGTTTATTCCAGCGCAGAGGAACCACGAGCGGCGGATTGACATCTGTGGCAAGTGCACGGAAGACACAGTTTTGCCGTTGGATTGCCATTGAATGTTCGCGTATAATGGCAATCCCGTAAATTCGACGGTATACAAATGCTCACCATTTTGATGAATTATTTTGTTACGCTATGTGCTGTACGATTAACCTAATACAATTTTTATATAAGCCAATCTTTCATCCACATCATATATACAAATACCAGGACACGAGCAGAGGGCGCACTGTGCTGACGTGTGGCATGACGATATATATACAGCCACGAATCAAATGATTGGCAAGTTTAGATATCGGATATGAAATTTCTGATGATGCGTGATATATGTTACCGCGGAGGGCAGGAGAAAATGAGGGGAAGAATTTGTCTATTATATGGGGTCTGCCAATGACTTATTAGTCAACTTCGCGGGGAAAAAAGGTTGCATTAGTTGCGGGGACAGCAGGGGGCAGGTAGATACAGTGGCGGATTTAACGGGTGGCCGACAGGCAGTTATCGCCAGAGCCCCATTTTCAAAAAAAAAATTACGATTTTATCCAAATACTAGGGTACTTGTCCCGATTATGCACCCATGGTGCTTTGACGCCGACTTGCTCACGAAGGAATTAATTACTGACTTCTCTTACTTTTATTTTACTTGGTGAAAATTTATATTGGTCTTTTGAACCTTCCTCTTTATTAAGGCATTTTTTTCGGTTAAAAATGTAAATTTTTCATATTTTTTTAATTGAAATAAAAAGACATGTTTTTGTCCCAATTATTGTGCCCTGAAAAGTGCGTTGTCCGGATTACGGTGCCCTTTTTTGAATAATGTTCCCGCGGACAGGTTATGTCTTCGAAATTTGAACTGTTCAAAACATTTTTTCTCTCCGAGAGGAGTTTGTATGTTATTTTAATATTACCTTTTCATTACAAAAGCAAAATATGCAAATATAAATTTCTGTTCACCCATTCTAAGAAACGAAAGTGTTAGGTTTAGCAGTCATAGAGGGAGCCAGTGGGTACCGAGGGGGCACTGTAATAGGGACAAGCGTTAAATTCCTGTCCCTATTTACTGGTTTCACTTTAAAAAATAGGAAAACATTTCAAAAGTGCTCATTTTGCTATTTTTTTTTATAAAATTGAAACCTTTTAAGATATAATAAACACTTTACATAAGTGCGAATCATGATAATTATCAATTTATTCACGTTTGTAAAATACGCGTTCCTTACCATTTCCAGTATGGATTTGGGTAAATCCATCAAAATCTTCATATTCATTTTTTAATTTTTTTTGCTATGCTTCAATTGTTTTAAAATGCAATCTTCTCATTTGTAACACACACATTAATAGTTTAACTTATTTAAACAAAATCCTTTTCTTATTTATTTTTGCGAGTTTTTTGTACCGCTTCTTTTATAAAGGCACGGTAATAGGGACAGGGTACGGTAATTTGTACATCTACCCTGGGCCTTTTCCCTTAAATCCGCCACTGGTCAGAAAAATTCCTAGTCCTAGGAATTAGATATAAGAGAACGTAACAGGACTTGCGCGAATCAGTTACTCTTTGCGGCTCTCCAATGACAAATTTGCAAACCTCCCTTGTTCATGTGACGTAATTTTTTCAAATGCTTCGCAAATGTTTCACGTCAGGTTGTGGACAGTGTGGACGTTAATTTTGTTTCTACGTTGCATTTGTTTTTCTTGTGTTACAACTGTATAAATTATTAAATGCACATTGCAGCTTAGAAGTAGCGTATTACATTTTGAACTTAAATATTCTATTTAATAATACATGCGATGTGTAATCTGACGAAAGGTTGTTAGTGTCTATTAATTATGTTTAAGTCACAGAAATCTCGCGATTTCGAACTGGCACATGAATTGTATCAACAAGATAATTGCTTTGGATTAACGGAAAATGCAATCGTACCAAAAAAGGTAAGTTCTTTTCGATCGAATTAAAACTATTAAGAAAGAAATTTGTACTAAAATACTTTACAAATAATACACATACTATGTAAAATATTAACCATCATACTTACGTTTAGAAGAATAAAGAAAATTATAAACCAAAAACTTTAGTTGATCAAACATTGGAACTGATTGATCCGACTCCCAATATTTATACATTATTTGTGCAATTTAATGAACGCTTCTTTTGGAATATTTTACTACCGGTGGAAGTTAAATGGAGTAACAGAATGACAAGGTACATTGTATTTGTCAAACTTTAAACTATGCAGGTTTGATTATATATTAATTATACTATTTATTTATAAAATATAGTTGTGCCGGTACTTGTGCCTTTCATCCCAGAAATAGGCAATGTATAATTACTCTCAGTGCACCGTTATTAAAACTTAGACCGAGGAAAGACCTTGTGGAAACTCTACTGGTAAACCTTCATTGTCCTAAATTATTTAAAAATAATTATCTCATGTATAACTTCTATACTTTACATTGTAGCACGAAATGATCCATGGATTTTTATTCCTCACAAACAACAATCGTGACAGAGACGGCCATGGTCCAGAGTTTTGCAAGCATATGGACAGAATAAATAAAGTAGCTGGCACAAAAATAAGTGTGTGTATCCACAGTAAAGTCTATTAACCTTATTATTTCGGAATAAAAATGATTCTTTCCACAGATATACCACAGCTTTCACGACGAGGTTAAACTGTATCAGCAACATTGGTGGAGATGCACTGGCTCTTGTCAGGGAAAACCTCCATATTTCGGAACAGTACGTAGGGCCATGAATCGTGCTCCGGGTCCAACTGATTTCTGGTGGAAGGCACACCAGCAATCTTGCAGTGGCCAATTTATTAAAATTAAGGAGCCAGACAACTTTAGAGCGAGAGCTTCTAAAAGTAAAGAGGCAGCAAAGCCTGCTTTGAAAAGTATTAACTCGGGAAACGTTATGTCTACTTGGCTTGCAAAACCTACTACCAGCACTACTATTCCTGTGCCAAAATTTACGTCCACTCCTAAGAATATCAAACCACCTTCAAATATCCAAAATTCATTGACTCCGTTCAAGAAACTTGGAAATAGCACAAACAATGTCCATGGTTGGGGTACAGGTGGACCAAATAGTTTGAATAGTTTACCAAAGGCTACTACCTCAATTTTTAGTAGCCACAAATTCTCCCCTCCTAAGACTCTTGGCGGTTCTACTACAGGACAAAGTAATTTACTGAGCAAATATAATGTTAATAACAAACATCAATCGAATATGAATACTAAAAAGCCAGAAAGAACAATGGACTATTTTGTGAGCCCAAAGGCTAAGAAACCAGTTACTGATAGTACTCAATCATTGAACAAAGTAGAAGTGAAACTCGTAGAGTGTCCAATATGTTGCGACTTTGTCTCAAATGATGATATAGATAAGCATGTAGATTCTTGTTTAATAACAACTGCGGACAAAACTGTTCTTAATATCAGTTCTCCTACGCCACGAGCAAAAACAGATAATTCATCATCTTCGCAAAAAAGAAAGATCGATGCGAGTATAACTTCCAATAAACAACTAAAATTAGATAATTTCGAAAATGTGAGAAAGTCAAATTGTCCTGTGTGTAATAAGAGCTTGGAATTTATACATCTGAATGAACATCTTGATAAGTGTCTTTTAGAAGCGGATGATGCGAAGAGTATCAATGAAACTAAAAGCAAAAGCATAATTTCCATAAGTAGTACGTCCAGTGATAATTCATCCTCATCTTCGATTACTGAGGATTTAAAGGATGTTCATCTTGTTCCTGAGACTTATAAAAATGTAGTCAAGGGCAGTTCGCATAAATGTTTGATCTGTAATGTGGTTATTGTTTCGGAGATGTCGTTAGCCGATCATCTGGAAGACTGTATTGGAAGCGTTTTTAATGATGATTCGACAATAATAGATTGTGATGACGAACAAGTGTCAAAAATAGATTTAGAGGTACCGTCTGACCAGAATGATAAATTCCCTTGTCCTATTTGTATGCAATTAGTATCAGAATCGTTAATGAATCCACACTTGGATGTTTGCCTTAAAAGCTAATGATTGCAGTACAAATTCTACAGTATACATTATTTAATAACTTAATTATTTTTAAGTATGTATGTCTTTATTTAAACGTTAAAAGTTTTTCCTACTTATGTATTACTATTATCTAAGAATTTGTGATAAAATCTTTCCTTTTCCTCCCATACTAAACCTGTTTCAAGGTGACTTTGTACTTCTTAACCCATTGTTGTCCCAATTCTAGTTCTTATCAATCTGCGAGCTAATGTTGTAGCATCTGTTTCAAAACCTACCTCTGGTAAAGTAGTATAATATAGAGCTTTATAATTATAATCCAAATCCTTGACAAATTCAATATCCCATTTGCAAGGAGGTTCAGTCAAAATCTTTTCGCGCCCCGTAATAACAAATAATAACTTTCTGATTGCCAATAGTGGTTTGGGTGAGGAGGGAGGTTTCGACGTATCCCATTTTTTAATTCTTACTTCTGTTAATTTAAAGAGCTGTTCGAGTACTCGAATATTCGAGTAGCTCGAAATTCGAGTCGAGCCAGGACTCTGTTTCTAAGCCGAGTCAAGTACTCGAATGAAGCGAGCAGCTGAAAACAATCGGGTGGCTCGAACGCGGAACGACCCACATGTTTCGTTCGTCAGTAGCTACCTTCACTGTGCAACCCACACAGCACAACGTCCCAGGGACGTCGTATTCGTTTCTTTATAATGAACCTTTCCTTGATAATGGTCTAAATTAAGACTGAAACGTTGGAAATTTATATAAATGATTGAATTAATTGCAAAATTGCTTGATTGTTAATGTTTCAAAGTGACCGAACCTGTGCGCCGAAATCACATCTATTAATAATTCCGGTCGAAATTAAATTTATAAATAACTTTATTATGTAAATACTGCCATTTTGTATTATTTATTTTTGTAATAAACGTATTTCACTTTGAAAATGTTTATATTTGTGAGAGGTCAATAAACTATTTCTGTTATGTGCGTACTTTAAAATTCTTTTTCTCAACAAACACATATACATACTTAGTAGATTGGTACTAATTGATTTTGAGTATTCTTATTTTTATTATATTCCAAAATAGCAAATATTTAAATTGTTTACAATATCTATAAATCCTTTCGAATTGGAACTCCATATCTGTTAAAGATAAATACCATTTTTGAATACACAATATAAAATGCCTCGATCGTGTGGATGTACCAGCACAAGCAATAAGGGAAGTGTTATTTTATTTCGAACAGTCCCTGTGGATTAAATCAATTGCGTTCATAAATAAAAGGATTTACAGTTGTTCATATAAATTATTAGTGTCAGGAGAGCGTAGTGTGCATATGCCACAACTAAATTCTAGTAAATATGTTGGAAAGAACAGAAGGATTTGTTCTTGAGTCCAATGCATATATAAATAAAGATTGGGAACTACCATGTCAATGGTTTTACTGTCTAATCTTACCCTGAAACATAAGAACATTTTATTGAAATACCATGCATGGGGCGGATTTGGGTATAGGCTAAGTAGGCTGCAGCCTAGGGTGGCAAATAAATTTTGGGGAGCGACCAATTTTGGGGAGTGGTAGACTTCGGGGAGCATCAAATTTTGTGAAGTAATAAATTTTGAGGAGCACCAAATTTTTGAGAGCGGCAAATTTAGGGGAGTGACCAATTTTGGGGAAGCATCAAATTTTGGGGAGCGGCAAATTTGGGGGAGCGACAAGTTTTGAACGAAAGAAATTGGAAATGATTTAAACACAGAGGCTTCAAACAACTTTAAAAACAATTCACTTTTCTCATGTAGCGAATTAGCAATGATTCATATTATGTGAGTTGCCATATTGACTTAACTTTAAAATTGTCTCGGCTCTTAAATTAAAATATTTCACGATATTTCGGGGAAAGGGGAGCAGACGCTTGTTAGCCTAGGGGTGCCAAATTTTCAAATTCGCCCCAGAAGATACACTCGAAGTATGACGAGTAATTATATTATCATATAAATTATAAATAGTATTAATTTTTTTTTAATCACCTTTTAGAACCCAGGGTGTGGAACATAAAACTTTGTGGCAATGGAATATGAATTGTATTATTGTATACCGTCCCTCCAGTTTCTTTAGGGACAATCCGTACTGTATCTAGTTCATCATACATATTGACATTAACGCCATGCAAATCATTTCGTGCTGTTACTGCATATTTCGGATTCTCGTGGTAACATTGTCCAAGCAACAAAACTTCACGTCTGTTACGGAACGAGTAATTCACGTCGTAAATCGACCTTATAAAGTCCGGTGTCACAACACAAGTGCCTAAATTTGGAAGTGATTAAGACAGGTAAGGTACTGTAATCAAATAGAATCAATGCTTCAGGTACAAACGATTAACTAATCTTCATTTAAAAGCATCAGTTAAAACAAGGGACACTGACTCACCAAAGAACGTTTTCATAAGTGAGAAATCCATGTACTTGTGAATTTTGGTTCTCGTCAGAAAATAGTCTATAAAATTATAATTATATTCGATAGCTACTGTATCATTATTGAGTGACAATTCACCGGTGTCTGAATCCTTTGGAAATATTGCGGTTACGGTAAATTCCTCACTGATAGAATCAGAACTACTGTTTCCACCAATTAAGTCGTAGAAGGCCCGAAGCTTCCAGGCTAGTCTCATTAAGTCCACTGATACCTAATTACATAGTTAATATTACACTAGATTTCTCTTTACTGAGATAAGTAACAGTGTCTTAAAAATATAAATGCAAACTTACCTTTTCATGCCGTGCAAAAATTTGATATTTCCTTAGAGTTGACAATTCTCTTGATGCTTCATAGCACGAATCGGAGTACGGGGTAAAGTGTTTCCCCTTAGATTCTTTTCTACATTGTTCGTAAGGCCATATTGCTTGTTTAGCCTCTTCCAGTTGATCGTTACTAACTTCACCAAGTAACTTCAACGTGACCGAAGATCCACTACATTTACCCTTCGCTGTATCAGAAAGTCCCCAGACGGCATTTAGCGTGATCATAGCAGGGTCGCTTGGTTTGGTACTCAAATAATCCCATTCCCAAGGTATTTCCTTTTCCGCCTCCAAACAGAACTAAACAATAAAGAGTCTTATAAACTTTAAGAACCATATCATCATTCCCTTTTATTTGCAATACGTGTAACTTACTTTCAGAACTTTTTCACCTGGTATAATCTTAGTTGCTTTAATTTTAATCATATCGGAGATCCAACTGGTAATTTCATAAACTGCAGCTATATTCCACTGTTGAAGAATTTCTGACGAATCGGCATCGCGACGCGTTAAAGACACCATATGATGGTTCGAAATCTTCATATATTCGAATCTTACCTAACAAAAGATGCCCCACATAAAACTTGCAGCTTACGTATTATGGATATAAGAAATCTTTGATATACTAACTTGACTCCGTTTTGTATCAATTGTACTAAGGTAAGCAGCTAAACCACAGCTACCTTTTGGTGGCACGTATGTGCAATAATCTAAGAAATGGAGCGCCGTTAAAGCAAACTGCAGAAATGGCCAAATACTACAACAATTCAGAATTGAAATATAATTATTGAAGCTTATCATGCATTCAGGTTTATAATAGAAAATATGATAATATATTATTTGACTTACGGATAATTAGCTTGATGCGATGAAAGCACATCTCGAATTAATTTCTCTCGCGATATTACCTTCTCGCAATCAAATAGTTTGAAATCTATTTGACCTCCCAATTGTGGTAATTCGACTTGAAATAGATCAACGCTCTACCAGAAAAGATTAATGTGTTTAAAGTCGGAAATGATTGAAAGAAAAGGTTTAATGTCACTTACAACATTTGGTTTGTACGTTGGTGATTTTGTAACTATGTACAATTGGGTGCAAGTAGGGCAAACTTTATTTAACTTTGGCTTAATATTTGGACCTAATATACTAGTGGATGTTCTAGCATGAGCTGTGATACCTATCTTGAGATGTTCTGCAAGAATACATTGTGTTTTTAATGTAATACGTTACGAACGCTACACCTAAACATTATCGAGAAAGAATTGTTAGTACCTCCTGGAGTATTATATGAAATAAAAGGTCGCTCGTCTAATCCAATTGTAATATTAGCTGGAAGATATCCGTGAAGAGAATGTGCTCTTTCTGCGCTATGCCATACATCAATTAAGGGATTGTAATTTTCAATTATTTCTGATCGATGAATAGATGTACTGAAAAGAACAAACTTATAACATCAAACATTATAAAAAGGAGCTGGAGATATAATTGACTGTCTCATACCGTAATATAACATGATTATTACGACCAATTGAAACGTGCGTAAAGTTTCCCCTCATCGAGAATAATGACGTCGTGGTGACTGCAAGTCTTGCATTTGCTCCTAGATCTGTGACTTGCACTGATTCTATTCTTAATGGCACGTTAATACGTTGATGATTCATATGAAATTCCATGTTCTGATACATGTGATACATGTTCTCAGGTAAAGATGAGAGGACTAAAACGAAAAGAGGTGTTTATATTTCTACATAAAAATGTTTCCAATGGACAACTCGTAATCTTACATTTAAACCCTTTGGTGATAGTTGTTTCGTTCAGATGAAGGCATAAAACCGTTTTCTCTTGAATACGCGCAATTACTTCTAAATGTACAGGTCCATTTTGCTTTTGGTCTAACTTGAACTGTTTTAATATATCCTTTACTTGCGTTGGACCATCGAGATACGTTGATAATGATTGCAAAATACCTTCAGCTTTAATATATAACTGCATAATGTTTAAAGAAGTAAAAAATTATAATAATACGAAAACACACCGCTTTACAACAGGTAAATATAATTCTATTATGAATACTCACAGATACGTGATTGATATTGTTTCCACTACCGTAAGTATTGAGAGTCACATGCAACACCTCTGGTATGTTTGTCAAGGGATTAGCGACAACACTGCCATGTATTAGTACACCGAATTTTCTGTATGTATCTTGATAGTCAAATACGTAGTTGCCGGTGATTAAATATTGATTCCTTGGTGACCGATGAAGTACTCGTGTAAATTGTGCAGCTATAGCCCCTCTGCAATTGCAAACACAATTTCAAAATATAGAAGCTGAGTAGTTAAAAATTTGACAAAAGGAAAGGAGGTATTGCATTACACCTTTACATACATATGAACGTAACAAGGATATGTAGTACGCTCGACAGACTTTAAAGTGGTATAAAAATAATTATACAAATGTTGATTCGGTTCACTTTGCATGTACCAGTACAGTGATATTAGTCTGCTCGGCGTAGGGCTGGAAACAATTAGTAACGACAATGCAGCTACTCTCATTTCTAAATGCTCTGTTCTATTTATCAATATTGGCCAATAGACTGGATATATCTAGAATAAAAAATGACAGGAACGTCTCATAATATGTTACATTTATAAAAGCAAAGCAGTTACTCACAACGTCGGGTCTCAGAGGAGCGGTTGGAAGTGATGCCCAAGCAGCAAGTACACGGAAATGTCGTGATTCTGCATTATTGCCACTTGCAATAGGTTCTAAAAATTCAACTACCCGTCCCAGTTGTATGTTCGCTAATCCCTCCAACCAAATCATTTTCTTCTCATATTCCTTCGCCTCTATGAATTATGTATTATTACAATACGGTAACAGCGTAACTTAATTCACTTAAATAAAGAATTTATAATTTCGACCGTATTTTTAGAATATTAAAAACCAAAAAGTGATATCAGCGCATAGATTCGGTCATATAATATTTTATATGACCGAACCTATGCGCTGATATCACTTTTTGGTTTTTAATTCACTTAAAAAAACGTTTATTACATACCTGTGAATTTATCGAGATATAAACGCACATAATCATCCAGCATCTCATACGGGCAATACAACAAACACGTTTTGTAAATCAAAGTGCCGTACGCCAAAATCGCAGTATTTTGAACCTCACTGGAAATCTTTTCTGGCAGATTCAGGAATATCTGCAGATTCACTAATAACTGGACATCGGGTTTTCGTATATGAAATGGTAACTGAGTAAGAAGTTGAATCGCAGACATATCTGATACTTTTTTATCCTGGATCAATTCTAATATAAACAATGCTGCTTCCTTTGTACCAATTTGTGGCAGAGCTTCCAGAAACATGTTCCTATAATAATACACAAAAAGAATGAGACACTTCGTTACACAGAATGCCGAAGTTGTGAAAATTATTAAATATTTCATCACCTTATCGTTTCTTCCTTATAACTTGTCCCTGAAATTTTATTGTACGCAGTACGTAAATCAGCAACATCTAACATCTCAAGGTAGAAAAACAAAATAGAAATTGTTGTATTGTGTAAATTATCGGTGTCCGTGTCCAAACCAGGATTGTCTAGCCTCCGACTCAATCTGTCTAGTAAAACTCCTATCTGCAACATACAGACACTGTTATAGAATTCAGAGAACTCGTACTGGACTTATCGAGCATAACTTGTAAATTATATATAACAATCTCTGTTATAATTAAACTTACAGCTTTAAAGATAGTATGTTTGCGAGGGACACCTCTGCCTTGCGTAAGATCAGCATCTGGGAGTTCGTGTTGTAGAACTTTGGGATATAAGTTCTTGGTAGGAATATTTTTTACTATGTCAGTCACCGAAATTAATTCGAAGGTTTGTCTATATGTAAAAAAAAAAAAGGAATATAAGATTTATCATATTCTACAGCAGTAAACAAATTTTGTTTGTCGGGACATACCTTGTAAAGTGGAACTGCACTTCGCCAAAACTTTGAAAAGGTTGGACATATATGCCTCCAGTAGCATTGACAAACAAAATATCATTTATGGATTCTGTTACCTTAACTTTATACAACCTTTCGCTAGATTTTAATATCGGATTCTAAACAAATACAGTCCACTTTAATATGTTATGTATGGAATAATCATATAAACTGTCTATACTCAATAAAACATATTATTTTCATTTAATTAGTTTATGTAAAAATATATACATACCTGATCGTTATTAGGGCATAGCATTTTGGGAACATTTGACCACGTGTAATTAGGATGTCCAATACATGATCGAGGATCTAAAAATTTCCTTATCACCCATTCATCTTTTCCTTCAAGATTAATGACGTATTCGATGTTACACTGACCATAGTGATTTTTCTACAATAAGAATAAATATTTACAGGAACATTAAAACTGAACTACTTTACAGAATTATCTTGTAAAAAACCTCTGCAAACTACAATAATTATTGAAAAATATGTAATTACTCACTTCAGTTGAATGGTACGCTGTTTCCTTGTCTAAGTTAGAAAGATCTAATTGCAAAATTCCTGCTATACTCCTTTTTATGTTTACAGACCAGGGAGCTGTGGCTTCTGTGCTAAAATTTTCGACAAGACCATTCCTATATGCAATTTGGAATGGTTTCAGAAGTTCACCTATGTCATTAGTAGTATCGTGATCTTCTCCTTTCTCTTCTATTTTCCCATTCCATATAGTCATCTTCAATGACTCCAACTATTTCAAAATATATAAAATATACTTTATTTTCATTATAAATTTCATAACTGAGTTATTGGAAGCAGTGTTCTGAACACTTTAACTCTGTTCTCCACATTTTAAGATTCATTTAATATCGTTGTGATATGTACCTGCAGTGTAGCTACATTTTGTTCAGTCTGAATTATAAGTTTTCCATGAAAACCCCACGAGGATGATGCAGCAGATGGCAACAGGACACCAGAACTTGATAATGCATTATAAGAATATACATATTCCTTTCCTGATTGAAATATATTGTGCGCAACATTATTGCTACACAGCAAGAGCAATATAAAGACGATGTTTTCCAATCTGCATGTCAGTATTTGTAACATACAATTGGCATCTGAAAGAAAAAGATTCTTTTAAGTTACATACACATAAAACATTCCATTCCTGACCAATTTAAACTCATTATCTTATTGTGATCGTTAAGTCAATTTGTTTTCAATGGCATCATTTTTAAGTAATTCTACAAGTTCTATTGCTCGTCTCTTCTCCTATACATACAAGAATTATACAACAAATTTTAAATGACATTCGTATGTAATTATTTGCTTTTTACAATGCCAAGTATTATCTTTGACCGCTCGGTTTAAGTCAAGATAAAGTTTTTTTAAAATGTTAGTAACAGGTACTTATTGCTAATGGTACACTTTAATTGAAAATGAAATTGGAATTAGAAAGACGAATGCTTATTCTGTACCTGTGAATTTCATGGTGTGCAATGGTAGCTTAACAAAAATGAACTGAGTTCATAGAAGTCAAGAGATGACCCTTACTGTCTCTATCTCTGTGACCCATGACCACGTCGTCGACATCTGTGTGAGTAAACCTTATCTCCTCCCTAAGTTATCTTCAATCGTACAAATCAGTTTATTACGTTTTCTCTGCATATTTTTATGTGATGTAATTCTTTTTCTTACTCATTTTCTAATAATAACTTGGCAATGAATTATGACAGAAAACTCGTGTAATTATAACTGTTAAACTAACATTCTTTTCTATCTCTGGTTACACAGTCTTAATCGCAATAGAATATATTTATAAAAGTGTAACAGACGTATACGAGAGACATTTGTACAAAAACAATTTTCGTACAAATAACTTATAACTATATTTCAAAATCTATGGTCTAAAGAAATATTGCAGATAGTAGGATCTCTGACCGCGTTATCGTCAGTATAGCCTATCGCATCATTAGAAAAAGGATTTTCAATTTTGTTACATAAGCATAACACATTTTTAATTCAGGACATTTTAATTCTAAAACCACGTTGTGCATGATTTAGCAATCCTAGTAAAAGTACCATGCACATACTTTATCTTCTCTAATTATAATAGGAAAGCTGAGTACAATCCGATATTTACATAATTTATTTCGTCATATTGTTCGTTTTTATTATTTACAACTGCTGTTGGAAAGTGTGCTATAATCTTATGTAATTCATTTCTATACAAAATTACACTTTTATATGTTACACACCTAATTGTACTGTAATTCACCATGTACAAGATGCTTCCAGATGCGTACAAAACTATAGATAGGCATATTAATGAATACCATAAAATAAAAATACCATAAAATATTATTAAGAAATGCATATATAATTAATACATTACAAAGGCTTGATTATTTTCAGGATGGACTTTGAATATTCCCAGGCTTCGCTGTAACAGTAAATAATTAACATAAATAAAGATATTGTTGACTGTAAATCTCACGAATTAAATCGTTCATTCCCGGCAGAAAATATTTAAGATTACGGAGAATTTACACTCACTTATGCGCTGGATTTGCTTGGTCTAATTGTTCGCTAAGTTGTTGAATGAGCGTAGCAAACATTCTTAGGTGTTCTATTGTTTCACCTTGTAACCATGCACGAGGCAGTGTGCTCATTACCTATTACAAAAATATGACATAATCGTTTATTTAAAATTGATTAACGGTAGAATTTTGCCTTAGAATTTTGAAAACAGCTATATTTAACACGAATAAGGTCAGAATTAAAATATATTCTACATACCATATTTGCTTTAAACAAAGCATCAGTAGGTGCAGAAACTCTCAAACCCGCTAAAAGGTATCGATTCAACAGCGAACCAAGTGCCAAATTTTTTAACTGTGTATCTCCAAGAAGACCCTGCCAGCTTAGCAGGTTTCTTAAAAGCTTCACAGCCATTGCGAATTGTCTTTGAAAAAATTGGTGCTTTGTATCCAGAACTCTACAAAAGATAAGAGTTGTCAGATGAATTCTCAATCGTTTCATATATCTTCGAAAGAAATATACCAAACGCGCTTACTGTTTCGGAAAGATTGGTATGAAAACGTCGTTTTCAACCGCTGCTTTAATTTTCTCTAATATCGCATTAAATAATGTTTCTAATGGTTTACTTGTGTCATTTAAATTTGGATATTCTCTTATAAGACGGTTTACCGTGCCTACAAGTCGTAAGGTTTGCGACGTGGACATTGGATCCCATATTTTCTCGACTACAGCTACAAACAAAAATAAATACATCATGTTTTTGTTAATTACATATGAAAGAATTCGCATCTGAGTGTATCTTACATGTTAATCTAGGTACAACAATCTTTTCCACTGTAGACGGCACCAATCTAACATCTGGATCCCTTTTAAGCGAGTCTTCTGTTTCTTTATTATCTAATGCGTACAAGAGCAACGTGTTATACCATTTTGTTCTTTCTATATCAGCACTTTCCTAAAAACAGGTGTATAATTTTTTTTAGTGTAAAATGTATACAAGCTCTTGAAGCCGCAGTATATGAAAACTACAAATAATAAAAATACCATGATTGGATTCCATGTTAGCAATTGCAATCTAATAATAGGAGAAATGATTTTAGGTATACATAAAGACACATATGCTTCCATGTAAGCATCCTTGTCAGTCTCTCTCCACGATTCCAGCTTCGAAAGAATTCCTCTTATCGTGCAATATTCGTCCATCACGTCAGAGAATATTCCTTTGCTTTCATTATCGATTTCATCTAAAATAAGAACATAACAGAATGTTATATAAAAGGAAATATGAATGTACACGAAGTTAATATTACGATTTCTACTAATTTTTCGGGCTACAATATGTTTCACAGATTTGTTTCTTTTAGATACAACCTTTTGTTTGTTTAAACGCAAGATTTTGCTGTTCAGTAACTTCATCGTCGCTGGACATTCCGTCGATGTGTTTTGGTAATGTGGGAGCTAATTCTCTGGCTCTTCTTCGACGAGCTCTTCTTCCTTCTCTTTCTGTGGCTCGGCGAATACGAGCTTCAACTTCTGGCCCTCTTCGTATAGGTTGACCTCCTGTAAATTTCAAAACAATTTGTGTTGAGATTACAATTTTTTAAAACGCTTTAAAAATTTCACGAGTAATTTCGAACACTTTGAATAGCCATAAAGTAATGGACTACTAAATGTTCTGGTACAAATAGTTGTGCAGGATTAATACTAAAATAACTGACTTGCAGTTGTTGTAATCTCTTCTGCTTGATCCCTCGTGTCTTGCCGCCTTCTCTCCATTTGTTCAGTCGCGCGTTCACTATAAAGATCTAACCAGCGTTGCTCCAATCCAACAACCAGAGGCAGCTAACAAAAAAGTCACACGTTAATATTCAAACAGTGAATTAACTCAATGACTTGGGGAATTATCATTGTCCCAGAAAACGTTCGTGTTAAATTGCGATAGTCTTTGATAGTTTCATGTAATTCAGCAGCAAATGAAAATTCGTAATAGATGAAACAATGATTCTAACGTTTGCTGCAACTTAAAATATAATTCCACAGTCATTGGATATCTTTTGTTTAGGAATAAATTGAGAATTAATATCAGTCTACTTACCACGCATATTACATTATCTTTTCAATATTTATAAGTACTTAAAAATAATTTGAACTACATTACAAATAATACTTTTTTATACAGAGAAGATAGAGACCCCCGGCAATATACATATACATCGTGTTATGAAATTTTGTTTCATAATTCTGTCAAATATTCTGATTGTTGATATGCATTTTTCTTTTTTGAAAGTAGATTTTATAACGTAAATACGTTGAAAGTGAGAATAATGAATCAATAAAACTGTTTATTACACTCGAAATTGTAAAGACTATCTAATCTGATTTTCAATGTTTGAGAAAAGTAACATTTACATTACATCTGGTAATACTTTAATATTGCAGAAGGAATGGTACTATGCCTTTACCTAAGCGCAATATATAAAATAAAGAACAAGACTGGAAAGTTAAACGTGATTATTAAGTCTTCGTCTAATTCACACGTTTGAATGTCGTCATGGTTTTCTTATTTCTTTCACATATAATTGTACTTACTGATATAAATTATGATAGTAAACAATATCTTCTGTCATAAAAAAAGGCTACACATGTACACAATTTTCGTAAGAAAAATGCATGGCTCCTAACACGGCTGAGTAATTTGCACAGCCAACAATTGCATGGAAAACCCCAGTGCACATAAAAAAACGTGACAGCGTATAAACCCACCTTCTCATCAAGACACTCTACCAAGTCAGTGACATACCCACGCAACTCTTGGTAATATCTGAAGCGCTGTGCAAGCTGCGGTGCACGTATTTCACCATCGTCCAGTTCTTTTATAGTTTGCCCTAACTCTTGTTCTAAACGGTCCTGATCTAATTGATGGCGTCGGTGTACTTCTTTCAAACTGTCCAGTCTATAAATTAAAGTTGCATAGAATTATAAAGGTAAGAAAGAAATTACCATCCTTATGCTGAGATTTTAATCAGAAAGAAAGTGATTTCAGAATTTGTGGGAACTTTTCTTAATAATTTACCACCTTGAACGCATCTTATTGACAACTTCCTGGGGAGTAACCGGTACTATCTTTGTTGGATCTGGTGGCTGAATTGATGGCGGAGGTGGTGGAGCTGGCATCATAACCATTTCTATGGGTACTCCAGTCCCAATCATTTGATTCACATTTATACCCATTGAATATTGCTGCTGCATCATGGAATCCTGTTGCGCTGCTGCGATCTACATATTTTTTTAATAAAAATTTTTACGTGTAAATAAATGATATACAAGTTAATGTGTAAAGGAGAAGAAACACTACCTGGGCCCCCGTTACACCTTTCCTAATTTGTTGAGCTTCCCATTCTTCTTCTTCGTTTTCATGTTCACTTTCATCATCGGAAACTAGAAATAGGATACAATTAAACACTAGTTTACTTAGTTTCGATTCTAAACAAAAAGAAAGGAGACACAAACGTTTCAATGGAACTTGCGACGCAAGGAATGCCTCTCTTCTTTTTTCCTTATCGCGTGCTTCGGTATTAACAGTCATATCAATTCGATCTTGAGAATCATCATCGTCGCTTCTGTCGTGGTCTTCTTCTCTGATGAGTCTCGATTTGCCCTTGTCATCGCTACAACACAAGTTCACCTATTAGTTGTTATGCTAAATAGATTCAGAAATAAGGGTATTCTTGGAAACCTCAAAACCTTAATTTCTATAACGTTTTTCTGTTATCAACAAGCGATACCTTTGCTCTTCTATAGGGATATAGTCGGTTCCTAATTCTCTTGCCTTTTGTCTGCATTTCCTTGCTGCATGGATCATTGCGGCATCAGGTATACAACCACCTATGAATATATCAATAATTAGTATTGCATTCGTTACAGTATTTTTAGTATAATAAAAGTATTACATACTTTCCAGAAGAATTTTCATTGTATCCGCTTTATCCGTGTTTCTTCTAAATTTATGACTACGCGGTTCGTCATCCTCTTCGTCAGATGTATAGTCATCCTTTCCAGCTGCTAGTGCAGCTCGCCCGTTCAAGATTAAAGGTCCTGTATTTTTTATTTTAACCTGACAATGAAAATTATACATCGTTTAGTAAAATCTCTGGTCGAAGCGAATAACATTAATAGGTTGATTATAAACAATTAATAGTCATTGATACATTAGTTAATACTACATGACTCTGAAAGAATGGTATATATTACAGCAGTATAAATCTTGCAAATATTTTCGTAACTGATTGAAATAATTATTGATGTTACTAGAAAATAAATAATACTTTTCTGTAAAAATGGCTTAACTTACTATATATTTTCATATATTAATAATTCTTTACATTTAACATGAGTAGAGTATTCCTTGCATTATTTTATATTCATAATAGTGCAAACGTATTCCACGTACGTGTCAGAAAAATTTTATATTCAAAGATCTATAACGCTTTACTCTTCACGAAAGTAAATATAACGGAGAAGATCTATTTGCATACACCGATACATATTTCCATTATATTCTTCATTGTGCACGGAGTATCGAATGAAGCGAATATAATGAAAAAATGAAATCCTTGATTTTAGAATCATAAGTGACTTAAGTTGAGAGAAATTCTAATAATAATAAAACATCATAGAGATAGCTTACTACTAGATCATCTGTCTTTATTTCTAAATCTTTTTCCTGTTTAATGGACATGTTCGCTTGCTCAGAGTCCACTTGCATTTTCTCTTCACCTTTCTTTTTTCTCCTCTCGTGATCTAGCTGTTTCATCAACTTTTTGCTCCTTGACGATTTCTTCACTTTAAAGACTTCTCCATCGTCCGCTGTAAGATAACAAAACACCACATTCTATTTTGCTCTTCCGAATCCGACGTTTCCGCTCTCCGATGATACCACTTGTAACTGGCTCATTCTCTTAGAACATTCTTCGCTATGTATTTATCGTAAAAGGGGCAGAATCGAATGAACCGGCTGAACTATCGCGGTGGCATGTAATTTTTACTAAAACTATATTTGTTTTAAAAGAAACCAGTCGCATAGATTTCTCTCCGAATAGAATTTGTATGTTACTCTACCAAGTACGGCAATGAAATTCTCAGATGTTATAAAATATTTGACAACGCTCGGTTTAATACAACAAGAAACTATCTCGAAAATTATTGCAATGAATTAAGGTTCGTTAAAGTTAAAATTAGTGTCGTATGAACGTTGCAAATGCATTTTAAAATTTTGAAAGATTTCCGTTGTAAAACAAACATATCTGTGTGCATGTATACACATGTGTCGGAAATCACCTTCTTCCAGCTCCTCTCCAAAACTGAGGAGCGTCTGCTTCGGTTTATCCTTCTTCTTTGCTTTAGGTTTTGCTGGCTGAGCGTCCTCCACTTCCATCCTATTTTCATTATCTTCGTCATCGTCGTTGAAGGGCCGACGACGGATATTCCTCTTCGGCTTATTGAATAATGACATTGTCCTTAACATCGACCAGTCCGTTTAGAAAATTCATACATGCACTTTCCTCGTACTGCACCCTCGAACTACTGCCAATAAAAATAACAATTCGAAATTCCGCAGCACATAAACCGATAGAAGAGAAGGTCTCCTAAAACGTGCGTCCGCGTCTTTTTACGGGATAATTTGAACACGTAAATACTTATGCGATGGGAAGCAGAAAAACGCGACAACTTTACGAAATCGTACTATGGATTATCCGTTGAATACGAATCGTTATAGAGTGGGTTTAAACCGACTATTTTGAGATTTGTGCACTGATCACCAGAGGGCCACGGATAGTAGTTGTTTTTTGCAAGTTCCCATCTTGCCGTTAAATCTGTTTTAGTAATTAAATTCTAGATATATAGATCGATATCATCGATATCTTTACCTCGGGCTGATATTTCCACAATTAGGTTTACCCATGATGTAAGGATATTAGGTGTTCTCTTGCGTACACCTCCCAGATTAGCCAATAACGTGCCTTTCCCAAGATCCTCCATATTGGATCTTAACCAATAGAATAGAATGAATTTGTCAACATTTCAATAACGCGTCTGTGCGTTATATGCCATTAATTATTATGACCAACGAACTAGTCTTCTATTTTCACAATTGCGTATTTTGAAATGGAAATCTACAGCCTTGAATACAATTCTTTACTATCCTATTCTCGCCTCTCTCGAGACATTACGAGAAACGGTATTCCCATCTATAACACTAGGGCCGGTATTCTCAGTCGTTGCTTATTCTTAAGTTCGTCTTAAGCATGCTGCATCCTCTATTAGTCTACGAGGTTAGTAAAGGATGCCGCAAGCTTAAGACGATCTTAAGAATAAGCAACGACTGAGAATACCGCCCTAGGTTCTGTGGCGCTGACCACAGCGCCACGAAAACGCGGTCGTTCCATATATTAGTAATCGATAATCGACTTGTTTGAATTTCGGACTCCTGATCAAACAAAGTATTTTCAACTTTTACACTGATAATAATGCTAATGCGAATGATATTACGAACAATATTCATAAACTGCAAAGAAATGGTGATATAGAATGCCTTTTTCAGCACACAATTGGTTAATTTTTATCGCACACTATACCTCTCTATACTGAATTCCACTTAAGAGTAGACTCGTTTCGCGCAACGACAACTTTGAGGAGGCTGCTGATTGGTAGGAAATCGACAGAGAAAGCGCTACGACCAATTGCGTGCGCAGGCAGTCATAGACATATATATGTAGACGGAGCAGAAGCTGGGACTACCGGCGAGGGGAATGTAAGCTTGGAGGGAAAAAGGAAGAGGTTCAAATACGGAGGTAGAAGTGGTAGAAGTTTGACGAATTATCGATAGGAAATTAATAAATTGGAGGAAATTCTATGAATATGACACTACGTAAATTTTGTGATTTAACAATGACGAATTATTATTATTATTATTATTATTATTATTATTATCATTATTATTATTATAATATTGCTAACGATGTCACGTCGAGTTTGCGTCGTCAAAGAATTTTAAATAAGTAATTAATTATTGGTTGAATCTATATAGATAAAATTTGTTGCTGAAGCTTGTTACTGGATTTTATTACGAGATGAAACTTTAATAGTGTATAAATTCAGAGGGTTGGGGCAGTTCAATTTTTTTATTTGCTCCGCTCCGACATCAAAATACTTGCTCCTGCTCCTGTTTTCTTAAATAAAAATTCTTTTAATACTTTCAAACAGTGATATCTCATTTACAACAAATCCCACATTTCCAGCATTTCATTTTCATATAGAAAAAAAATCATAAAGAATGCTTAATTTTCAGCAAAGAAAGTACTATGCCTTCTTAACACCAGGCTGCGCGCGGCCCTGAGATGTAATATTTTTTTAACGATGAAAAATTGAGAATTGGTATTTATTAAAAACATTTCATTCGTCTGATTTCCAAAAAAAATTTGGAGCAGTGAAGCAGTTAAAGATTTCCGTGCTACGGCTCCGCTCCTGTTCTGGGGAAACCCCATTGCTCCACTGCTCCGCGCTCCGGCTCTAAGATCGGCCCCAACGCTCTAAAGTAGCTTTAAAAAATTCATAATTATAAGATTTCGTGTTACAACCACACGAAGACTTAAAATATTACAAGAATTCAAAATGTGGATTTTATAAGTATCTTGGTCGGAGGAATATGATACTTAAATGTAACAACATTGAAAGTACACGTATAAAGGGCCCTCTGGTACATTTGTATCTTTGTTTTATTATACAAGACAAGTACTTCTGAAATACTCGGTTATTTATACAATCATTAATCGGGTGAATAGTCCATTGGTAAAATCTTTTGTAAATATATCCAAAAATATGTATGCGCGATGTGTAATACATAATACAGTAGAATTTAGACCAATTTAATAATACAGCGTATCTCTAAAAAGATTTACCTAATCGTACCAAGTACGGCCTTTGTTAAAAATTGACGTCGTAACACTTACTTGCACACCATATAATCTCAAACAAATTATAATCATTTAATAAAACTCAGACAGCCCACGAAGTGTATATAGGAAGATTGTAACACGTGTAATTTATATACATGATCGTAGCCGCGTTGTAAATTACATGGGACATCCAGTCACCTTTATGACATTTATAATAATTAATAGATTTCTAATTTTCACGAATCTTAAGAAGTCTTACAAAAGAATTAAAATAGTTCTGAGAAGATTCGAACATACGCTTAAGAAAATGTGGCTTTCCGTAAATTATGGGCACATAATTTACTAGAATTACGGTTTCTGTAAACTTTAAACGTTTATCAAAGCTTACTGACCTCTCCAACATCTCATACGTAGGCTCATTCACTCTTCAAATCGACCCTTTAACTGTAATTTACATGATTATCACGTACGTTGGGGAATACTTACGAGTTGCGTATAAACAAAGGGCGTGTACAGCTAAGAATCGGCATCTGTTATCGCGCTAATGAAAATTAGTATGACACGTATGTGAAAGAAATCTCATTGCTTAATGGGGGAGGCATGACAACTTCTATAATCATTCTTACATTCGAAAGATATATTTGTAACAATATGTAAATAGCAGCGTCACGAAAAACATGTATACAGAGTGGCCCATTATTAGAGGTACAATCCGAAAAGGATTTCTCTCGTTAAAAAAATACATCGAAAATAAGGAATAACATTTTTTATTTGGAGCTTCGCCTGCGACAAACTAAGTCTTTAAAATGCGTCTAGCATACGTTCATCTAGCTAAAAATTGGCAGAATGGAAGAGTAAATAAGGGTGCAACTACGAGTGAAATGGATTCTTCTGCAAAAATGAGTTGAAATTGTAGAATAATTCTTTTTCAAACCTGGCTTTGTTTTAGAGCAAATCGGTTTTGAAGATAGAAACGATTGCTACTGAAGTGCACGTGTATTCGTCGGGTTTTCAAATTCAATTTTGTCGAAAACAATGCCCCGTTCGATAAAAAGTTATTTTGCTGTTTTAAGACAGTTTCTCCCGAAGAATCATCCCTTTCGAGATCGTATCATCGATAAAGGGCCATGCATGCTCTAAAAGTTCCTTTGGGTATACAAATATATGGAAGATACTGTTCTATATAATCCTTGGTATTACGCAGTATCAAAATATTCATTAAAAGTGTGAAACTACAATTCTAAAATGGGCGTATTTACAGTGCCTTATGGATACGACCTCTGGTTCATTCCAGAACACACGCTGAACTAATCTCGAAGACCTTTCTCTTTTCAAAGTGTTGGGGTACTAGCCTGTTACTCCTGAAGGTATCTATGCTGGAAGACTAGATTAAAAAGTGTCTACAAACTTTAACAGTAAAATCTACAAAATTTATTCCGTTCCGTTAAATAGAATGAAGTCGCGATTAGCCTGCACTCGAGTGAATAATACTTCTGCTTGGCGTACCATTAATGCCCTCGTCGTTAATCGTGTTGGCACGTACAATCAAACCTTTATCTCTCATCCCCGAATTATGCAAATCACCTGGAAGTTCGCTACCATTATCCCGTACCTTACATCAATTTCTAAGTTAGAACACTCGTGTCACCATCATCAATTCCATACTAGAATAATGCTATCGTTCCAGTTTTAGCCTGCGCGCAGCTGCCTAAATAAGTAATCGAGCACCAACGGGTTCATTATCTATCGTTAATTTTTGTTCGCAACATCAGAAACACCGAAAGTCTGTCATCGCTACGTAATATCCGAATTCGACACCAAACACGGCGATTGTATTTCGACTCCTGATAAACCTTGTCTTCGAGTGATTACAAAGCTGATCCTCTGAGCCTGCAGGCTACAGGGCGGGCGGATTCACGGTTTCACCCTGTCTCTAGAAAAAATGAATCCCGAGCAGAAACGTGACAACGGCCGGTTTATCAGATACCGTGATCGAATTCGTGATAGCCCTCGGCGCCGGTGAAAACCACGTCCACCCACACCCGCATGGCCTCTGGGCTCGGTGCCATTAGGTGATACAGTCTGGATGACGTTTTAATGATAAAGGTCAACGATGGCTGCGGCGACCGAACCGTGTTCATGTGGTCCACGTAAACCTCCTCGATTGACTGGCAATATGAAACAATAGAATTTATATTAGTAAGGACAGTAGGAGAATTCAATTATTTTATGTAGAATAGAATTGAAGAATCCTGGTAGAAAACACTGTAAGTGCCAAAATTAAAAAACAATAATTTAGCGGAAAATGTTCTACGTGCCAATGGTAATACTATGGTATAGAATTTTAATGCAATTTTCTTTTGCATATAAGTTACCAATAGTGCTAAAAATTGACCTTAATTTATTACAGTGGCGTGCAAAAGTATTTTTAAAACAGAATAACATGTTTAAAATTGGTTCAAATGACTTGAGTTTTTTTGAGAAGCTGGATGGTTTAGTTCAATTGCAATTGGTCGGAATAGCGAAAAAATAATAAAGGTGTTTTTTTTTCAATCTTTATGGTGAAAATAAGTTTTCGGCCGAAAACTGCCGAAATAATATGCGATATTCACCAATTTTAACTGTTTGTAACTCATAGCTACGTTAACTGATTTCGATGAAATGTTCAGCATGTGTATAACTAACTTAAATCTACTGAAGGCATTTTTTAAATTTTCATTACGGGCTAAAAAAGTTCGAAAAACGATCTTTACTATTTTTTCTCTATTCTGACTCACTGCAATTTTTGTTTTTAAATCGACGAACACGTCACGTAGCAACTCAAACCTTCTACCTTCTAAAAAAAACTCAAGTCGCTTAGACCAATTTTAAATAAGTTATTCTGTTTTAAAGGGTGGTCTAATACTTTTGCACGGCACTGTAACTATGTTCCATCAACCCGATCACCCTACAACTTTTATACATGATTGTTAGATAATACAGTATTATCCTTCATTTGTTTAGTGGGCGTCACTCAAAGGGTTGTTTGCAAAAATCACCCGCTAGGCATAAATTATTTTTTTCTGCTCGTAATAAGTGATTTACAATTCGGAGAAAAATATATGAAGTGCAGCTAATATGTAGCTATTTTTCCTCTTTTGTTTCATTCATTTATCGTAAGTACTAACCGAGAGAAAAAATGATAAATTTGAAGACTTTAAAGTAGAGATTCGAAATTTCACGGAATGGTGTTTCAGGTGAGGAACAATGTTTAGCAAATAATAACAATAAAATCTGTCACGGCGCTCATTTGTTCATGCTTATACTTTGCTAAACTCTTTAAGTGAATGGAACATTTAGCTTTCTCTACAACAAAATATAGAAAAATTTGTGATACGTATTTAGCAATCAAAACCAATAAAATTTCGTAAATTATTTAAAGTCAGGGAAACTTTTTCTACCCCACGAAAAGTTGGATTATTGGCACTTGGAATTTTCTATAACGACTCTTCGATTATTTAACACTATCACATCCCTCGGGTCATTATCCACCCACATATGCTCTCATTTCTTTGAAAACTCTTTCAACTTTGAGGTAATTATAAGGTACATTTGATTCTATGTCTTCCCGTAATTGCACGGTGAATTACTCCTCGCCTCATTAATCTATTCCTCTTCCCCGTTCATTCGCTTAATTTCAGCTCTACTAGCACAAGTCGTCTTTAAACCCGTTTGACCCGCAAAATTAAGCGACCGCAAGTAATTGAGCTACTGAAAGTAAAGTTCTGTTGTTTCCTCGGTGTTAACATCTACGATCTATGACCTACGTTCTCGCCCACTCGAATGCCACGGAAACGAATTTTTCAGAAATTTTGGCTCATAAAAACTTTCGATAGAAGAATGATATTCGAAATAATTCCAAGTGAGACACTGACGTGATTGAATATTTGCAAGGGACAGGTTTGTGCGTCCATCACTCTATCTAGATTCTAGCCCTTTCCCCGTTCTGGAAAGCCTCTATATACGGAGGGTTCAGAAGCCAATCAGGGCACTTAAGTCCATTAGCGTTAAATCTGAGTTTCACACTGTTTGTCCTCTGAATAATTTTCCCTAGTAATTCGGTGCTCAATATAAGTACCGTCATTTATTGCTTAGACACGAAAGTAGTGACTTTAGTGATTTATCAACTGAAAGTTTCAATAATAAAGTGGTTTTTCAACTACATAACTCAGTAGTTCCCAACCTGTGCAAGTGTTTTCTACGAGGTCGCACCGGTTATTTTTAGTTGCCGATTCTTAGCATTTATTTATTTTAATACAGTTTTACATTGCCATATTCTATTAATGATGTGAAACTGATTTTTCATAAACGAAAAAAGAAGAAGCTGGTTACCAAGACGCTGGCACAACCATCAAATTAAAATAATAAACTAATTAAACACACCTATTAAATATCTTTAAGTATATTTAATATCTTGTAATATATCGTTTATGTCTGGGCGAATTGCCTCTTTTCTAGAACGTCCTTCCGAATTTTTATTCTTCCTAACTTAAACATTTGATTCAAAGAACGATTGTATATTAAAGTAGAGACTTGAATAAGTATTCTATAATTTAAGATTTTTTGAAAGTCAAGAACTAAAAAACGGACATACACGACCCAGTGTGCCCACGGCGGGTTAAGATAATTAAATATTATTAAGTTAGAATCATATTCTGAAATCCTTATTTTTAACGTGTTTTCTTGACCTTATTAAATTTTCCTCACACGAGGGGGTTGTGCGAGGAAGTTGCAGGTTCTTTGAATATTATAAAAGAGAGTGCGACTGAAAAAATTTTGGGAAACACTGGCATAATAGATTTTCAGGGAAATTTGTCCTTACACCGATTGGCTTCCGAATCCTCGATACGCATATCTATACAATACCTGGAAGTAAATCACTCCGCGCGCCTTCCTGGAGGAGCTGTCGCTGTAATACGACAGGGTCTTCCTCTTTCGGTCGAAGACGAACCACCGTTTGTTCCAGTGGTGGAATTTCTTGCTCATCTTCGACAGGCAGCCGCTGCAGCTGGTGGTGTCGACCGTGACATCGTGTATCAGGGGTAGCTGGTGTCCAGCGGTCTCGATGTGGTGCCTCAGGTCCAGGGACTCGGACTTGATGGGGAGGTATCTCGTGAGCGGCCTCTGCGCATGATTCATAAATCATCGAATTTACAGGCCGTGAAACGAACTGTCTCGGTTAAATGGTAACACGCTGTCGACTCTGTCATCCGTCATGACTCGGGCAAACGTGTCAGGCACCGAACACGCGCGACGTGAAAATAGAATCCACGGATTCGACGTGAAACGGCTCAGATACGCTTCGAACGATCGCTTCGCCGGCTTCAAGCATTGCCCAAGTGGCAGCGAGATTTTTCTTTTAGTCCTGCGTTGTCAGCAAAGACAGCCAATTCGTCTGGTTAAATGAAAGCAGTCGAAGGTTTGAAGGCGTTCTAAATGTTTCCATGATCTCAAAGACACCGGGGAGGTTTATTTTTGTAATTAGAGAGCTTGCAATGAGAATCTTGTCGAAGAGATTTAGAGAGGTTGGTAGGTGTCTATTTTGTGAAGTGCCCTTAGTGGCTGGTTAGGAGAGACACTGTGCTTCGGAGCTTTGAATTATTTGGCGAACGTCTGATTTTAAAATCGAGAATTATTTTTGGGGACACTGTGAAGCTTCTTTTTGAAGCGAGATGTTCGATGGTTCGTGATTGTTTCAGCACAGTGTATCTTCTTGGCTTTGTGTATGGTATTAAGTAGTTTTTTTTTTTAACTATTTTTGTATAGTGAATTGTATTAATTTAGTTAAATGTGTGAGGTAAACTGATTGGTAATGAACTGATTATACACATTGCAAAGAGTGTAATGGCTTCTTTCCAATATCACCATCGTAACTATCGTCAATTGGAAAATCCATTGGCATATACTCTAATGACCCTGACACATCATTCATGAGCAATGACGTAGCCTACTTTGGAGCTTATACACATCGTCATTCTTAATCCTTGGCTGACTTATAACGCATAAGCGACTAGTTATAAATACCTTACTAATTTGTTTTCCGATTTACCATTTTACGAATTTTATCCTTCCAGGATGAATCAAAATTAGATTCCCGAAATTGGAAGATCGAGAAATACTCTAACCGCTACTTTTTTCTACGATTATAAATATGCTTGTCAAATGACATACTTGCAGTTTTGCCTTTTCGCGGTGTTTGACTGGTTGCAGTGGTCCAAGGGTGTCCATTTCACTGGAGGTTTGCGAAAGAGGCCGACTTCCGTTTCCGTCGATTATTCCTCCGCTATTATTGCTAAGTCTCTCGCCTTCCATTGATGTTCTTCGATCGTCTCTCATCTGCAACAATGAATATCATGTTTTAAATAAAAGGAAAAATAGGAACAGATACAATGGCATTTTTTTATTTTACAGTAATTCATAAACCTTTTACAGTGTGATCGTAAATATCACCAGCCTTATTTCACAAGCACTTTCCCCAATAATTTAATCAATCTAAAACTAATACAGTAAACTAAACAATTTAAACGATTAAAATAATTTAAGGTGGAATAAAACGAACTAAAGTGAAACGATGTGTCGACGTTATTTATTATTCGGGGGAGTAATGTTTTAGCCTGAGATTAGAATATCTTAATTACTACTGATTGCCCATTGTTCACCATAATGAGTCACTCACAGGATATCCAGTTTCTGGGACACTTGAGCCATTTAATCAATAATTACTCCCCAAAGTCTAATCTGAAAATGTGCACGTAATGCCTCTAACCAGACTCGAACAATATGGGTTGAGGTGCATTTCACTTAGGAGCCAGGGTTATATTTATAAATCCCAAAGCGGGGAGCATCAGGCTATACCTGTTGACGTGTCTTGTTGAAAAAATCAGTTCGAATAACCGAAATAAATTCGCCCTACTCATATTGTACGAAAATGATATTGGAAGTAGTACATTTCTCCCATTTCCTCGTGACACTTTCGATCCGATCGCAGATAAATAGAGAACGCAGCATTATTATAACCCTTAATATTCTCAGAGCTTCCACCTATCTGTCTTAGAATTCTGAGTTTTTTAAATTCTATTTTTTTTTTCAATTCTGTATTATCCTAAATCTAAAATCTAGAAACCCCTAATTTGAAAATTCCTGAATTTGTCAACAAAAAGCACGCGTTGGTTACACTTCACATTTACATTTTATGAAAGACGGTGACTAATATGATAGTTCATTCGTGAATTGCATTACGATATGTGAAATAAAAATTATAATTAACACAGCTACTTTTTACTAAACAATTCGCAAAATTACTATTAGGCAATAACAGTGATACAAACCCAGTGAATAGAAGCTTAGTAAAACGGCATCAGTACCAGTAGCTGTCGACAGAAATTCCATATTTTTTGCTTCTGAAATGGATTCGAAAGGGTTGGGATATTCAAGCATGCCACGAATTTTCGATTTATCAGCAGGAGACCACGGCGGGAATTAATGGATTGCTGGAAATAACTCAAACAGGAGACTTGTTTGCTTCGCAGCACGCTGTTAAGCGCGTGGTTAACGAGAAAAATTTGTGCAATGAAGCGAGACGCGGGAGCCGCGTGGGCAAGAGCGATGTCTCGCCCTTTGTCTTCGCTTTTCCATTTCGTTAAAGGGCTGACAGTTTTTGTTCGCTGCAACGAAGCCCACATGATTAAGGGCGTCACGCGTTGTACGAGGGTATAGTACGAAACAGGGCGAAATATTAATTGGAGGGAAGGAATATGAACTATATATTGGCGGTAAAAATTCTTTTTCTATTGTTCCACTTTGCACGCGATTTTAGTTTGGCAATTTATTTATGTGACAAATAGGTTGGAGTCGCATTTGAGAATTTAATAAAAGTGAACTGTAGGGCATCGAGAAGTTGCAGATTTTTTTTAAAGACAAGGAAAATTAAAGAATAATAAGGCAATGTGTTTGTTATTATGATGTGGGGGATACTTGTTAAGATAATTCGAAGAGAGGGGAGAGGTAAAATGCGGACGAATCGATTTCCAAAAGTTTGAATGCATCTCGAGTAGGGCTGTTACGAATATTTAAGTATTTTAAATATTACAATCTTCCAATACCAGAGAATTCGAATTTGAGATTAGGATAATTAAAATATTCGAATAATTAGGAGTATTTGAATTATTTTAATAATTAGGAGTATACGAATTATTTTAATAATTAGGAGTATACGAATTACTTGAATAATTAGGAGTATTGAATTATTTTAATAATTAGGAGTATACGAATTACTTGAATAATTAGGAGTATTGAATTATTAAAGTTTCGCGAAATGTAATTCTGGGAAATAAGAGTTGGGGCTTTTAAATTCGCGTGTCATATTCTCACGTTTCTCTGACACTGATGTGTTCATTCAGTGGAAATAAATGTCAAGGAAGCGTTAAATGCAACGCACTGGAGAAGCAGCTTTGATTCGTTATTTTCAGAAACCGGGTTTGCATTCAAAGAATTCACGGATTCAAGAAACGTGGGGGAACATTGAAAAAAGTCTGTGTACATAAGGATCCAGAATATTTACAACCTCCACGCACATAATGCAGAATTATATTATTTTATATAATCCCAAAATATAAGTTTCCCCATGTGACTATTTTCAGCAGTAAAATAATATGCAATCGCACTGTTTGCCTGCATTATAAATTTTCTAAAAGGTTCAATTCTCCCCGGTGTTACGTTAAAAATATTAAACAAACGAAACATTCTTCGAATATCGTATAAGACACTATCAAACTGACCCATTACCACAAATAGAAGAAAAATACCAATATAGCTTAAGTAGTCACAAAAGATGCCGACGCGAGTCTACAAATAAGGAAACTGGTACAGCAACAAATCGAAAAATTAAGAGAAAAAAAAAACAGGAATTCTATGACTTACTCGTCGTCTACGAACGTGCTTCTTCTTAGTTCTGTTCTTCACGTAACTCATCCACATAAGAGACATTCTCCCAGAAAAATTCAACAAATTCTCTACGATGATGCTACTATTTAAAAAAACATAGGAGAACGAAAAGAGAAAAGAATTACGATGCAACGATAGAGGATCCTTTATTACCCAACGATAATTAGTTCACGTTTAATACTCCTCTATTATCGCTACTGTTTCTTCCGAGTGGCAGGCTTACGAGCACAATTTTTTCGACGTGCAAAACTGGATGAAAGGCTGTAAAGAACTGATGTCGGCGGACGAACGTTCGCCGTTATTATTCGCAAGTTAAAATCCGACGACCCCCTCCCTGCTCTCGAAACGCGTCTTTCTGCGCGCAGAAAATCGCGGTCCCACCCCCGGGAATACTCATTCATGAGTAAAATTGTCCGTGCAGCGAGAACCGCGCCGACCACCACGCGTTTGTTTAACAAAAAGGGAGACAATGATGATCGTTTCTGCGTGGCGCGTCGGCGAACGTGCGTCATCAGGGTGCAATTTCATGGCTGGCCAACCGGCGATAAAAAGGGGACTGCAAACTTGGGAGCACTAGGGGAGACTCCTAGTTTGTTCCTAATTTCCAGAACTATAGAAACTTAATTAAATAGAAAGGTAGTCGATGTAGCAGTCACTGCAATATTGTACTTGGTCCTGGTGCCTACTGTGGTTTCCAGTAAGCAGCTTAAGAAAATAAATCTCTGGGCTGCATTCTTAAGTAAACATTCACGCTGGATAATAATTGCTCGCCAAACTTTTTTTTTTTTTTTTTTAAGAATAAATAAGATAAATATTTGAATGCTTCTTTTTTTACTTTCTACTCTTTCTTAGATTTAATTTCGGTCCACCTAACAGAAAAATATTATTTGGTAGATATAGTACCTACGAAAATAGAAGAGTTTTTATCTATTTTTATCCATCTCCCACGAAAAATGCAGAAATATTTCTTGGCTTAGGATTTTCGTTGTATGCGTAGGATTCTACTACTTCTTTTTAAGTACGACTGAATAAAAAGAAACTAACTTTCTCTTGCCGATATGCCACTTGAAAGCCCACTAAGTTAGCGTGAATATAAAAAGAAAAGCAGGGTGATGGAAAATTAGTTTCTCTATGAACGATTGTAAAATTCAGAAATAGTATCTGCATATTATTCAACGTGTTTTATATTCAAAAACTGGGAATGTTTTTAACCACACTCGAAACAATGGTTGTCTAACTGTTTATTGCAAGTCAAAATTTATTGTTACCCCTTGTCTGTATGATTATTTTCAATGAAGAATGCATGTACCAACTACTCCACTAAAAATAACAAATATCGTCTATATTTTTATTCACTGCAATATTTCAGAATACTTCAAGAATCTTCCAAGGAATCACCAAAATGTGTTTAGCAAACAGTGTTTTTTCTACAAATAGTTAAGGAATTAAATTTCTTTAAATAACACGCTAACAATTAAAATTATAATTTTTTTTATGTAACTAGAGTTATTAGAAACTTGATATGGGGGGGGGGGGGGGAGGGGGATCGGTTAAACAGCAGATTAATTTTGTTCTGCTGAAGAAGACGAAATTTTTTCGATTGCAGTTATCTGGAAAAAATTTTTGGTTCTCATTAACTGGGCGAAAAATTTTGGTTCTTATTAACTTCAAATTCGACAAAATCTTCGACGCGTTGTTGATCGTAAAGGCCTATTGCGACGTGGAAGCTGTTTATCGCTTCTGCAGAGTTTATGCATCGAGCCCCAGATACAAATGTCATCGCGAAAATACATGCCGGGAGACGAAAATGTTTGCCCCAGAATGTGTGGTTATTAGTGAAATACACGTGCGAAAGTCCGTGTCTCTCTCCGCGGCTGTAAATTACACGACCAAGAGGGACACCGTTCCATCGAAGAAGCGAGGAATCGCTGCCGATCGAATTCTCAAGAGCAGGAAAAGTCTCTACAACGAATCTCGTGCAACGATTCGTCATACCATAAGACGAAAATACTGAATGAGCATCGCTGTGCTATGCTGTTTGTTCGTAAAAGATTGATGCGCAAGCTCTCGCTGCGTTAAGAAACCTGTAACACGACCGTTTCGTAACGAAGGATTTTTGAAAGAAAGTAGCGAGTGTTGTTGACACCTAAGTAGGATGCTCCAGAAAAAATTGGATGTCGCAGTAATTTCTGAAATTGATATTAATAAAAGATAGGTGGTTTTATAGGAAAGACTCGCCGCGGAGGGAAATTTATGTCACGGTCGCTGATCTTTGTGTTCGTCGCGATTCTGTCTGCTACTGCATCGTAAAGCGGCATAACTCCTTTTAAAAAAAAAAACATTAGTGACCTAGTTTCGACAAAAATGACTCGAAAGATCATTTTTCACTAGAGATTAGGTTCGAGTATTCGCGATCGAGATAGTGTTAGAGGAATAATTCTGTCCATTCGAATGGGACTCGGTCAATTTTAAAGACTCGAAGAATTTTTCTGAGCTATTTGAAGTTTTGTAAATGGATGAAATTCTTGTTAGCTATTCAACGTACTAATCAATTAATCCAGTAATCGATTCTATTTCATAAGAGGGCATTTGTGCCAGTGATTATCAAAGTGGGTAAATCCAAAATCTAAAGAAGATTGAATTCATAACTTCCGTTGTGTTGCATCACCTTGCGTTACAAAATAAGTGACGAATGTAATTTTGTTAAATTTTTTTAGTTACATCACTTTCATAATCACCGGCACATTTGTTCGATGAGAAGTGGGAGAAGCATGCCTTCCTAGAAAAAGTTTACAATATAAACGCGTTATCCGTTCTATTCTCTACAGCCAGCTGGCGTCGCTAACATTTTTTCTCGCTTCGCGCAGGAATGAATAGGCGAGGCGATTCTTTTTTGATCCTAGGATAAGAAATAGCTCGACGTCCGTGATCGCGAGACTCGTTGTATCCAGGATGAACTAGAATCTTGTTGAACGATGCACGGCAGCAATGGCACGACGAATTCATGCATCGTTCCAGGTGGATTTCGGATCGTCGGCTTAACGAAAGAAGTTTATGCAAATGGCTGTAAGATGTTTGACAAAATCTTAGCGTTCCGGGAAAACTGGCTTGACGCAAGGCAGTCGATAAATCTGTGCCAGCGTCACGGGGATGGCGAATGAGATTCATCGGGAGAAAACATTTCTTTGAAGTCAGCCTTTGAGACGAAACGACGATTGGAAGACTATATTCGAACTGACGAACTCTTTAAATTCATTAAATTCTATACTTGTAAGGAGGACAGGATTTTAAGTGTCCGCCTCCGATTGCTTTGGCTTTTGGATATATCTTAGTGGATCGAAAAATATTAAATACATACGTGTCCCTATTGTTAGTTTAAAGAATATGATAACACTGTGTATATCTGTAATGTTATAATATTCTCTAACTAACAATAGGAACTTTTGCACCTCTTCGTCTGAACTTTGATGGGTGATTCCACCCCCTAAATATGCAACTGGGCCAAAATAAAAAAAAAAAACACGTATTCGTTAGTCTTCGGTCCTCTAAAATGTATTCGAAAAGCAACTAAACACTTCTCCTTGTAAGTCACACGTTCCATTTAAAAAATGTGTTTCGAGAATGAAACTTCAGGTGGGTGCTCTATCGTGGCAAGAATATAAATGTTGAAATCTTTATACGTTTCTCTGAACATCTCAAACTCAAATTGTTAAGTTACACATCGAAGAGCAGGTCTAATAAGGCGAGCGTGGTTGTAATAGCTTTCCAAAAAGAACAGTCCGTTATCTTTCACGTTATGAAAGAATGGATCGATGTGGGAAAGGTAAACGGGCTCATTAAGGATTCGAAACCCGTTCCTGATGATCCCAAAGCGGCATTCTTGAAACAACGTGACATACCCCGATTCCGGAAGTGTCGTTTAAAAAACTCGTAAACACGCTGTGATTACATGGAATTCGACGCGTATACAGGTGGCTGTTTATGGTATTAGCTGCGGAGAGTGCATACTCGCATATTTATGCGTTAATGTGCATCCCTAGGGGAAGAGCGCAAAGGAAGCCGCTGCGAGTAATTCGTACTTGAAATTCCGAATGATAGGGGCTGGAAACGTGTGCCTCGTTAAACGGCTACGTGAATGGAGAAGGTAGTCTCGTGTTTTCGAGTTCTTGAAATATTGGGGAAGGGGACTGTAAATTTACAAATAGGTACTATTGTAAATAAAGATGAATTTGTTAACAGAAACTGTCCTTAATTAAGAAATATATCGATACGTTACTCTGTGATATGTGTTTCTTAAACAAGTAAAGTGATTGAATGTTGGAAGAAAATAAATGCTGCCTTCGACGATATGGAAGAATCATGAAATGAATGTCCTCTGCAATTGCTTCATCTTAAACTTTGTAATAGAATTACAGCTGTACGTGGAGCCGAATAATAAATTTTAATGTTACGGGGGCAAGAAGGTAATTTGAACGTCACGTGAATCATCGTCGTGATATATTACATATTCTGTACGAAACGAATTACACGGTATTAAAATCCTGTCGGTGTAATTCAAGATCCGTCTTCGACTCATTAAGAGGCATAAAGCTTACTCCACGACCCCGGATGAAATCATTGAATCTGTTAAGTATAGTGGTCGCCGGTCGTAATTACTGAAATTAGGCTGTCTGAGTGAATACTTCGGATGAACCAAATTGATGACCGAGTTGAAACATCTACGATCAATTTTATCTTCTTTTAGCTTTCGCGTTTGTTTGATATTATTCAATAAATACTATATTCTAAAATGACACGTATTTCCTAACGTTGTGTTTCTCTTATTTTGGATATTAAGACGGATAGAACACTATCTGTTAGAATTGTGAAGAAGCAACTTTTGATTTAAAACAGTTCAAGTACCTATATTATAAAATACTTGAACTTTTTTACTCCTGTCTGTATAATCCTAAAAGTAACTATACCAGAAGAACTCCAAAATTTAGAAAAAATATGTAAAATTTTAAATTAACAAAACTTGATTTCGAATATTTTAATGTTACTTTTTACTTTTCAATCTTCTTGAATATTTATTTCAAAATTGAATCAGAAATCGAGTTGAGTAGAATTATAAAGAGGATAGACATTAGATCGGCTGACTAACGACTGAACTTTTATCGGCGCCACAGTTAGCAGCAGATAAATATAGCGAGGAGCTTTTATTTGCTTTTTAACGATAGAACTTTTCAACTGAAACCCTGTAGTAGCCATCACTGTCAGATCGATAAGAAGTACTCTAATCTCGTTAGATTATCAATTTCTTCGATATTTTTTTTATACCTACATAAGCATTCTACTCCCTTCCTCTACTTTCATTCAATGATGCTTCATACACACTCGTATAAACAGATTTCCATTAAAAAAATTCCATCTTTAAATCATAAGCCTTGCCCAAAGCATATCAATGTTTCCTTCAACCTGATTAATAATAACAAGGACGATCCCAATTATTGTATTCTTCATTCACGTTCCAAAATGTAACTCGGATTCTAAATCACCACCGGACAAAAAGAATCTTCATTTTCTTTCGTTACCTTAGCACCATTCCTCAAAATAATACAACTATTTTAAAATCGAACATTACCAATGTGCTCGTAAGGCATCTCCATCGTTTTGCGTTGCCAGCTATTTCGGCGGAGCGATTATTATTAACAATTAGAGGCCAGCGTTGCGCAGACGAGCAAACCGCGGCTCATTTGAAGTTTCGTAAAACGGCCGTGACTTAATTTCGACGTTTAATTTCGGTTTCTGGTCGCAATGAGATTTCCCGAAAATTTTTTCGGCTCCCTTCGAGCGCGAAGTGGAAAATGCCTCTCGTTACGTCAGTTTCCTAAGGTCCGGTCGCTTCGGTGACTCATATTTTTCGGAAGCATGGAACTCTTGGCATCCGGCGAAACGGTTTTCCTCTAATTTGGTACAACCAGGCATTAAACGGTCACGAGAAATCGCTGTGTCACGACGAACGTTAAAGCCATTACGATGGCGATCGGTTTAACCGCCTCGTGAAGCATAAATGACGGCGAATTTCGTGGAACGGGTTAAATAGTTCCCCGTTCGATAATTCAAGTCCGCCCTCCGGTCACGACGGCAGAAATATTTTATTATTTTCCGCTAAAAACCGACCAATTTTCTTTTCTCCTCGTTGAACAATGTGTTCCGGCCATTTAAGTTCGGGGAAATATTGAATTGAATTTCTGTGTTGAAGAGGATGTCATATTGGAATGAAAATGATATCATATTCTTCCTGCAGAATATAACATACAGTTTCGTTATAAACTACTTGATGACCTTAAAAGCATTTATGCAAATGTAATGTTCAAAGGGACACAGAAAACAGTCTAGACTAGTTTCTTTGAACAGGTGCGCGTGGCAATAATTCCTAACCATAGTAACACCGTCACTTAGCTATAATAAATTATATGGATGACATATTTAGAAGAAATGTATGATAATAAAATATTAGCAGCAGCTTTAAAATTATATTAGGACTAATGTTTCCATTATTACCTACTACCTATTTCTACTTGTATTAAAATATCAACGAAGCAAAATTTATTGTAAAAAGTTCTTAGCATTTTCTCTTTTTTTCTTTAAAGACTATTCCTTGAACTCGCTAAAAAAATTTAACTCAGTTAAAACTTGAGATTCCAGATGGGAAATAAGGCATTTCCGACAAGTTCTAAGGGCAGATGTTCATTTTCCAGATGTAAGAATTAAAGAACTGATACTTTACTCACGTTATCATTTTGGAGTAGACTGTAGGAATTGTTCGAAGGTCCTGGACTGGGTGACGTTAGTTCCGAAAGTTTGCTCGGAGACAATTTCTCGCTATTTCCACCCTCTGCACCGTCGCTGCTTCCGCTCCCACTGAAAGTGCAACGGCAATAATTGAAACATGTTCTATCTCCTAACTGACCTCAATATTATTTGCATCTAAAGAATCATTACTCCTGGTATTAAGCACAAAAAGATTATACAATGTTAACGTCGATTTAAAGTAATTTTTTCATAGATTCTCCATCTTCCGTAATCCTTTGTATTTTAAGGGAGATAGTAGGTACTCTGGTATAACTGCCCGTTTTTCAACGCCATCTTTGAGAATTTATTTAACAAGAACCGTAAGGTTTTACTATCTGGCGTTTTGCCTGCATATTAAGGTATGTTTGAAGTAATATTCAGAATTTTTATCTTTTTTATCGCACATATAATAAAATATAGTCGGTGGCGTCAAGCTTCTCCAAAAAAAATTATTTTCCGACGGGCGTTGGTGTGAGAACTGTTCTAGTGCTTCAAAGTCGAAAAACTGAGGTTTATTTTCTTTCTATGTTTGTTGCTATGGATCGAACCACATAGGCCCCCTAACAATAAAAATTTGCAAAATGACAGCAGTTTGAGAAAAAAAATCGATTTTTGCTGATAAATTTAGCTGTTTTCGTTCCGTAGAATTAATTTTATACAATATAGATACTCGTCCGTGGCTACAACCATAGCGACAAACATAATAAAGAAAATAAACCTGTTTTTCCATTTTGGGTGACTAGAGCAGTTCCCACATCAACGCCCGTCGGAAAAGATTTTTTTTGAAGATGCTTGCGCCACAGACTATATGCGAGATAAAAAAGTTTAAAAAAATTCTGAGTAGGTATTACTTCGAACCTACCTTAATATGCAGGCAAAGCGTTAGATAGTATAAACTTACAGTTTTTGTTAAATAAATTCCCGAAGATGGCGTTGAAAAACCATTAGTTACACTAGAGTACTCCCTTAACGTTAAATACTGACTCCACTAAACAATCACATGAATAGCATAATTCATAATTCGGAGAATTAAACGATCTACTACTTTCCAAATTACTCTACTTAAGAACTTGCTAGAACCTGCCGAAGTGTGTCTTTTATTTAAACACAGATTTATTTGGGCCTCTTGAGGACCCTACTCTGAATTTTTATTGGTAGCTTAAAACATTTATAGTACAACCTGAATTAATTTATTCGTAAACCCTACGCCCTAGACAGTTGCCTAATTTTTCCTACAGGGACGAACCGGGCCTGACTTAACTATATTATCTACAATCGAACACAATACACCACAGGGGGTAAAATTAACATCGTTTCACCCAAAACACTAGTCACAAATCACTCAAGTACTTCCTCTAAAAGAAGAATAAAAGAGAAACAGTAAATTCTTGCTCTAACGTCACAATTCGGTCACAGCTCCACAGGATTCCGCTTGGAAACGTGTGGCAAAGCAGCTCACCGATACCGGCGAAACACAAACGATCCTGAATAAAACACCACTCGACGCCAGTCACGAGGTCGCGTTGCTCCGCGATAGTAAAAATAATAAATCTCCCCTACGATATTACCGGTTTCGGTTTATATAATCCTCGCAGCCCGTCCTGAAGCGCGTGTCTCGCGCACTTCGGTTCCGTGAACTTTAGCCGGTCGGCGCGGCCGCGGATCGCGAAAAAACGCTCGCAGAAGACTCACCTAGCCGGCGAGGATCGTCACTACTGGCGAGGCCATAGCTGCAGCAGGTATTATTAAAACCTAACAAGTACAAAGTGACTCGGTCGACCGGTTCGACGGTGCCACGAGCACAGCATTTAATTCTTCTACAATGTTCCAGCGAACGGAGACGAGGATGACGACCAGGAGGACACTCTTTTCGATCCCGTTGCCATGGCAACGTTGTCCTTGACCCCCAAGAACGGGGTCATCTTTTTCATTCGAGCTGCTCCTTTTGCGCGGGGAGAGGCCATGGATGCGGTCATTGTTGGGAGGTGGAATCGAGGAGACGCGCGCTCACCTCGCGATGAGATGCACAGAGCGAGGGGGGGAGCAGAAAATCCAGGTACAACTGGGAAATGGAAGGTCCCTTGTGCAAAAATCAGGCAAAAGTGTGGGATGAAGTTTACACGTACGAGCTACAGCTTTTCGGACAATCGAACTTTAAAGTTGCAAGCGAGTTGGATGAGATATAAAAAAGTGTGGGTATCATTGGAATACGTCAACTATTTTTAGCTGTTTTCTCACTGTTTTTTGTAGTTTATAATATTTATATTTATTATTTACCAAGGGATAAAGCAAGCCAAGAAATCGAAAAGTTATAGAAATTTTCAAGATTGGTAGGTATAGGTATGCCGTGTTTGATTCGAGGAAGATTACATTACTAATTGAGGATCCTGGATAGGGTGTACTTTATAATGACTTCTTTTTAAAATTTATTTCCCGTTTGGTGTGATAAATACGTGTGTAAAATTTCGGCTTGATCAAATGACTCTAAACTTTGCCTGAAAAGGCTCAAAGTTTCGAAGAAAACTGCGTTCTTGCAAACAGCTGTTTTTTTTTTTAATATACAACCCTGTATGTAAGCAAATTATCGATATCTTATCGATAACTTATTGATATTTAACGATATATCGATAATATCGTTAAGATATCGTTAAGTGCTGGATGAACGAAAGTGGTACAAGTTTTCTATTTTCAGAGTTTTTGGATTATGACACAAACTTTTATTCCAAATGTTTAGATTATTTTCTAAAAGTAGATAAAAATAAATAGAAACAAAAAAGTTTATACTATATCGTAACTTTAAGCTTTTTGAGGCAGGGTTCAGAATAATTCGATTGTGCTGAAATTTTGCATACTTACTTAGGATACCAAAGGGAATAAAATTAGCGGGCGTCTAAACATTTTATGGCACGTTCAATTTTAAGGGACACCCTGATTTTGGAGCAAAATGGGTGCAACTCCAGTTTTACCAAATTCGAGTAAATTAGAAAAATCTGTTTATAAAATTATTGCTTTGCTTTATTTCTATTTCTGGCGAATTTTTCAAATCTGGAGCTGCCCCTGACTTACAACAGGGTAATGGGTGCAGGTTCAAAATTTGATTTGCACCAAATAATGTAGATTTTTTTTATAGTAGAACTAAAAAAATGTCAAAAATGGTCCTCAATATTGTGGTGGAAAGATAAATTGTATCACTGGATCTACAAGTCTCTGATTTCTACTGTAAATGAATTATTTCTCATTTTTACCGAAGATCCAAGACAGAAAATTATTTAGATGTTCGAGGAATTAAAAGCTTATCCAAAATCAGTAAGCAAAATCTCTCAATAAATAAAATTTGTGAAAAGGCGCAAATGTAATTTAAACCTGAGAACATCTACAAAAATTCTCTCAACGTACGCCTTTTTTCAAGAACCGTTTCCTAGCGACAGCCACACTCAATGGTTATTCAATTTCTAATCTGCGATTATACTGTCTAATGTTTCCAGTCCCACTGCTAACGTTTCTCTAGCAACGCTTGTAACCGTATCCGTGTTCTAAACTTCGCTGCACGTTGCTACTCACAATGCGAAACGAATCCCCGCAATTGCGTCTGCCTCTGCGATGAAATGTTTAACTACGTTACACGATTACATGATAGCAGTGGAACTTTTATCAAACTCTTAATCAATCGAGGCACGCGATACGCGTCCAGTATGTCTGCAGAACCATTTTTCTTCTTCCCTGACAAGACTTCTAGCGCAACATAGCCCGATCTACAGACTAGTGGTTGAAAATAATATTTCAACTTCTCTCCTGAGTGTCAACTTCTCTCATTTCTTTCGATTCGCAAAAATTAATTCCCCTCACCCTTCGTGTGATTAAAATTACAGAAAATTATCATTTTTAGTAACTTCCATACTCAACGAGTTTACAGACACTAGCAGAGATAGTTTACCTAGTAAAGTAAATGATATAAAAATATAAACTCGACGGAACAAAGATAGACACTCACAAGCAGCGTGGACAGAGTACGCGCGAGCGCGATTCCAGGGGCTGGCAGCAGTTTTCGCAAAGCCAATCTTTGCTGGTCAGGTAAAAGCGATTGCTGGTGAGGAAAGTGATCAGATTGCACCCTTGGAGTCTAACTTCGTTTAAAACGGACGCGCCCACTTCCCTCGCGTTCATTCTCGCGCATTATCGTCCCTTTAACGCACCCTTTCAACAGACGCGTGGCCGTCGCGTTAAAACGAAATTCTCTGACACCAGCTCTGGCAAATTCTCAGCCACCGCATTTCGCTGCTCGATGACCGCCAATTTCACTTTCTTTCGTCAGCGTCGACGACACCAGCCTTCTCCAACGGTAAATATTCTCTTTCGTCGCTCCTCGACTTAATGGATCCTCGGCACGCGTTTTCACTTTCTTAAAACGCGTGCGCAAACTTCCTGAGTAATACTTCTGAATAGACGATGGACTCTCGACTAATTGTACGGACTATCGTTTGAATTTTTAAAGGAACTCCTCAGCATATTAAAAAACTTATTTCCATGGTACCTTTAAGTCCAATTTTTTAAAATATTTGCTATGAATTTCAATCCATACAAGCAGATTATTTCACAATTCCTTTCGTATCGCCTCTCAATTTATTATTCCGCTAACGACTTCCTTCGTCATCGATGGATGCTGATTTTTCTACCTCGTTTACTTGATACTTTGCTGCCCTGTATTGATTACAGTGCAGTAGCGTTTCGATTTTCACTAAACAGTACAAACTACACTCGCGATTGCAGTTCGTCTCCTTTAAAGTTTATTCCTTGACGATCGTTTATAGCTTCGCTCCTCGTTAAAAGGAGTCTATTCGAGAACGTTCGCCTTTACACGGTATCTAGAACTCACGCCGATAAAATTTACACACGATTCAGTACAAGCTTATCTTATCGAGCGAGTAAAATTTCGCAGTTTTCCATCCACAGCGGCGATTAAACACACTTCCGCCACGATTCCACAACAATCCGGCGCTTCTTTCCTTCCTTCGCGTCGCGCTCTGCAAGTCCGTCGTCATCTAGCGCTTCATCATCCCGGCAGCTCATCCCACGACTTTCACTCGGATCCTCCAAGTCTATACCTCGATCCAGCAGCCTCCGAAATCCGCGGACCCACGAATCGTTGACGCTCCGAGTGCGAAACCAGCTACCGTTCTTATATCCCCGCGCGATGCCGTATCGTCGCCGCGACAAGGCCGCAAATCCTTTAATTCGTCGTGCGTGCGTTTACTAGTGGCAACGTATCGTCCGCATCCCGTGGCGGCGAGCCCCTTGCCAGCGTTTCCAGACTCCGGTGAACCGTCCTCGTCGAAACCGACCGCGTATCGACGATGCTGGCCGAGTCGTGGAAAGGCGGGCAAGCTGCAACAGATACGGTATCGCCTGATAACACCCCACCCGCCCGGCCGCGCGGCATGTCCAAGTAACGCGGGGACAACGAGAAGAGGGCACCGATAAAGCGTTCTATTGCCGGACCCGGGCGTAATCAAGACCGGCAATCTGCGATCGCCGACGCCGATTCCGGGACGCGTCCCCGTCAGGCCTCCTCTCGCTTCTGCCGAGGTGGACACGCGACACCTTTTACTCCCGTTGGATTCCAGTTTCGCGAAACTGCCCGATAAAAGAGGCACGGCGTGTCTACGCAACACTTACGCCGGTGCCAATGACGAGTCTACTAGGTTTCACAAGGCGTTCCCATTCGACGCGGTGAAAAACTCGCCGTCGTCCAGCGGCGACTTCACTCGCAAGGGCCTATTAAAGAGCTAACGCGGCAAACGTGCCTGAACAGAGGTTCTTAACATTCTTCCCCAAGCTCTTTACGAGCGCGCTTTCGTTGCTTGTAACAGTCGCTTTCGGCGCTTCTTTGTAGCGTTGGGGAGTCTGTTAGGAGGGTGGGTTTTTTTTTTTTTTTTTTTTTTTTTTTTTGGAAAATTGGTGGGATGTGTGTTGCGTGGTAGTGGATTGAACGCGAGGGTGTCGAGAATTAGAATTTGGGGAGGGAATTGGGTCTGGAGTTTTGCCTCTTTTGGATCCTAGGTGGACTTGTAGGTGAGGAGGGAAGTGTAATTAAATTGGCGGTTTGTTGAGGTGTAATTTTTGTAGCTTTTAATTACTTCTTGGATTAGATACTTAAATGGGGCAAG
This sequence comes from Andrena flavipes, assembly GCA_963971345.1. Lineage (NCBI taxonomy): Eukaryota > Metazoa > Arthropoda > Insecta > Hymenoptera > Andrenidae > Andrena > Andrena flavipes. The sequence continues at coordinate 52,243,213 of OZ020482.1, forward strand.
TTTCTTGTGTAGGGATCAATGGATCCATGGATGCTTTTAATTTAGCAAATGTAATGATGCCAGGAGAAGTTAGTTTAACTGACACTGAGGAGACTGCTAAGAATTTTCACCTGGATAAGTTCGTTGACAATGAATTTTATCCTTACCTTCCCTGGAATGCTCGATAGCATCAAGATTTGAATGAAATTCAGTGAGAATTATTTGTGAAGATATGCCAATGACTGGGAGTAATTACTGATCGAGGAATGCACGCGTTTGCTACTTTTTATCAAACGTATGGACGCCTGTTCTGTCACTGAACCAGCAGATAAGGAACGTTTGACAGTAACTATTAAAATGACGTCGATGCTTGCATTTACTCACAGGAAAGGACGAAGTCCATTGTTTGCGTAAACATGTGAAGGAAATGTATAAATTGGAGATAAATATCGTTCGAATTCGGATTTTTTTTCGGCTAACAAAATGGAAATTTAAAATATCAAATTGACTTTAAAAATAATTTAAACAAAAGTAAAATGTTATTCTTATTCAGGCAGAGGAAAATAGAACGAGATATAGTTTTCTGATTTACGATGGATGGATCTGAATATTTTTAAATTCTTTCACTTCCAGTATAGATTTCGTAATCAAGGAACTATAAAAGCTTTCCATCGACAAAAATTCTTCACTCGTGTTTTATGCTAGCCATTAAATGTGTATAAAATCACACGCAAATATTTAGGAAAACTAAATGTTTTATGTAAGAGGTCCAAAAACGTGAAACGACTTGTATGCAATATCGTTTCATGCAGCTTTGAAAATATAAGCGTGCAACTCCGATAGTCTGCTGTTTGTCAAAATCACATTGGGCACTTTCATCGAAAAGCTTCGCCCGTAAGACGCAGAAGGCGAATTTTAGAATGCGATCTTGCTTTTATATGCAAATCGCCCAAGCCTCGTTTATTTTCGTCTGCTTGCGAAAATAAATGAAAGCTGCAGGATTTGCATTTAAAGACAGAATGACTGAGCATTGAATGACTCACCTTTCAGTTGGCCCCGTTGAATAACTGGAAGATTCCTCTCCAGATTCGACACTGTTGAAAGAAGTGCAGTTCATCTTCCTTTCTTCCCATTGAGATCGAACCTCGTCCTGCACTCTTCGTTTCAACTCCTCAACTCTTCGCCTCTCTTCTGAAATAACTTGACTACCTGCAACATATTATGTTAATTCTTAATCAAAATGACCGATTACACGAACACCAACAGCTTTCTATTAATTTTAATCTCTTTATTAAAATCTATCTCCCTTCTTTAACGCCTACGTATTTGCATGTAAATGTAAAAGAGCGTCTACCTTAATTTAATAAAGATTAATTGTTATTATTCTATAGTAAATAATATCCTTCTCTATGATATATGCATTTACACAGAAATTTACAGATATTGCGTATGTACCTACCTTGTTTCGCTAAGTGGAGTTGTCGATTTCTCTCAATTTCCTTGAGGGATTCGATAGTCTTCCTTCCCAAGCTGCCCTGATTGTTCACAATGGGGGAGTCAGTGGTGACCCTGGAGATCCTGTCAAAGTCTTCCCTGCTCGGAGATCGTTTTTCTTCGCTGTTCTCGCACGAGTTCTGTGCCAATTTCGTCAGTTCGTCGTTTATCGCTCTAACTCGGTTTCGACCCTGTCGGATAAAATCAGAAATTAAAATAATTATCAGTTTCAATTTACTGTGTCTGGATCTGTGGAGTGAGTTATATGTGTACTAACTTCTTCTAACCGCTTCAAATGCGTCAGCTTCTGTCTCTCCAGGCTTCTCGCATCTTTAGTCGCTGTGCTCTTTGCTTCAGATCTTTGCGACTCCAAATGACTCAAGCGAGCCTTCCTGGTTTCTATCTTGGTAGTCATCTCAGTCAAGTATCTGGAAAGAGTGATTTACACGTATTAAATGTCGAGTGAAAGCTATTCTCGAATCAAAAGATGTGTGAGCACACGAAACCTTCGGTTCTGACAGTGATCGGTAGATGTATCGAGATTGGGTTGAAATGTCAAAAGTTCTTTCAGTTCTTTAATTTCAGAGAGATTTTATTCTACTCAATTAGATTAAGTAGATAAATTAACTATTCGGTATGTAATGAACTGCTAAGTTTGTAGTGGCGACTCTATAATGTGTTGGGGTTATTTTATATTCATACATCAGAGTTAATTATTTTGAATCGAAAGGGTCAAGTAAAAATTGCAGTGTTTGTTCATTTTAAAATATAATTTACTGTAATACAATTTCGCTACGACAGGTTATGTCGAAGGATCATAATGCAATATTTTAAAAGGCAAGGTAAATTAAATAGTAGAAGAAAATCTCTTTTTAACAAAAAACACAAGTAGCCATAATTGCATTATAAAACACAACTATTTACTACACGTTTACTTTTTACTTCTTGCTCTACCGCACATCCAGAAGAAATTAATATGTTTCTTAGAATTCCAAAACTTATCCCATATTTTAATAACTTTTAACTATTTAAAACTCAGGGGTATCCCACGATTCTCCACAGAAAGCCCACATTTATATGTAGCAATATCTACCTAGACACGATATTAAAGAAGAAATCCTTTATAACTTGTAAGACCTCATTCGAAGCAAAATGAAAGCTTCAAATGCATGCGTCCCTGATTGCCGCAATACTTTTCATACAGAAACTAGATTTACCTTTGCAATTCTTCCCTGGTCGCCAGTTTGCTCGCCTCTTCCTCGAGATGATGAAACTCTAAATCCTCGAAGGCCTTCCTCTCAGACTCCAGGAGGTCTTGCTGAGCCGCGAGCTTCTCGCTAATATCCTGTTGTGCGGCGTCATCAATGCAATTCGCTAGTTCTTCCTCTAACCGGCCGCAAGCATGTTGGGCCCTTTGAACCCTCTGCTTAGCATCTGCCTGCAGATTCGCTTGGGTGGTATTATCCTCGGCCATTTTCCTCTCGAGCTCGTTGATCCGCATTTGCACCTTTATCTTCTCGCCCTCGTCCTGGCTGAGCTTCAAGGACTCTGACTCGTACTCCGCAGACAGCAGTGCTTTCTCTAACTCCAGCTGACACAGAAACACACGTTCAGTTCGAATTAGAAATATAAACTGGACCTGATTTAGGCAATTACGTTGAAAAAGAAAGAAGACGATTTCTATCCGCTCGACCACCTGTTCTAAGCTTTGCTTCGGGACCTCTGATCTTGTAAATAAGGAAGTAAATTGCTTCATGACTCTTTGTCGAGTTGGTGTCAATTATTGGAGTAATGCACTGTTTGTATGTGTTCGATGTGCAAACGACCGGACGTGACTGAACAGGAACGTGAACGAAGGATTGGTTGCACGAAGGGAAGGGACTTATCGCGAAATGCAAAAACGCGAGCAAATACTACATCGAAGGTAAACTTAGATAAGGGGACGGGGCTTAGGCTGTGGATTACCCCGAGCACCGAACGCGTTTACTTTTAAACTTGAAAGTGGACTCTTTTTCAGTAATCATTTCGAGGTAGCTAATTGATCATGAATAGCTCTACTCCTCTTTATTAACGTCTTCGCATACCATATCTAAAGAGAGATATATTTAAATCACTGACCTCCCTACTAATCTCCTCTTCCTGAATCTCAATATCCGCGACGCTCCTTTTCAACGCGTCCATGTTTCCAAGGATATGCAGTTTCTCGTTCTGAAGGAACTCTACGTACTTCTTCCTGTCCTCCTCCTCGAGCTCCTTCCTCTCTTTGTCAGCCTTCGCCTCGTTCGACTTCGCGTTATCCTTCTCGGAATTAATCTTCTTGGGAATCACGCAGATCTCTTTGGCCTTGGAGAGCATCGAAAGCTGCTCGATAGCCTCGAGTAGGTCGTCGTTCGATATCGCCAGCTTGTTCTCTATCATCTCGCAGGAGTTTGACAGCTGGGCGTTTTTCTTTGGCATGGAATGATTTTGATTGTTGTTCTGCGCGGTGGTTATCACCACGTTCTCGTACAGGCTCACGTTCCCCGCCATCGACGTGGAATTATCGTAATTGCGCGCGTTATTCTGCTGCCCGTTGATCCTTGCTCCATTTAATTGGATCGTCCCATACGTGGACGTCTCCATCGTTGTGTCGTTAGTTTGCGCGTAGTTGGTATTGTTGTTGTTCAGGATCGAGGTGTCGACCATCGTATTCTCGTAGCTAGGGCCACGAGCTTGCGAGATCGAGCTGGAAAAACTATGGTCCCCGTTGCCAAGAACGTTTGGCCACTTGGTCGATTGGTTATTGTTCGGCGCGATTGATTGCGTATGGTCCTGTACCAGCGCCATTGTTTGGCTCTCTGCTTGGCTGCTCTGGTTTCGACGATTGCTTGGCGCGCTGCCGTTTTGGAAGATTACTTTCGAATTCTGCACGCACACGTTCTCGTACGACGCTGAGTTCGATTGTTTCGCCGTGTCGAAGGAGAAATGCGGCTGCGTTTTTGATGGACTTTTCGGGCTGTCGAAAGGCGAGCTGTAGCCAAGCCTCTTGTCGCGCGGAAGCGAGCCGTTCGTTTTGATTCTGCGGAAGGAAAAGATCATATAAATTTGATACTATATGAATGAAGCGTTGCGTTTATGTGTACAGAATGTGCATAGATCTATATTTAAACGAATACACTGTCTTCATAAAGTCCCTTAAGCTTTCAAAGATTCCATGGAATCCAGAAGTTTTTTTAAATCATCATTTCACCAGTTTCGAATATGCTTAAAAAATACTTGCAAGTTTTGCTCATTACTCTGAAAATAGTCCGAATAAATGAATTTTTAATCTCCACCACTCTGAATCGCATAAATTTCCCTCATCCTTTATTTACACACTCTATATCATTTAAACAAATACGAAATCATGAAAATGATGACTTAAACTCCTATCAATTTCGCATGAACTACATTCAGTGCATAGCATTATCCATTTGCCGTGGAACGGCCCACCACTACGATAACGAGCGAGTAAAATATTCTCGAAACGAAACAGACCACACAAACGCGAGGGACCATTCACCTGTTAGGTTGCCTGGGCTTCTCCACGGTGCTCTGCCTCTCGTACTCGGCACACATTGCAAGGATCTCTTCAAGTCTCATCTTCTCCTGCCTCTCGACCTCCTGCTCCCTCAGCCTCTCCTCCTGTGCCAGTTTCCTCCTGATCTCCGCCTCCCTGCGTTTGTTCTCCGCGTCGATCTGCCTCTCGTGCAGCTCCTCCAGCGAGCAGCCGCTCCCCGCGCTCGGGGTCGGGCTCTTCACCCGGCCGAAAGCCCTTTTCGGCTCGTTGTACTTCGGATTACGATTGAACGCCGGGCTGGGCGGCTGTATCCGCTTGATGTTCGGATTCGAGCCGAAACCCTGCGCGCCGGCCGCACTCCTCAGACTTCCGGGGCAGTAGCCGCCGCTGCCGGGATTACTGCAGATGCTGGGATTCGAGCCGTACTTCTCCATCTGGTGGTACTCGGTGGTGGTGGTCTTGGTGACGATCAAGCTCTGGCTCATGTCGTAATCCCTGCCGTTCAGTTCGTCCAGGTCGTTGGACCTCTGGCACGTCATGCTGCGCGACATGGGGTCCCCTTGGTTCACATTGTTCCTCGACATCATCACGCTCTGCGGCGTCTGGGCGTTCTCATTGTTGTTCTCCCGATAGTACGGCTTGTAACTCTTCAGGTACGACTCCGCGGTGGTGTACATCTGAATCTGATTGTGATTGGGCGTGGAGCAGTTCTGATATTGGAGATTAGGGGTGTTGCACCGGCTTGGTGTCCGAGTGTCCGGTCTCTGACGATTCTCGTCGGCGCAGTGGTTCGGCGAAGAGGCAGCGAAACAGTGAACCGGCGGTGACGGGTTTAAGAAATGGCCCGGGGAGGATGGGTTGAAGGAGGGGGTGTTGGAACGACTTCTGTCTAGGTTAGTCAGGTTCTGTAGCGGTGAGTTGTTGTTGCTGTTTTTTAGGGAGATGAGAGAGGAGGACCTCGAGTGGCCGAGGATCTGATCGGCCGGAACGTTCGTGGTGACTGCGCCTGCTGGGAAGACTTTCGGTGAGACGCAGTTGTTTCTGTTCTGCTTCGCCAGCATCTCAAATTTCGTCAGCTTCCCCAGGAAACCGATCTCGTCGTCCGAGCAGGAATTCCTCGGAGATTTGCGCGGCGCGACCGGGGGCTTCCTTTCCAGGTGATAGTTTTCTTGGTACTGATTGTCGGGCAGCGAGAAACTTATTGGCGCCATTGAGATCCGCGTATGTGGCAGCGCTGATCGCAGCTGCTTCGCCTCGGCTGGGTGATTGAAACGCATGTAGTTCGATCTGCCGATCGACAGCATGCAACCTGCAACAATTTGATACAGGCTTAGAATTAAAAGAGGAATGGTTACTTGAAACTATCTACTTCGGATTTATTTATTTTTATTTCATTTGAACGATAGAACAACTCTGTTTATCTATTCTCACAGACGAAATCTTAGTTTTAATATTCATTTTATTATACGTTCACTGCTGAATTGTATCTCTCGTGGGTATTGCTATTAAAGGGGTAATGGTATCGCTGAATGTTTTCCAGTAGAATTCACTCTACTGGAAATTCTTCGATGATTCAGCGGAGTATTTAAAATTTGTCAAGGTGTCAGAGGTATCAAGCTCAATTTCGCTGGCAAGCATTAACCGACCAGCGCCTTTTTGAGGGGCTCGGACTTGGTCATTCGTATTGAAGTCAAGGTCTCACCTTGAGTGAGTTTCACTGGCGAATTTATTGGTACACCATCGACTGCCGTGCTTCCATTTATGGGGTGGAGAGTGACCACGCCGTTATTGTTTTCAATCGCGCAATGAATGGACTCGACGCCAGTACCAACGACAGGAATATCCGCATCTCGGCTTGATCCAAGGGTTAGCTTACCTAGAAAAAGAGAATATTTTAAATTTTCCAGGTAAATCCTTCTTCGGACGAGTAATTCTAACTATTATTCTAGTCCAGTGCCAATCTGATACCCGAGGCATGAACTCGGAAGTCGACCATCTGTGCTCATATATTCGTTCACTTTTCAAATTCTCGCAATCAGTGGAAAAGGCTACGAAAAGTTTGCCAAGCAGTTTAGAAGTATCTTCTAGGTTGAAGATCGTTATAACGATTGTCTTAAAATGTATTAAAAAACTTTATTTAATCTACGAATGGTAGCTGCAGTCTTCCTGAAATAGTACCAACTTCGTTATTGTGGAAAGAAGTGTTTGTATAGAAATCCCCCAATTTCTCATTTTTTAAAAGCTATAATTGTGACACTACTTTGAATATTAAAAGTTTTCACTGAGTCCGAGGCACTCGAACTGGGGACTGTCAAATAAGCCAGAATTCTTGGATATTGCAGTTTGAATTCGAGCAATTTCCCGAGAATATGGGTGCAGGAGATCTGATATTCAGAGGACGTAATTTCCAGCGCAATTGTGGCCCTGAAAGCTTCTACGAGACAGTTTAATCGATGCAATCTCGAATGGCATTTAACATGGATTATGGGAGTAACCCTTAATTCCGCTTACATGTCTTCGGGTTTCCGCGATCTCATCGATAAACGGAATTCGTGGTTATTACCGAACGGTCGCACCTAAGTTCTGAATGTACACGTTAAGAAGTTATCGAGCTTTGTTTTTGCAAGAATCCATGCGTTATGAGCGCGGTTTAATGTTGCGCTGAAAGGAGGGAACTGCAAGAAGCTTAATGGAGCATTTACTTGATTAGTCAATTAGTTGGTGCACAAGGATGTTACGAATCACAATGGACTTCAGTTAATTCATTCTTATGAGCAGTAGAAAAATAGCACTGTAGTTAACGACAGAAATTAACGAGCGACTGCTAAAAATAAACTCTGTGGAACTTGGTATCCATTAGGTATATTCCTTTCTACTATATGTTAATCAAATAATAACAGAAGCACCTACTTTCGTAATATTAAAAATTAGCAATAAAAACTAGAATTTAAATTGCATCGTGCATATTTCTCTTAGCGCATCATACTCAGCTTGCAAACTTAAACAAAACAGAAGAAGAAAGGATATGATTATGATAATAATATAAACGATACGATTATGATAATTACTTAAAAAGTTTCTTAAATGGCGAATCAACTACCCCCAACTTACTCGCCAGATATCTAATAATAAATTTCTCCCATAACGTTCGCTTTGTTGCGTAAGCAGACACACAGATCCAACTTGTTTGCTTATAATTCAAACAAATTACACGTGCGATCAAACTCTTGGGAAGTTAAGAAACTTATTACCTCCGCTGCTTCTGGCATCGATAGCTCTCCGTTCCGCGTTCGTTCCGAGGGATTTCGGTGGTTTTCGGTGGCAAACCAGTCGCGACATGGACTCGGACGAAAAAACAAATCCAACCCTCTTTCGATCTCCCTCGAAAAGCTCCGAGAATCGATCATTAGCGCGAAACAGCACGAGATCTAGGCGTACCCCGATCCGCACGAGGCGAGTAAATCGCGGTGCATTCTACAAAGGACTGCAGTTATATTTAGTTTTGGCGCGGTCGTGCACTCTCGCACATTTTCGGTCTTTTTGGAAAAGCTTCCGCCACGCAGCGTTCAAAATATACTTGCGAGTGGCAAGGGGTGAGTCTCTTCGCCTACTTAGCGTTCTGCAGGACACGGTGCCTGTGCTGCTGCAACTCCCCTTTTTGATCCTGCTTTTAAATGATGGATGCAATTTCATTTTCTTCAAATTTCATGAAAGCAATATATAATAACTGAAATTTAACTCCCGTTATTTACCGTTTTGATAACAGAGGGTCATATTTTGAATTCAATGTTAAGGATTGTGATGAGATTGAAGTATGTTGTAGTTGATGTGAAATTAGGGGGGGTTTAAGTCATCGCTTTGCTTGTTTAAAATTTGTATAAAAAATAAAGGCCATCAAACTTTTATCTTCTAACTGTCTTGGCTTTCGACGTTACTTTTTTTGATACAAAGGGGCATTTTTTGCATTCAATGTTAGGGATTTTGATGAGATTGAAATATGGTGTAGTTGGTGTGAAATTAGGGGGGGGGGGGAGTTAAATAATCATTTTGCTGGTTTTGAATTTGTATAAAAAATACCTAAGGTCCACAAATGTTTATCTTCAAAACTGTCTGTGCTTCTTATATCGCTGTTTATCCATTTCTGTGATTTGTACTGTGGATGCTGTGATACGAAGAGTTTTGTTCCGTAATATTTACTTTACTACTTGCCAACCTGAAATCCTCAGTGCCCAGAAGCATTTCTAACCCGAACATCTCCCTGCATTCCGCCGCCACCACTAAATTAACGAAATTGATGGTGTTACGTAACATTAGATAAATCCAAGCAATCCCTAGAACCGATTCCCAGCGAGAAGCTATGCAATTACACCGTGACCGACCGATTACATCGCTATAGTGGTCAGATACGAACTGTAATTTTATCGAAGCCAAGGGAATGTAGCTCTGCAAAATCTGGATACGGAGTAATCGTAAATAACGACCGATCTATGAGACTCGTGAATAGCAGGAATTTCGATACAATTCTCTAATAAAAACAGTAGCGAAAGCTTTTATCGTTCCATTTTTTACGAGAAGGAAATGGAGCACGAAAATGGTTCGTACACTGCACTGAAACTAAACAAGGATCCACATCATAGATTTTAGATAAAAGTTTGCAGATACTATATGCCACATACCTACAGCGATGAATTAAACGCATAAGATACACTATCGAAAAAGTAAATCAAGTCCAAAATTTTCTACGTTCTGTATATTGACTGTATACAATATAACAGTGGGAGCAGATTTAAATAACTAATGTTAGGAATAAATAAAAATCGGTGAAAACAAAGACAGTGGGACTCCCATTAGAACTTAACAACAGTTAATTAAAGCTTTGAATTGAATTTGCCTCTACGTATTTCACACGTTATTATTCATGATATGGGCCAACTATACGCGAAGCTTCAATCAAATCTCTTCTTGAAAGATATATTAAACAATTCCGTGATTGGAAGGTTCAAAAACGATTCCCATATAAACGAGACAAAGTTCATGGTTTGGATAGGAAATATATGACGTCACATGGCTGGATGAGACTGTGTGAGAGAAGCTACGGTAAACAAGCGAGTCATTAACGTAATCGTTCAGTGAGTCAGTCAAACTTCCCGAGGTTATCCTGCCTCGTCAGAATTTTGTCCTGGTCGGAGAAAGTTCCTTACAGTTTCGCCCGACAGGATCATAAATTCCAAGGGACCTAGCTCTATTCCGGCAGGGAAACAGGTGCTGAATGTACCGTGTCCAGTGAGAACTTGGCACGTCCAATTCGGCACGTGATTTTGATCAGTCCACTGGTCGCATTTGCGCTTGTCTCATTGTATTACGGTCCCTCCACATTCCGTTTCTCTAACATCTGCTTAAGCTACTATATCTCCCTTTCCTCTCTCACCTGGAGCTATGCTCCTGGGTGTCGATATACTAGCAATTATGTAGGACTAATGTAAATTTATGAAACAGCTTAGAATGGATACTTTGGTAAATGGGAGAAGAATTAATGATAGATTATAATAGGGATGTGCGAGTACCCGGAATTTACCAGCTAAATCGACCCGATTTGATTGCTCGAGTCGAATCAAGCGTTTGAATTTTCCGAGCTGCTTGAAATGGGACGAACTGCTTGACAAAATGCGAGCTACTGATGATAAAATAAGTAATTTTTATATTAGTTTTAATAGCTATTTTATATTAGGTCGACCGTGTCTCCCGGATTTACCCTACTCGAGTTATTCGTAAATATTCGAATTACTCAAGTCACTCGTAAATATTCGAATTACTCGAGTTACTCATAAATATTCGAATTACACGAGTCACTCGAATATTTATGTATTTATTATCAAATGCTAGTCTAACTGCAAGGAAAAAATATGTAAGACGCTGGTAACTCGAAGTAACTCTTGTCTCATCACACCGAAATTATTCACTTAAAAATTTCAGAATACCTGTCCTAAGGTGTGTCTACTCTAACATCTATTACTAACCCTTCCACAAGTATCCACGTTCGTGATATAAGAAACCAAACTTTTTTTCCACCTATTGGTATATCAAAAGTGCTTGCATTATTCATTGAACCATCTACCACGAGGAAGAAGACTTGTCAATAGCTTCTTAACTCTCGATCCACTCAATACACGAACAAGAGCGTATGTACCTATAGACTTGGCGTGTAAGGCTGTTTCGAAGCACTCCACAGTCTTCTACCGACACAATACCTCGGTCATCGGTGGCTCAAGTTAGTCAAGCTAGTTAAACGTGTTAAAAGCTGGCCAAACAATGACGTCGGACGAGTTACGGGCTGAAAACGTGAAACAGGAAGATTACTTCCTGGCGGTCGGTTCGTTCTACGGTCGAGGTCGCGTGTAACGCAGGTAGATCGCTCTTTGTTGCTACCTATCCGGTGGATCAGGTGAATGCAACTGTAACTCGCACCAATCGGGAGGATGTATTCGTTTCTGGAGCGGAGAAAATTCCATACCCACTGTGGTTAATTAAATGTTCAATGCTCATGCCTTCAGCAAGTAATCTCTTATAAACTCAAACTCACATAATATTATGGCGGAATCCTATTTTATGTGCTAAAACATAGCAAAATTTGGAACATGCTTTGCAGAATCTTTTTATGCATCTTTGCATTTTTTTAAATTCATTTTTAATAATAAACATAGGAGTTAATTTGTCTATACTCGAGCTGATTTAAGAAGGAACTTGCCGACCGACGAGTTTAGATCGGTTCTGCACATGTTGGCGACGAAACAATTTACTATTGGCTATACCACAAACAAACGCTCCCTCGGAGCCAATGATCGCATTCTACATGCGCGAATTCAGTTCCTTCTTAAATCAGCTCGAGTGTATATTTTAGCCTAAAAAATAGGATTCCCCTTAACACTGTGGCCGTAACGACCATATTTATACGATTACGAATAATATTAACAAAAATTCTTAACCCGAATTAAAATTGTAATCACTTTGCATCGTGTCATGGAACAATTAGGCGTCAGCGAACATTGATTCTTCCTACAATAATTTTCACAAAACGGAAAAAACTGCAAGATCCAAAAATTTCAAGAGCTAAGAGCTGAACAATTTAACACCCCCTGTTATCTCATATAGGAACAATTTACCCTGCACATTTTTCGTCGTTAGATCTCCTGTTTACCAAGAGGAGCAGGCCCGAAAAGAGCGTGTACCTACACCGTTCTCGCCTAGCGAGTCCGAGCGCGTGCTACTTCCAGGCAAATAGCGAGTCTCCGGGGTAAAAGAGAATAATGGAACGGCCGAGAAAAACGAAACGTCGCCTGAAAATACACGGGCACTTTGAGGATTGACTCACGCAATAATTTATATTGCGTGCTCGCGCGTCCTACCCCCTCCTCCTGGTTTCCCTGTCTTTCCGTTGCCGCTGTATGCACCGACTATATTTAAGTGCACCGCACCGCGCTTATGAGACAGAACGTTCCTCGTGGGTTACTGTCCTCTCCTCCGCGACTCCCCTTCGACGAAGTAAACGCCTTTACGCCATTTATATACCGCGCACAGAGGCGTCATATGCACTGCCTATGCACGTGCACTTCTCCTGCACACGAATGTGCACGCGAGCAGACTGGGCCCGCCAGCGCTGACTTACGATCCTTCCTTTTTAGCCTTATTATGGAAACCGACGGAAAAATGGGCTCGTATTGTTGCGAGATTACGGCGATTAATTGGATGCTAATTGCGCGATAGGTTTAATTAAGCGAGCAGCGATGCAGAGCGCAGAGCGCATCTGGGGGGACGCTGTGATGTTTGAGTTGGTGTGGTGGTGTTCTAGGGAAATGGAAAATGTAAATTTCTGGGCTTTTGGATTGTTGTTAATTCGTGGGGATGGCGTTGAGCATATTTGTGTCTGTGTGATCAAGGGGCATCCTTTTTTTTAATAATTTGATGTATTTATTATATGTATTGTATTTTGGGGGTTATTTTTGAAGCTTGAGGTGTGTCAAAACTGAAGTAGTGCGATATGTAGAGTACGGATGTAATGTTAAAAAGGGAGAAGGTATTGTATTCTGTATACAAAATGTGGAGAATTATGTCACATATGCGTAAATTTGAGTTTCTTTGTATCATTAATTCGTTCCTGCCATGTAGTGTAATTCCACCACATTCTAATGTATCTAATTACATGTACGTTTAACCAAGTAGAATCATATTAAATTTTCTTCGCACTGAGTAGAAAGAAATGTGAAGTGGAAAAGGAGCCCACGCCACTCGGCTCCTTGGGGATCACGTGACCTAAGAAAATTAATTCCTTAGCAAGAATTTGATAATAATAGTCATTTACCGTCTAATTCAAGTACCGTTTAAAATGATTACAATTTCGTATCGCATTTCCTGTGAAAACAATTTTTCCTTCAACTCGCTTTCCTCTAAAATCATAAAACAATCTTAAAATAACGGTTGCCTTTATACCGTAACAGTGAGATGGGAGAAAATGTTACAAGTAATGATTATTGAAAGTGAAAGGAATCGAAGCGTGTGCGGTTTAGTTTCATCGTTCTCGGGAGGGGAATGATGTTTCCGGAAATACGAAATAAAATTCCCTCGTTTCTGTACATGTGCTCCTTCCTAAGAAGCGACTTCACACGAAGTTTATTTCTGACACGAGACACGCCGGCTGATTTTCAGAATAGAAAGAGACCACAGATGATGTGTAGCCTGAGTGATCTGCCTCCGAGCAATTTGCAGTGAATTCCGAGTAAACGATCTATGTTTAATTACTTCTAGTACTTAAATCTTCTAGCTCTGTCATAGTAATAAAACATGTTTAATGCCACAATTTCTTCAACGCTATTATAAATCCTTGATACAAACCTCTATTCTATCTACATTCAGATTATCTGCTGAATTAAAAATGTTATGTTTAAAATAAAATGAAGAAGAATAGAAAATTCATTACAGCTTCCCAAGGTATTACCAGTATCGCTATTATTATTATTATTTATTCCACGGGTGAAGACCCTTTAGTTTTCAATGAACAATTCATAATCTTAACAATGTGAAACAATGCGAAAGAAAAGAAAAGAAACGAAAAGCATTACATAAGTAAACAAACAATAATACAAGAAAATAATAGAACTAATGAACTAATAAAATTAAAATTAGAATTAGAATTAATGGACGTGCACAGAGACGTTACTGCGAGTCAAAACTCTAGACAACCTAATACAAAACATTGAAATTCTAATTTATTATTTCCAATAAATATTCCCCATTCGAACATATGCGCCTTCTAAGAAGACTACAACAAAATCTCTATCACGAGAACGATGTATATAAATGTATATATGTACCTATATATTCAGAATTACGATTCAACCTCGGGACTGGAACCAAAAGGGTTACTATCACGCAAAAACCAGAATTCTAAACTGCCTGTCGCAATAAATATCCAATGTTCCAAATAAAACCAGTATAAACTACAAGTATCTTCTAAGAAAACCAGCTCAAAGGTGCCATAAAGAAAGCATTCGTGTGCGCCGTTCGCGATACACGAATTCTCAAATACATACCGATATCACGGATTCCAGTTTCCCAAACAAAAAAAAAGTCTATCCAACAAATTTCCTCGCTATTATATAGCTTCATCGTTATCTAGGCATTATTTTCTTATCTATGCTCCCCCTGCATTTCCGCATCGCGGAACACCTCCGAGGAAAAACGCTTTCTTCTTCCCGCTGCATTTTTCCGCCACGGTAATCGCCGGGTTTTACGCCCTATCATTTCATTGGCTACACGTGCACGCGTACGTACACAGATGCACGAGCGCGTACGTGGAAACGGTGCGTTTATAAAGGGCTTTCCTAGTATACGATGCCTATGGACCTCTGGTTTCCCGTCGGACATTATGGCCCTCGGTACTCGCCATCGGTTGCCGTGGCGCAGCTTCGATAGAACCGGTTAAATATTTGATCGGAACACTTTTTTCGATGGCTCAGAATTTAGATAGTAGGCTGAGCTAGAAATGCGCCGTGCTTGTATTTATATGCAGTCGCATTCCTGGGCTTGACTTTTTCGGACCGTTGCACAGTGGCACGTCCTGTACGAAAGCCTGGTCAAAAGTCAATTTTTTGACCAAAAGTCAATTCTTTCACCAGGAAAGAAATATGGTTGACTGAATTTATCTGCATTCTTCCTAACACGAAGCTTGAATCCTAATTAAGCATGAGAAAAAAATAAGCAATATAATAATAATTGTTCTACATTATTTTAATATTTCTTGGAGTTTGAACAGGGCAGCATATTGAAACAACATAAGAAATTTCCACTTCTATTATTATCAAAAGCCACTCATTTTATTAATTGTCACATATTTCATTTCCCACTTATTTGTTATACACAAAACAGCGCCTCATAAAATAGCTAAGTCTTAGGATCGCAATGTTTGTTAACACCACGATGGCTTCGTGTTTTGCCTTTGAAATAGACAGGTGTTCTGTGTATGCTCTATTGCGAAGTTCGAACTCTCCTTTTCTTTTATGACTGTTTTATCTTTTTATGTAATGGTAGAGAGATTATTCAACCAACAGCCATCATATGCAGATGGTTCGATAAAATATCGCAGAATCTCGAAAAAATGGACATTCCTCGTTTTCCCCTTACCCTTCACTTTCTTTGAAACACCCCAATGCACAGTGGTCTGGGGATATCTACGTTTAGCGGCCAAAATTCTGATCTTTCTGAAACTTGGTGATAAAGGGTTTTTGAGGTCGCTGATAACGAATTTGGCATCAAAAATTCAAAATTCAAAATGGCGGTTTCAATATGGCGCGCATAGTGGTCTGGAAAGCGGTATTTTATAGTCAAAATTAAAAATCATAGCCGTACTAGAGAAAAAAAAAGAGAAAAAAGAATCAGCTCTAACATTATTTTTGACTTGAAAAAATAAAATGTTAAAAATACACGCGTCCGGGACGCCCAAATACCTCGAGCGTCATTTCTAAAAGTCTGCATAAAAGTGAAACTTGCAAGAGATTGCACTTGAAATTTACATGCTCTTGTTAACAATTGTGTAAGCTTACATGTAAAAAAGGTCCGATGTTAATTTCGCTTAATCATTTTTTTATAAGCCTTCTCAAAGTTTAAATTCACATAAACATTGCACTATTTGTTCATGGACTAAAAAATGCCTATGACACATATAAATAACTGAAATATACTCCTTTACCTATATAACTGTATGATATAAACACGTATTTTGATGTTCTATAATGAGTAATTAAAACAATTAAATTCACATGAAATTTCATGATTTTGTCTTTGTAATATTATATCTAATCAAAGAATCATCTGGAAAGGGAAAGCTATGCGGATTTAGAAGCTCTAGAGGGTTGTCAATTCATAAAAAAAAAAAATAACATTGTAAAGTTGAAGTTGAGAAATCGAATTTTGGCCACCACCCAGACCACTGTGCAATTGCCACACTAATTAACACGTTGCATGCGGATGACGTATAAGGTCTCGTCATGGGGAATCCCTATCCTACGGCAGGTTAGTTTCAGGTTCGCGTCTTGGGCCCGGTCCCAATAAATGTGGAAGGTGAAGAAGAATTTTTCAGGTATCGAATTTTCCTTTTGCATACGCATTCAGTCCGAAAGTGTTCATCACTGTGTGCATGTTGTTACAGATTTGCAGCGTTTTTCACCATGGTGTAGCTGTTTCTTTTTTTGTATTTAACGCGTCATGCATTTTTTCCAACAATAACAAATTACTTTTGGTTAAAATGCTATAAAATGTCGAAAGTAGCATAAAAGGGTGCACTTTATACAAAAATCTATGTCCGTCATTTTGGAAGGTCAACTATTTTTGGTGCCGCACGCAAAGTGTTAACTCATTACCACATACGTGACTAATTAAGACGCTCTACAATCAACGATAACTGTCAACCTATCATCACTCCTGAAATTTGGTAGATATACTTTCATCGATTATAATCTTTGAAGATCCTTTCTACACAAGACACTTCTATAGCTCGCGACTTATGCGTTTTTGCAAAAGACGGAAAACGCACAAGCCTGAAATGTCAGTCGCGAGCCACAAAAGTGCCTCGCGCGGAAACGCCGTAGTGCTCGCAGCTAACCGTTGGAAGGAAGGGAGCGTAATTTCGTGGGTAACGAAATCGGCGTCTGGGCAATTAGGGGGTAGACGGTGCGCAATTAGCCCCGTTGGAATTCGTCGGCGCGTAACCTCGCCCGCCATAAGTCTATGTATTCCTGAAATAATCGAGACGCAGGGATTTCTCTCGGCTTAAGGCGCGGCAGCGGTCGAAAGATTCAATTTTAAAAATACACTCGGTACGCGGCAGGAAGCCGCGAGGTCCTCCTCCGTCCACGTGCATCGGTGTGTCGAAACCGGAAAGAAGTCGAGAGCGAGTACAAATATTTGCATCCACGTCGAATCGACTAGATACGCCGGCTCTATTATGCTAATAATGGCGAGCTTCGCAGAGGAAGCAGAAATTTCGTAACCCCTTTGTGATTTCCCGCGGCGATCATACAATCGACATTCTGCGGTAGGGAGTCGTCGAAGATCAAGGAGGCAATCATTATACAATTTTTCCTTGTTTCTTAGCTATGTTTCTTAGAAAAGAGTTTCCTATATGAAATATTTGATCTTTTGGGATTAGTATGTATGGTTCTTCGAAAGTAATTTTCGGTTGAAAGAAGTATAAGGTGTTCCTTATGGTGAACGATATTTCTATAAGTAGGTACCTGTGAATTTCATGGTGAATTTTACACGTTATGAGTAAAATACAGTATCTAACTAGACTTGAAATTTACCACAAATATTCATAAAGATATCCGGTAAATTATTGTTCAAATATACAATTCATGGACGTCGTTGAACTCGTCTTGAAATACATAATAAAGTGGCAATAATACAAATATATAGTTCCACTAAAAAAGATTATATTCATATTGAAATCTCTGTAAATAATATCTTAGAAGGGAAATCTTAATGTTCCTATTAAGTTTCCTCCATCAAATCAAAGAACTTTCAAATGAGACATTTTTCCGCTTTTTTAATAGTTAGAACCGGACATACTGCATGCGATGAAGAACAATTTAACTGAATTTAGTGCGACTATTATTAAAATGCTAAATTCTGTGTTATTTTAAGATGAGCTTGATATTTCGTTGGCTAAAATAAGCAAAGAAAATTTTTAAGATTCCAGACGAAGCTTCTTCAAAGGAATTTATTTGTATGTTTAATTCGGTTTCGCAAACGAATCCCGTCAGCATCTGCGTAACACGTAATCGTGGATCTACGCTGCGTTGAATCTCGGTTACCACCATTAAACTTTATCAGCGGGAACTACGTGTTCGAATCATGGATTAAAATTGATGAATCACTGCCCGTTATAGCGGCAGTGTTATCTAGGAAGCGTTACTGCCTCAATTTCTTTCGAGATACGGGTACACGAATTGAATGGCCAAGTGGTGGCTCTAAGAGAATCTATCCTGTGTCTCTTCGTACACTTTCCCATGATCGATAAATCCGCTGGAACGCGCCGCGAATCGGGGAGCAGGTTTCTATTAGATGGATAAGCTCATGATCTTAATGTAAATCGAACCTTGATGAATTCCTCGCGGCATGAATATTAGATTTCATATTTTACAGTCTGCCGTAGGTACTTTCCTTAATTCGATGCAGAGAATGTAAATTAATACAAACGAGAATACTCGTTCTACGATATACGAGGCTTTACAAAGAAACGAGGTTACAAAATAGAATGCTGAATCTATTTGAAAACGATCAATTTAAGACATTTTTCTTCATATCTCTGAGTTTCATTAACACGCTAAGTTGACACATGCTTCTGAAACACTCGGTATACAGGTTAATCAAACTACCACGAATCAGACTACCACAATCTAAAGAACTTTCACGTCTATCGCCACGCATTGCTTCCTTTCCTTATTTAAACAACCAGACACAGATGCCGATCCTAATTTTACGAAAATAAATTCTCAGAAATAATTTCAACGATAGCTAATTTGAAATCTATCGTCACACATAGCTTCCTTCCTTTACTTATTAAAGAATCATACATATCCTAATTTTACAAAATAAATTCTCAGAAATAAATAAAAGGATAGCTAATTCGAAATCTATTGTCATACCTACATTCCTTCCTTTACTTATTAAAGAACCACACGTATCCTAATTTTACAAAATAAATTCTCAAAAATAAGTAATAGTAGGTATAGCTAATTCGAAATCTGACATCACGCATTGCTTCCTTCTTTTATTTGAAAAACCACACACATCCTATTTTACAAACTAAATTCTCAGAAATAATTTCAAAGATAGCTAATTTGAAATTTATTATCACACATTCCTTCCTTCCTTTACTTAAAGACACTCACATATCCTAATACTTAATGCCCCTAACGTACAGTTAAATATTCGCTTGAAACAAGTATAATCCGCTTTGGCCTCGACTTCAATGATCTTTCGATTCCCCACAGTTTGCCGCCAACAAGTTCAGCCACGGATATCTCTGATTTCGAAGAATATCCAGTAATTATGCATTTCCATACCTTCTGGAAGAGGATGCAGGGTCACCGCCGTGGACAAACGCCCGCTTCCCATGGAAACGAGATGCGGAGCTTCCGTTTGCACTCGCAACGCCCGTCCAGCCTCGCGCACCTCAAGACCGGCGGCCGCCATGCCTGTGCAACAGAAAAAAAGAATAAACCGGGTTAAAATTAATTATACAGATCAGGCCAGCCTCTTCGTAACGTTATAATTTACTCCACAAAAGAGGAGCGTCCACTGTATTAATTTCCTACGGGCATCTGGAGACAGGTGTTCCGTCACCATTTTAAACGCACGTTTCTCGTTAACCATTAAAATCAATTTGTGCCCCCCAGTCCAGATATCGATGTACGATTGCATTGATTGCACGCGTTGGAATCGAAAGTATTATGAGTAAATTATATGCGCGATCAAAGAACCTTCTCTTTAACTTTTAATTAAGTTGTGAGAAAAAGTTGCAGGGGAAAGGACGGAAGATTTATAAGCGACAAAGATGTTTGTTTCTATTTGTATTTTCCCCCTTTTTTGACAAGTAAAATAATATTTTAATTTCTAATATTATCACTTTCAGGTTTCCACAGGAATTAAACTAAAATTTCGAGCAACATCGACGAAATGCGCAGAGAAATTGGAGTACCCGATTATCAGATCTGCTTGCCAGAAATTTTCTTTCTCTTTCCTTTATATTCCTTTACCATTAGCTGTGTCAATGTTGACGATCGTTAGTAGAATAACGTGAAAATGTAGAAAAGTACCGAGCTCGCAGATTATAGAAGCAGAGTGCGCTAAAATTGCAATTGCTGTTTGTACACTGCAATTTTAAACGAAAATGCCCGGTTTTATCTTAACGATATTATAATGATCACGAGGCTCGATTGCAGCCGATGAACGCAGATGCGTTTCGCCGTAACGCGTTGATACGAGCGCGAAATATATTGCGACTACTGGCTTTTAATTAGAAGAGCCGCGATTGAAATGGCGGCATTATGCAAACAAGTTTAACGCGACTGAATTTTATACGACGGTCCTGGCGCGGTACGTTTCGCGGCGGACGGAGGAAAAGTGTATGTAAATCGCATTGCCGAATGCATTTCGGGGAATGCAATCTGCATTCGATCGTTGGCTTCCGTATTCGTTCCACGGATCTCGATTATGTTTAAAGGAATTGCAGAGCACAACATTAATAGAGGGGGGAATAGAAATGGAATTTCAGATCGTTCAAGATAACGAGATTCTCTATTCTGAAAATTCATTAAAATTCGTATCTGTATTTACATTCTCAGAACTCTGAATTTTTGATGGAAGGTCTTGTTGTTGCAATGATACGTGGTTTTGAAGCTTAAAAAGAATCTTTTTTAATAAACCTCTTTAATGATCCATCTGTAGGGCCATCTATGCATATTTTTGGCTAAACAAACACGTTTTTTTTTTAATATTTATGACATTACTAAGTTTTAGTTTTAATTTATTTACTTGTAATCAGTTATAAAAGAAATGCTTCATTTTCAACAAAAACGACTGCCTAAGTAGTACTCTTACCTAAGTAAATGTAAAAATATTTGCATATATTTTACAATATATTCCTACAATATTTCGAATTATTTAAAAACTTCATTATTAGTGCAGTGAGTCCATCTTTCCTTTTCTCTGTCAGTAATGGACAGGTGACAAGGACATCGTGAGAAACGAGCTGCAAGACTTACATATCGTTGATCCTCCCTAATTAATAACTGAGAGTAAGAAAAGTTCGCATGTCCAATTCTGGGATGTCAAAATTACATATATTTTCCTTGAGAGGGATTTTATAAATTTGATTTCCATACTATAATTATGGAGTCTGCTATGGTTCCCTCCTCTTTGGTCTCGAATTACTACTTGTAAGAATTTGCTTCCTTTCACTGCCTTCTTAATCATATCCTCTGACAAAACTTTGTGACTAAACATCCGAAGAGGAATTACGTCGATCGCTATAGCGAGCTTCCTTCGTTTCTTTCACAGCTTTTAGGTCTATTTAGTGTGATTGGTTGATAATGCCCGCTGTAATTTGTCATTTGCAGATCGATTCTGGGATCAATTAGCGTCTATAGGTCGACGGATGATCTCGTGGAGGACTCAGGGTCGAGATCGATTCGGTGACGTCAGACGAGAAGAATAAGTGACGAAGAAGGGAAGCAAGAAGGGGAAGAAACCGGTCGCCATGGGATGGTCGGGATTCTTTTTCTGCTCTTTATTTCTTCTTCTTCTTCCTTCCTCCGTGGAGTCACGGGTCGTGATAAATTAGTGGGTATGCACCGCGCGGAGGAGGCGCGACTCGTGGTAGGAACTCGTGAGAAAAGGATTCCTCTTTTTTAATGTGATCTTGATGGCTGCGTAATTTGTACGTCCTTACGTCAGGCGATCCTGCAGCTTAACGTTATCCCAATGTTGCTCTTTTTCGCTCTCGTAAGGATTTTTCAGCATGAAAATATGAATCCCCTTGGGACTTATGAATACGTCTCAGTGAGCTCCTAAGGACGAGAATAATGTGAACTGATAAAGATGAAAGGAAGCGAAGCTACAGTTGTATTCTTGCTTCTTAGATTAAATATTAGCTTAGCTTCTGGAACATGCACCAGGTTGCATCACTTGCAATTATATTTTATGAAGAAATGGAGTTGATCTTGAATCAACTGTCCTTGCTGTTAAATTGACACTCAAGTACAGTGGATTTTGTTAGCCACGTAAATGGTCCATGTTCTTCTGTTCCAAACATTCTCCAATTTTGTTAAGTACTTATATTTCGAAAGAGATGACGGCACATAATATTCTGGCAAAAATCCGAGCCCTGTGAAGATCTTAAGTGGAGATTAAGGGAAGGATGCTGCGAGTAAAACAACCGGTATCTTGCTGGACGACCGATTACGATTAGCGAAATTTGTTTCCACGCGAGGCTCCCGCGGTTTCACGTCGTCGAAGCTTACTGAATTAATCGGGATTTAAATTACCGGCCGATGAAATCCGAGGAGACGTAATTCAACCAGCTTGTGCCTGTCCTACATGACCATATAACATACTGACGACTCTCGTCGATTTCTCGATACTCGACGCGTTTAGGAAGGCGGACCTTGAATCCACAGGCGGCCGCTCAAGTTTCAGAAATCGTGGCTGTAAAATTATTTGCGATCAAATTAACGGTCCGTTCCTGGACAATTTGCATTCACCTTTGCGCAAGCTTATCCACTTTATTTTATTTCTGGTCGTGTTTGTTTACCAAGAACCACTTCTCCAAAATGTATAAAATGCGTCACTGTATTATTTGACTTTCTTTTTTAAAGGTAAACCTTTTTTCACTTTTAATGCATGTTTCTTTAGAAGATGCGATACTCTTGTATGTTGAAAAGTTACAAGAGGTACTCCCACAGTTGTGGACACAGGTGGAGATAGACATTCATTTATTAGTATCATTTAAACAAATTCTGAACCAGGAAAATGATGACTTAAACCCACCCCAATTTTACGCGGACTACGTTATATCTCAGTGTCATCAAGATCCCTGAAATCATTTTTAAAATGCCACCAATTTGGCCCCTTGTAATTTAATCTTTTGTTGTGTTTATAGTCCGAGATCCAAGAAACATTTCATTGAAATTTTAAGTCAATATTCAAACCTTTACGAAGCATCGTAAAACATGAATTGAATACGACGACAATGACGATGTGAATTTTCAACGGGAGGAAGGCTCGATGGAAACGACGTTTCACGATGGAAAGTGTCGTTCCAGTTGTCGACAAACTGCCGCCGTTTATAGGGTTGTTCATCCCGTGCGAACGATCTTAACGAGTTGAAACAACTTTAATTAAGCGCATTACGCTAGGCCGTCCCGCTGAACTTTGCCTATCGTGCTCTGACACGAGGAAATAATGCCTTTCAGGCGACTTACTGATGCGATGGAAATGCTCCACATGCGTGCATACATGTATTTAAAAGTCTGCAGCATCGACTGTGCAATAGGATTACAGTGGTTTTTCTTGAATTCGAATAACATTTCAGTTATCATTTTTGCAATGAAAATAAAATTTTAATGTACTGAGTTTTAATACAGCTAACATAGAGATTAAAATTGTAAAGTTATTTATCAAATACAATATAATCCAGTGAACGAGGTGATTAATATTTTAAGAGACATTTAAGTGTCATCGCTAAAATTAGGTTCATTCTCCTAAATTGTTCAGAGGCATGGCTAACTGTTTTGAATGGACAGATGATGGGCCAGAATTTTAGTATAGAAGAGTCTATTGTACGAGAAACAGGAAAGCATACTATTTCATTTAAAGAAATATGTGTACCAAGATTTCTTAATTTCTTGTAATTTTCTTTAGAAGTAATTTTGGAGTTTTTTTTTCATTCATACTTTCCTTCTGAGAAACCTATTAATGAACATATCTTTGTTGCAGCTCTCAACTTACGTTTCCATTGATACTCATTGCTTATTGTTTTTACAAACGCTTAAGCGCATCGATAAGATAACACTACCGAGCAGAATTAATAAATAGACTAACATGTAATTCAGAGAATCTCTATCAATCGTCTATCATCGTTTCTATCGTTCCCAAAACAGTAGGCCACTGTGAATGAAATGCCAGAGGAGGACCTGTGTGCATTATTGTAACCAAGTACGATACGAAGAACAGTTCTCCTAACGTTTCCCGTCTCCGATGGAGAGAAATCCATGAACGTGTTAAAGCAACAAGCAACCCACACACGAATTCTTAAAGTACTCCAGCGAGATAATCGGAGCCTGGGAGTACGAAGAAGAAAAAACTCTGGGTCGAATAAACTTTATTCGCCGGTTAAATAATCCAACTTTTCTCATGTAATCGAACCAACCAATTGGAAGCTTAAGAGAGGATGAATAAATAAAGCTGAGCATTTGAGGTATGGGTGTGCCACTTTTACTGGATAATTGGACGATTAAAGTCGAAAACTATAAGAATCTAAGTATAAGTAAATAAACTTGAGTTGGGGCAGTCATTTTGCAATCATTTGTGTAAATAAAAAGAAACTGCAGTAATCATCAAGAGTAATCACGAAGAAAGGAAGATGGGTGATTTCAATTTATCTAATTTAAGAAATGAAAGCAAAAGTCATTCCCACAGAAACTGATGCGTAAGAATAAGTGAGCAGCTCAATGAGCTTCGGAATTTGTAAAGAGAAGAATTTTTGTATTTCCAAATTTGATCAGTTTTTTTTCTATTTTCGTAAGTAGGTAAGCTTCGAACTTGACATCTGCTCTTATTTAAATTTGAAAGATTGATTCACGAACCCATGATCCAATATTAATTAGGATCACTATTTCTCCAGATTTTAGAGTAGCAAACGGGAAAGCGATCTCGGAAAAATTCGATCAGCTCGAGAGGAATATCGCGTTTCGCGAGATCCAACCGGCACTTTCGAAATTAGAAATAGGAGTCAGTGGAGTGCTATCTGTAAATAACAAGGACCAGATGAAACGTGACGGAGAACAAGACCACTCGGAATAGTTAGCCATATCAAAAGATTCTTCCAGGAAATCGCGCACGTTCTTTTCGGATTACGAGTATCGTGGGGGCTCTCGTGGGCCCGAGAAAAGTTCACGTGGGTGAAAAAGCATCCGGTTGTTACGCACGTTCTTTCGTCACAAAAATACAGTCGTAAACTGTCGGTGGGAAAACAAAATTGTTCGAGCTTGGAGCACACTCATCCCACCGGAATTCATAATTACTAACACATGGAAACGCGTAATTCTTCAGAGCAATAACAAACATTGTTGATCCTGCTAGGTTCACTGAACGAAACCTCTCATTTCGCCCAAATAGTCGATAATGGTTATTATTTAGTATTTCCATAATTTATATAATTCTCTCACGTTTAATAACGGCGATTCTTTAGAAGTAGGTATCTTAGTAGAAAATTTTGTTTGTGTATTGGAAAAAGTAAATGATATTGCAATTTTGGTGAAACTGGTGTATGATGCAGTCCACGTGAAATTAGTGGGGGGGGGGGGTTAAGTTGTCATTTTTCTGGTTTCAAATTTGTTTAAAAAATACAAGCCATAGAAGCTTGCAACTTTTGCCTATTTTTGCGAAAGCGAGCAAAAATAAAATTGAATGTTTTTATGAATTTAATATTTTTTATTTTAAGGAACACTGTTCCTCGTTTTGATTGGGTAAGCGTTTTTTAAGTGCTGGTATCATCTTCTTTGCCTTTCGTTTGTTCTCAAAGCATTGGGCAAAATATGAAAGGATAAAGTTATAACAGTCACGCGATGGATTACTTTATAACCACCAATTTCCTGCCTTAATTGGTGTAAGGATACTGGACGGGATGGTTATTCTTCGACTCGTTGTAACTTAAAAATAGCCAGTACCCTGCAGGTGCTGGATAACTTTGGTTCAGCGCAAGTTTCAAACCCTTCTAAATGAGGAGCACACCTGCTCGTTTGCAGGTGACTCGAGGATAAAATTACCCTGGTGCATGAAGGTGGAGGACTTGTAACTCTTTTTCCCCAAGACAAAGTAGGTATGCTCCAATTTGAAGTCTCCATTATTACGTGGCAATTTAGATGCTTGAGTTTTCGTGAAGAACACGTGACAAGCACATTTCACATTTCTACGTTTAAATTTCACAGAAAGCTAATAATGAACCACTACTAAGAATAATTCATTTTTCTAGAGACTTTAGGTATATTTTATAATTCAAACGAAACACTTGGCAAAGTTATACAAGAATAACCCTGGTCAGTTTACGTATACTACTCATAGTATTTGCTGGACTACCTGTTACAAACATTTACCGCTCAACAAGATATTTTCTGCAAATGTCACGATTGTCACAAGTTAGAATTAGATATTGGGTAAAAATATTACCAAGTTAAATCACATACCTAGTATTTTTTTTTATCTGTGAACCTTGATTCAATCTTCACAATCGAGTAATGTTTAATCTGAGTAATTTAATAATTAATAACATAAAATGTTTACTTACTCCCAATCGTTAATTAAAATAATTCTCAAAACCAGAAAAATTACACATTCCACCATGGTTTAAATCATGCTGGACGCTCAACACAAACTTCCTGTCGCATTTAAAAAGCCAGGAAAAAATGAATGGAAGCACGTGGGCGATATAAAGTATCATTCCAGGCGAATCCTTCTCTACGTTTTCGTCAAGCGTCGAAATAGAAACGCACCGTGGTCGGGGAAGGAGTCGCAAGACTCGCAAGTGGCAAGACTGCTCCGAGTAATGGTTTTTGAGATAGTTCTCGAGCAGCGAAGTGTCGAGGTCGTTCGCGAGGAGCACTCGTCGAAGCGGAGGAACCTGCGGCGGCGTGGCGCGGAACGATTAATCTCACTTTATGCCCAGCAGAATCGCTAATTTTGCGAAATGTTCGCGCGGTAGGTAGATTACTAGAAGCATGCTCCTGGACCATAGTTCAATTAAAGGGACACCCAGAATAGGCTCTTTCTTCTTGCTACAAGCTCTTTCAAATTAAGAAGACCAGATTGGATTCATTTGTACGAATAATTTTTAATTCGTTGACGTGATGAGCTCATCCTTCGAGTCACACCCATTCATTCATGTGACTACGGTCTTCGGGTCTTTCTCGACCCAATCGCCGTTTGATTTTTTTAAATCTACGATGGAGTCCATGACAGGGGCCGTGGGTCCTTTTCGTCCCAATGGCGTTCTTACTTTTTCTTACAAATATCTAATTTTTAGACACACCTGAGGAAACTGTTACTTGTTACTAGGGTTAATAATGAAATACACTGTGTTTTGGAGTATTCCTATATTTTATTCTATGTTCCTATTTCTGGAGTATTACTTGATTAATTTATTAATTATTTCATCACTTGGTATAGGTATGTTTCATAAAAAAGAGAATGGTATGTTTCTGCACATGTTTATGGTCTCGCTTGGATATTCCTTAGCACATAGCAATCGTTTCATCCTATTTTTAATTGATTTTACTTAGCTCCGATCCCCTGCGTGTTTTGGTATTTTGTTTAGTGTGTGGTTCAAATCTGGCAACTCAATTTTCACCCACTCCCACCAGTACAATTGTCTTGAAACTTTGTAGGCTTGCGCGAGTGTGATAACAAAAATAAAAAATGAAAAAATTATAAAAAATCTACAAACACTAAAAACTAGAAAATTAAAAATATATAAAAACAAATTTTTATGTTAAACGATTCTACTAAAAATGTACAAAAAAAACTAAAAAATACATAATTCTTTTCTTGTACTACAATTTCGATGGTGATATATAACTTTCAATAAAATTATACAAACTGTGTGATTATCCTGTAGAATTGTTCGAATCAATTATATAGAGGAAGGATAATCACAGAGTTTGTACGATTTTATTTAAAGTCACATATCACCATCGAAATTGTAGTACAAGAAAAGAATTATTGGTTAGTTTTTAGTGCACTTTTAGTTAGATCATTTAATATAAAAATTTGTTTTTATATATTTTTTGTGTTTTCTTAAAACTGGTTTCCGAACTGCAATTCAATTTCTATTATTATTTGATCATTATTGACACCTCTAGTCATCCCTTCTTCTGAAATATTATATTGGTGTCTGTTAATCTTGGTGGTTCAAACGTGTTCATAGCAATAAAATACGTCCCAGCAATATAGCCAATTATAAAATATAACATTACAAATTTTCAAATATAATTAATCAATTTCTCACTTCAAAATTGAATGTAAATTAGTAGAATCTGAACAGTTGAACCACATAAAAAGCAACAATAATAACCATATCCATAGATTAAAGTGGCAAAATGGCACATAAACTAAAAAAAAGGAGTGTCAATTTGCTAAAGACAAGCAATAATCAACTACGTTCCATTTTATTCTATTCTCCCCTTTACCAAACGTACATGTATAAAAAGTGATGAAATACTTTCGAGCGCAAGTGTAAGATGAAACTCTGCGTACAAAACTTTCAAGAAGTAAGTCATCACAACGACTTTGCGCCATAAAGTTTCTGCACGCACCACGTACCTACAGGCAGCGGCCGTCAGAGGTTAACCGCGTCTCCACTTTCATTATCTTTCTAGGAATCGAAAACTTAAAACCGAGGGGAAGGAACGATTCGGCTTCAAAGCGGCTGCATGCGGGCAGGTTTTGCATTTAATTGGGCGCGTAGACGCGGGCGACACATTTAAACCATCTCGGGCGCGGAGCTGGAAGAGGAGACGGTCGAGCCTCGGTAAAAAGTGAAGAGCGAGCATGGACCAGCGAAAGGGGACCTCGAGTAAAGAAGAAATGGTCGCCCAAGCGGCAGACGACGGGGAACGGACCGGACCGTCTGTTACCGCGTTGAAACGTTCGCACGAACAAGTGTTACGCGATGCGATAACGGCTGATATAACACTGTCGGCCGTCTCGCTTTCGTTATCATCGCGCTGCCAGCTCGCCCGCCGCGAACGGAAATCGAAGACCGAATTCAGCCGCTCGCGGATGTACGAGCTCCCTCAGACACTCGCGATAAGATCACTCGTGATTTCGTCGTAACGCGTCACGGTGATTTTTATGGGCTTGGCTGGTGATCTCGGGATTTCAGACTTTTCGATAGTAATATCGGAGATGGATGTGAACGGCGTCGATGGTTTGATAAGAGTTAGCTGTCAGGTGCTATGTATTTTGCTACTGAGAATCGAGATCTAATTTTGTGATAAAATGTGTGATATTAAAGTTAATACTGGGAAAGGAGTATTAAATATAATTCTCATATAAATCGCCCGACGTCCGTCCTTCCGAAGCTGGCGAACCGCTAAAAAGGCAATCAAGAGTACTATCGAGGTGAAACATCTCGATATAGCAAGCCGTGTCGCTTGGTCCTCGTCAATGACGACGTCCAATGAGTCCTTATTAGGTGATCACCGTATTCGGCAGAATCGATTACGTCGCACGAATCATCCACCAGACTTGCGTTACCACGATGTACTTTTGCACGCGCGTCTTTGAATTATACGACAGTTTCAGAACGAGAAAGGGGCTTTCCACGGGACACTTATGAAATTCTAGTCGAATTGGGATTTAATACACTGTAAAATGAAGGGCAATAACTCAGGTAACAGGACGCCCATCCATTGCTGAGAAGATAAAAGTAACAATAGAACACCAAGCTCAAAAGATTCAATCATTCAGTGTACTGTATTAATTTCTGAACGCACCTACGAACTACTTAGTGCCACAGATTGACATTACTTAAATAAAACATAATTTAAATAACTTTCCAAATAAAGACACTTTATCTTTTTCCGTCGTCGAATAAAAATCACCCGAGTTATATTATTCAGGAGCGGCACGGATGAAACACTTGAAAGTGACACCAATGGATTCCTCGCATTCTCCTGATTAAATAGAGAGAAAATATTATTCGAAGCCCAAGGTGAAAGCCCTTCGAATAAACAAAGTACCGTTGGCCGTCGTCGGATGAATTCCCGTCGAATACACTGCTTCATCCGTGGCGCTTCGAATAAAAATAAATCTTATTCAATCTTTGAATAACGGATAAACTTAAAGTATCTTTTATTTAAAGTTGTGTAGATATTATTTTTTCCCATCTCTGCTTAGAACTATAACAAATATTCAAATTACTTGAATAATCGAATATTCCAAGAAATTATTCAAATTCCTCGAATGTTTGCATATTCAAATAATTACAACTCTACTATGAACCCCTTGGGTAGGTACCTATACCAAATTCAAAATTGAAATTTAAATATTTAAAAATTCACTCAACGTTCCCGAAAATTGTTTTGGATTTCTTTTTAGAGCTTCTTTAGAGAAGATAGTTACAGCATATAGTTTTCGTTTACTGTACGAAAATCGAAATGCAGGAATGGAGACTTGATATTCTTGCGTCCGTTGACGCGTTTGCGACAGAGTTGGGTATTAACCAAATGAAAAATTATATAAATAACGGATCGAATAAATGTTACTTTAACTTTTATTAATGATTATTCGACGAATAAAGTAAATCTGGTTTAACTTTATGCGACACACGACAATAATTTTTTAACTTATATTCGTTATTCGAAATTTTCATTTAAATAACAATTTTGGCCATCTGTGGTTTGTAGAGAATATTCGAATTTTCCGAGGTCGCCAGCGACCCCACAGTGTCTCCTACAGTGAACCGTTCTCCCTCAACGCCCATGAGTGTTCTACGCACAGACTGAGCGCGTATACGAACTGCTCCTACTCAAAGGGTTAATAAAGAACGTGTGGAATGGAGCGAGCCGTCGTTGAAACGATGGTCGTTCGATCAGCGACAGCGAACCGTGGACGAAAGACGTGGCAAAGATCGTTGCTGGCCATCGAGCGTGTCGCTGGCTCCCTGGAACGTGCGCACGTGAGCAGCGAGCGCATAAAAGTGCATCTAGGCGGGCGTGTGTGCGTGCCGCAGCGGATGTTCTATATGCGGAGGACCGGACGCGCCGCGCGACGTGTACCTGACGGCGTTTGTCGTCGTACTAAAATCGTTCCTGTAAATAAACTGGTATCTGTCGGTGCCGTGACGAACGGCCCACCAGTGACTCTTTCTTCCCCGTCTCCATATTGTTCCGGCGAAATTACGAGAATCGCGCCGACTGCGGGGCAGGAACGCCTCGTTGCGTCGCGTGTTCCCGCTTTTTTTGCAAAGGGATGTTACTGCTCCTGAGGCGTCACGCAGCATTGTCGTCATTCGCGTTCACGCGACGTTTTTTACTAGATAATCAACCTCGACGATGCATGACAGTTATTTATTGCAATTCTGGATGATTTTGCGGAATTTGGGTGAGATGGATTATTTTTGTCTCTGGGTTTTCGGGATTGATGAGATTATGTTCTCATTGTTTTTGTCCTTTCTTGTTAGGTTTTCGAGGAGGAATATTTAGCTATGGGCAGTGGCGCACTCAGGATTTAATCTTGAGAGGTGCCGAGTGAGGCTGTAACGAATATTCGAATAATCTAAGTATTCGAATACCAGAGAATTCGAATTTGAGATTCAAATACCAGAGAATCCGAATTCTAGATTCGAATACCAGAGAATTTGAATTTGAGATTCGAATACTAGAAAATTCGAATTTGAGATTCGAAAATCAGGGAATTCGAATTCGAGATTCGAATATTCGAATACTCCTGATAATTCGAATATTCGAAGAAATTCTTCGAATTCCAAATTCTTCGAATTATTTTAATTATTGCAGCTCTAGTGCGGAGTTGAACGGATGAAAATATTTTTAATGCAAATTCAATAAAATTCATTAGGTGATTATAAAAATTTACTTCAAGAATTACTTCAGTCGTGGTTAAATTAATCTCCTAATTCCTTTATCTTTCGGGGGTATCAGGGCCCCTTGCCCTCCCTCCCCCCTTTCTGTTGGTGTGCCACTGTCTGTGGATCTTGTATGGGAAAGCAGCCATCAGTGAAATTGATATTTACATGTGCAAGAAGTGTTCTCTAATTTTGTTTGAATTCTATTTAGAAAGCGGTGGCGTATCATTTAGCTGTGATAATTTCAGCAAGATTTAATCGACCGTGTCAAGTTATTTGAGCCTATACTTGACTCGACAAGATTAAATCATTTTGGTTCTTATCAGTGTTTAATGTTGCAGTGCAAGGAGAGACTAATTTCGTTGTTTTGTAGTTCATGCATTCCTGCAGCACGAGTACAAACAAAGCATTGTGCGACGAGAATGGGAGCCCTTGTGTTTTGAGCAGTAACTCCCAGCAGAGGTTTGATTTACTGAATCTGATTTAAATATTTCGGCCACGATGGCGTCCTCCACAGATATTGAAACGCCTTGACCTGATTTTAACACCGAACCCGCACGACTGCCCGCATGAACCCGCATCCTGCGAGCACGAGGAAGGAAGTGTCATTCGCGTTGTCGCTATGTGTCTCGTGTTTCATCTGCTTGCATTCCAATTAAAACGCTCCACTGCGAGCCTCGGGATGCACGCTGCATTCCAATGCTAGCGGATTCTCATTCATCGATTTGCGAAAACAAAAATCTCAAGGACGAAACGAAAGGCATGGAAACCCAAGCAAAATCGTTACACGAAGTATGTAACTCGTTAGATTTAGATAATTAGAAGGATCTTCCTTTCGTGTAAATTTAAATCTATTTTACTTTATGCAGTTTCATATATATAATTTTACAACGTCTAAATTCTTCATTCGACACATACAAGTTTTCAATCCGCCCAAGGCTAGAGGTAACTTGAAATAACTTGAAATTCCAAGCGTTACAAATTTCCTATAAAATACTGTAACTGCGATGCGAATGTGAGCTGACGACGAATAATCGACGAGGATGGAATATTGAATGCAAGTACACTGTACAGAGAGCAAAGAATTTTGTTAGTATCTTAGGGTAAACTTGCCTAAATCGTACGTCTTAAGAACAAGCACTTATTACAGGAAAAATAACAGGGAAAGTGAAACAAAATTAATGGTAATAAACTATTTATTTTTAATATGGAAAAAGTACGATTGAGGATTAATGTTCCTAAATCGTGCCATACTTATACTAATTTGTACTTTCAAATTTAATTACTAAAATCATCAGATACATATTTTCCTGCTTATTTTCTTGGCACAATTTACAAAACCAGCTTTCATTTTCATCGTCTTTCTTCTTTTCTTTCTTTTGTGTATTGGTTTCCCCTGTATTCTTCCTCTTACGAGTTTCCTTTGCTCTTCTGCTTTTTCTGGTTATTATTTTCTTTTTAGCTCCATCCAATTTTTTTCTAGATTGTTTTTGTATGTTCGCACCAGTACGATTTAAGCTTACACACGGTGGTACGAAATAGGCACATAGGTCAATTTGAATTCAAATTGACGTCAAAACAAGAAATATACTTGAAAATAGACGTAGAGTTTCACATAGATTTTTTTTCACTGTTTCTCACAAATAGTAATTGTACAAAATCCTTAAGAATCATGGCAAAATTTTAGTGAAAAGTACTCGAAATACTTACCTGCTTCATATTTTTTGGAGTGACAGCATGGTAACTCGGCTTATTAATGGCGTATAGCTAACTGTTGTTTATACTTTCCAGCCCTAAGCACGACTGTGACTGTCTTAGATTAAAAGAAAATGCAGGTACGAATTAGGCAAGTTTATCTTATAATAGTTTAAGGTGGGAGACGCGAGGGTGATAATAAAATCGACGTCTAAGGAAGCTGAATAAAGTAATATCTATTAGATAAGATGGAACACGCTCCCTTCTGTGTTAAACTGGCGAGCGCACAAAAACCACTACCGCTCAATACGATCACTCGCAACCGGCTGCCCGGGCAACGGTTGCATTCCTTCCGATTCCGAAGGAACCGTGTACCGTGCACAAACCGTGAAAAATTCTAAGTCACGGAAAAAGGGACGTTTCGTCACCTGCCAAACACCAAGGCCACGAAAGCCTCGGTTCATATTTACGACCCCATACCTGGCCGTCTTCTGCTCCGCTTGAAAAGCAAAGGTACACACGCCACAAGTTCCTCCCTGTGTTTCAAATAAAAACTACAAAATCACTTAGCTATCTTTAAAACAAATTAAATAACTACACCGTAGCATATTCCTTCGCTACCATTTAACTCCAACCTTACACCCAGATATACCAAGCACTCGAAAACTTTCCACACTGAAATTCTTCCTACTCATCTACCCCACAAAATAATCGTTCGATTATTTCCTGCAACGTTCGTTGTAATAAATACTTCTACAAGGTAAATCACCGTTATCGACGACAATACGTCGAACGTTCCGTGTCAGAAAATGGTTTAATTGCCGTTCGCGATCGGCAACCAGCGCTTATTAACTACTTTCACGTCGAGGGGCCAGCGGTACAAGCCCAGGAAAAGATTTACTTTCCTTTCGACTGTCGATTTCCGCGACGCACACGTGCCACGGAAATGCAACCCGTTTCTTCGCGTCCTTGCGCGCGCGCTCCTCGCCGTATGAATAATTAATCGCCGATAACGTCACGTCCGATCAAAGGAGCGACTGGCGAAAAAAAAGCGTCTGGTAAACATCGCCCGTGCGCCTTTCAGTTGTCGTAGTTTCGAGAGATCCGAGAAACGAGTGCGATCAAAAGGCGACACTGGCGCGTCTACGAAATCATTATAAATCATTCCGCGTACGGCAACGCTGACGTCATCGGCGAACGTTTATACGCGAGTGTTAATTGCCGCTAATAAGAGGCGAACGTTGACCTACTGACGAACGCGTATCGGTCGTATCAAAAACTATGTCAATTAAGGGGGTTGCGTCAGCGTGAGCTGCACTCCTTGGAAAGTTCGATGAGAGGGGCCATGTGACGCTGACGACGAACTGATCGCAGATACTCGTCGATTTCAGAGCGGTTTGCTTAGCTGGCTGACGAGTTGTTAGACGGAGCCGATTATTTCGGAACGGACTGGCGAATTGTAGGCGATCTCAATTGCTGATTGTTATATTCCAGTTGTGTGTGTTTTGTAATCAAGGGCCATTGTTCGATTTTGCAGAGTTCTGTGGAAATTCGCGGGATCAACGAAGTGTGTTTGTATTCGGTGAATTTGTTACTTCTATTTTTGGGGGAGAATCGAGTATGTTCGTTTGGATTTGTTTAAGGTTCGGGCTTGCGGCAGGTTACGGCTCTTGTTTAAGGCTTTATGGGATACAGCATGAAAAAGATAAAGTGGAAATTTGGAATTACAGTAGAATAGAGTGGAAGTTTGAAGTAACTGTTCCAAGAAGGACGGAAAAAAGAGTGAAAAGTAAGAAGATATAATAAAATGGTAATGGCGAAGCATAACGAGGAAAGTTGAAAATTATGGAGAGTTGTAAAACGAGGGCGTGGAGTGGGAACTAAAAATATGTACCGAAGTAATCCTCGGTAATCCTTGGAGCAGTTTACAACGCCAAATGTTACATTCTTACTGTTATTCATTTCCGGCAGACGTAAAAGTTCATTTCGAGTAAAACTTTCATCCACTTAATTCTGCCAGTTTACAGCGAGCTTAATCTTCTTATTTCGCATATTTCTCAGCGCAAAATTTTCTCCATTACTGTTGACGGATAAAATCCACTTATTAAATGTCTTGGAACATAAACCAAGTATCTATTTAAAACGTGTGTCAATGAAAAGTAAAGCCACGAGGCTCGAATAGGAAACAATCGATCTAACGATAAATGAAACGAAGTAAACCTCCCAAAGCAAATTGGTTCGAAGATGAGAGAATTCTCTCACACGTATAGACGACTTTTAAAACACTCAGAAATAATTTTGACCCCGTCGTTTCGGCCTGTGTTAACGACCTTTGAGTAAATTGGACTGCCTTTTGCTCCAGCATCGTAAAGCTGTCTGCTCTCATAACGGTGTCGGTGACACCTTTGCACGCTATAGCTTTTACCTCGCGACGAAATAAGCCGTGTCTCGACACAAGGGAAGCAGGAATTTCGAACTTTACGATCCCAGGATAAAAAAAATTTCGCTGCGAGACTTGTACGAGCCATCCACTTTCAACCATCCGCGTGCATTTAAAAATCCTGCCTCGGACAGATGTGCGCGGGGTGGTTTAAACTGACAGATTTGTAAAATGATTAAAAGTTGAAATAACAGTTTCTGAGACCACTTAAGGAATAACAATATTTAAAATAGCACTTGAATATTGGCAATGGGGGTGAAAAATTCAAATTCTTAAATTTCCCTTGCAAGAAAATGAAGTGAAAAATGGCTTCTTCTCGCGAGCTATTTTCCTTCAACTTTCTCCATTCTTATGCCGCAGAATTTTCCATAAAGTATCCCTGGAAGATATATGTGGCGCGGCTTTGAAACTTTCGTGAACATTTGCATTCTACAACGCTTCGTGCTAAACAAAAAATATTCGTTTCTTTTAATTCTCAACTGCTTGCATCGAACAGTTAGAATATATAATTTCCGGATAGGTGTTTGCGGTAAAGTTTCGTTTGCATCTGGCATCGCATACTTCTCACGAGTGCATCACTTCCGCCATAAGGCTGTGCCAAGTATTATACACTCTGTTCCAAAATTAAAACTTGAAATTTTTCACTGAAAGTGTCTGCTACACGGTACGTGGATTTTTAGTGCAAGGAAAATATCGAGTCCTAATTTTGGAACAGAGTACATAATCCCACCTAGAAACGGAATAAATAAACTTGAGAGATATTTCTGTAACAATTGTTAAGCAAACAAATGAAGGAAGTTGAAACAAAACTGTACAAAACTGATGTAGGGATCCTTCAATTTCCTATTGAAAAACTCTTAATCAAACACGTCTAAAATATATTCCCATCTACATTACACTACTTTACATTAGAGAAGAAATCTTCAAGTCTGACGCACCTAGAGGAGAGGCCAAGGGGCTCCGTCACCCCAAAGTAGGGGCTTTGTAAAAAAAAAAAAAGAAAACTGAATTTTAGTTTTGAAATAAATTTTTATAATCGCCCAATGAATTTTATTGAATTTGCATTAGAAATATTTTCATCCGTTCAACTCGGCTCCCCCTTAAGATTAAATCGTGAATGCGTCACTGCTCCCACTATTCCATTAAAATCAGTATTTCACGCGATAAGCTTCTCCCTCCATTAACTAATATTTCATCCCCTCCTACCTTTTTTAAATCAATATTGATTGTTGTTTCTATCAAGTGCATTGACCTGAAATACTAATCCCGAAGCACAGAACTGTCCCTACGCGAGAAGAGCCTAAAATTCTGCCCACATGAATTCTCTGCACATGATCGTATCGCTTCTGTGTAGACATTACACGTATATTTCTCGCGAGTGCATCGCTTCCGCGGTCTTCTTGTGCCAAGTATCACCGATACCGACAGTAACGGGTGACCAACGGGGAACAAATTGACATGCGGCCAGTTGCTCTGCATAACTGTGGCTCGAAAACCGCAGCATTCTTCCAACGGATTATCATTATCGGCCTTCGTGATACTCAATGAATATCCAATGACTCGACGTTACGTGGTAGCCCGTGTGGTACCCACGCGAGTGTCTGCGCGATCGTCATGGAACGTTCGATAGCCGTGATCAGAACGAAGCGAATTACCGTTCGATTAATCGTAACGCGGTAAGAATAACGAATATGTACAACGGCTGCAGGCTTGTTTCCCGACAAGGAGTGGATGTAAAAGAAAGATATGCTGATGAATTTTATTAACTTTGTTGATACTAGTGAAGGTGTTATTAAAATCGAAAGGATTACTGTATTTACTGACCTAATGGTTCACTATTATTCTATTGACTATAATTCCTTCTTTATGGAACCTGATGCAATCTACGTAGTAATTAGTATAGCATTAGGTTACTAATATCAGATCTCAAGTAAGGCATAAACTATCATGATCCAAAGTTGGGAATATTTCGAATAAAAAAATTATTCGATACTCTCGAATAACTTTATTTTATTCGAATAATGTCTAACTATGTTTAATGAATCTAGTAATAGTAGATACTGTGTAAGGAGAGATTATTAGTTATTCTTCTACCAATTAAAGTGCCTTCTGAAAAATATTCCAAGGATTTTCGGTTTATTATCTTCTTTGAGCACCACCCAAGCGATTTTAAATCCGATTAGAAATTGCAAATGTGAGATCACAGTTGAGAAATTTTCGTACACTTACGGATGCACGGCGAGGAACAAAGGTACCGTATTATATCCATGCCAGCATTGTTTTCCTGAGTCGATGACGGTGCCGGGAATCGTTCGATCGTCCTGTCATCGCGACGAAATGTCGATTTTTGTATGCGTTCGACAAGTGTCGACGATAGACTGGAGTATGCAACGATTATCCGGGAGCTCGGCGGAACAACGGGTGTGGGTATTTAATAAACGCGTGGTGACCAACAGAGACGTGGGCGAAAGTTTTGGCGACCGTTCTCTCATCGTCATCATAGCCTGGCAGCTTCACTGCTGTCCTACATTGGTCGTTGTGATGCACGCGAAAGGCAACAAAGTACGAACAGGGGGCACTGAGGAAGCACGTTGAAGAATACTCAAAATTATGAAGGCAAATGTTTAACCCTCGTACAACGAATGAAGGGTCATTTTGATCCAACTCTGAGAAAGTCTACCACGATGTTATATTTGTGTTGCCAATGGCAAAATATAGTATATGATGCCTAAATTGCAGTAATATTATTTGTAAAAATCATACAGGAGATACACTTATTTTATGTACCAAATGTAGATAAATAATTCTTTTTTTAAGTAGGTATTTCTTTGTTAATAAATTTTAGTTGATTTGAGAAATTTGAATTATTTAATTCTTTTTATATTCAATTTTTTCGTGAAACCGATGTACCATAGAAATGTTGCTATGGGTCAAACTGACCCTGCACTCGTCTTACGCGACCATATCCACTATTCGTTTTCCAAAGGTTAAGGTAGTTCCTAACCAACTATGTTAATCAAATTAGAGTTGGGTAATAAATGATAAATATAAGATAGTATGATACTATAAAAATAATAATAATTTAAAATATATTTTAAAACTTTCAATGTTAATATAAATAATTGTAATACGAAAATAGAATATTAAGTTGGTTAACGTTGTGAATTGGAGCAGCAGATCTGACAACGTCGCATTCATTCGGAGCGTCGTTTATAACCAAAATGTCAGAAAGAACGTTCATATGAATCTGAATCTTCGTTCGCTATTTAAATGTCTAAACATATCGGTTGTGCGATGTTGCCACGTTGACTATTCTACGTAGTTTCGAAAAAATTTGCACGTAAACGTATTTTTATGGGCATTTACGAAGAAGCCATGTGGTCAGTTTCGCTGAAATAAATAATTTTAAGTAAAATTAAATAAACATTGGTGCCAATTTTGGTACACGTCTTGAATATAGTTTTCTTGTTTCAGTAGAAAAAACTGAAACTACAACCCTCTTTTTCCGACTCTGCCATATGCCACTGTGTTAAAATGGATCAGCTTTAATACTAATTTATCGATAACTACGTGGTAAATTGATTTTAAACTTTGTACGAGAGCTTCTCGTATTCCAAATTAGGTTTGAACGAAATTTGAAGAAATTCTTGAATTTAGTAGATTCTTCAGGAACTACCTTAAGTGCTCTTTGATAATCCTTGGAACAGTCTATACCACATAACCTTGAATCCCTACTGTTTCTTATTCGAATAGACCTAGAAGTTTCTTAACTGAAAAATTTATCCTACTATTCTCTATCACTCGATAGTGAAACAGTCTTCGTGTATGAAATCCTGATATCTTAATCCTGATCATTACATTAAACTGTGTTACGAAAGGGCAATTTAGATGGCTAACGAAGAAAGCTGATAGTTCTGAACAAAAGTAGAAAGTAAAAATATAATGAGATCTAGAAATACTAAAGTAACGTTTGATAATCTTTGGAAGGGTTTGTAACAAGTAGCATTGCGCTGTTATTGCCTA
Organism: Andrena flavipes; assembly: GCA_963971345.1. Taxonomy (NCBI): domain Eukaryota; kingdom Metazoa; phylum Arthropoda; class Insecta; order Hymenoptera; family Andrenidae; genus Andrena; species Andrena flavipes. The sequence goes on from OZ020482.1 coordinate 52,283,293, forward strand.
TCTGGTTCTGCCCACTTCTAGTTAATGGCTGGAGATAAAAACTTGATTTCATTTATAAATTCCTTCCACTGATCTCTACCGTTCGACAATGGGGCAATCCCCTTATCTTAAATAGCCATCGTAGACCAACAACCTGTCTGCTGTCCCACATTATTCGCCGTGGCGCGGATGAAAAGGAAAGTGTCCATTGTGATTGTCTAAAGTGTTCCTCGTAGTCGGGTCATAAGCTGACAGAGGTAATTTGGAATGCGACATTCACTTTTACATCTGAGTAGTTCGCGGAGGTATAATTAACGGCATGTTGGAATTCATCGCACGATACGAGGAACAGGTCTGATTATCTGGTCGCCGTTCCTCTGTGTCACGGTTAAATACCCTTGTTACTTCGTATCACTGTCGACGACTCGTCGATCTTGTAATTTATTTTCGAACAGCAGTCGGGGAGTAAGGCCTTCCTTTTGTGCTATTTGAAGGCTCACCGATTTGATTATTTTGATTTTAACCCTGCTACATTTATTAGCAACAAGCTCCTTACAGTTTTATCGAAACTAAAAGAACCCTTAACGAAATGAAAACACGAGTGGCTTAATCAAGACACCAGGGACATAATGTGGTTGCAGAAAGGAGGATAAAATTGTGTCGGAAACGAGTCGAGGGACGTAGCAGGGTTCAGAAAATATGTTGAAGTAGGATAAGATAATGAATTGGGCCCTTGCTTTTGTGTGTGGGTCGTAAGAAAAATTATATGGAAATCGATGCTTGGGAGAATAAAAAAAATTTCTGCAATAATTATTTTATGGGCCTGCCTTTGCTTTGCCTAGCTATGATCGTAATCATGATTTTATTATTTTTATTAAGAGAGAAACATTAATTCTCATTTTAGTATCCATACACTTTAACTTTATGATTTAAGTTAATTTTTTTACAAGTCCCGAAGTTAAAAATGATGTGCATTAGAATATACTTAAATCGTTTAGTTTTCCAAGAATGTATAATGCATTCCGATGGTATATGTATATGATAAATAAAAGATGATGAGAATTGGTAAGTTAAGAATATACTAGGAAGAATTTCCCCACATCTTACTACCTATGCAAAATTTCTTTTTCCCTTGATTACTTTTCTCAGTAATTTCTACACTCTACTATGATATTTCACCTACATTTTGCAACGAGTATATTCCAATGTATATAATTTTCAATCGAGTGTTTTATGCAAGAAATTTTTTTCGCTTGAAACGAAGAGGAAGAACTATTTACTATATGGACACTCTTTTCTGTCTTTGCGTTTCCAAGTTGCAAATTTCAATTTCAACCTCGAGAACGAAGGAGTGCGGCAATGATATTTCGTGAATTATCTTTTCACGCCTCAAAGCACCGCCGTTTCACGAATTTCTGAAGGAAAATATGGTACTGGAGGTGATAAAGCTGAGACATGCGTCAGCGTGCAAATCGAGCGAATTGTTTCTTCGTGGCTTGTTTGGAAGGGGTCTGATATCGCGCTCGTGCAAGCAAATATTTGCGCACCTTCGCGTACCACGAGCCTTCTCAAAAGACGTTGAATCGTAGGCATATATTATGAGAAATAGGAGCGCAGAAACTGTTCAAGTTTCGCGCATAAGAAACACAAATATTCGACTCAAATTTCTGCTTGGTTACAATTCGAAAAAATGAACATTTCCACGGAAAAATAATCGAGGCAATGAACGACTAAATACAAATAAGGGTTTATTTAAATTTGCCGGTTAAACGAAGTTAGATAAGACAGTGCCTACAACTCGTTACACTTCGAATAAATTACGAACTTCAAGGCAAACTAGTGGACGTCTTAAGTTTTAAGGGATAACGCTACGTTGATAGGCCATAAATAGTTGGACAACTTTGGAGGTGATTTTACAGAAATTAATGAACTTTATTAAAAATGTAACGTAAGGTTCTTATGATATATGTATAAAGCAGAACAATAAACAATTATCTTTTTCAGATTTCTTGAACAAAATATGGCTGCACAGTAGCTGCACAGCCGATACGTGTTCTCTATTTGAGTCATTCCGCTGGTAAAAGGCAAAAGGTTTTGTAATCTACGGACTAAATATTAGAGAAGTACCCCAGATTTCGAAAAAAAAATTGATTTTTTAAGGAATGGCGAACATTTGAAACAATTCCTTTTTTTGATAGAAAATTCAAGGTGATGAGAAAATTTAAGTGTTCACCATTCCTTCAAAAGTCAATATTTTTTTTTTTGAAATCTTGGGTACTTCTCTAGTATTTAGTGTGTAGATTATAAAAGGTTTGGGTCCAACGGTGTGGACGTGATAAATTCCTTTTGGCTGCTAATTTTTAATAAAGCTCATGAATTTCTTTAAAATTATTTCCAAAGTTAACCTACCATTTTGCCATAGGATCTTGGCGTTACCCCTTGATGACACACATTTTGGTTTTTACAACATTGCCCCCGCCGAGGAAATCAAATACACTGACAAGATATTACGGAATCTGACATCCAAGGTCTTTAAGAACAGACTATATTTGCACAAGCATTATCAGTAAATGAATTCCCTTAATTAGCTCGTAAATGTACCCCAACGGTGTTCGGAAAGAACGCTGGAATACTAATTCATGATGACTACTAATTCACTGGGAAAAGTTTCCCCTACGATAAAATTGTATATAAAAAATAAAGAAAATAATTGTTATCAAGTTTGATTATCTCAGACTTTAATTGTGATAATAAAATTGACTTGGAATGAAGATTAATAATAAATAGAATATGCGAAGCATTTAAGAAGAAACCTAATAAATTATCTTCAGTGGTTGAAAATTTAAAAAATCCAATAGACTTTCTGACAAATACCTACTAACATTCTCTCTTACAATCGAAAATAAGTAATATGTTAAATGTTCCCTATCCAAAATAAAATAAAATTCCAATTAAATCATCCAAGACCTCTATCGACCCAACCCACAAATTACTAAATAAACCACGGTCAATTCCACCAGCGCCAGCGAACACATTGAAAAATCTCGTAGTAATCTCGTCACCGCTCCAACCCCAGTATAATGACCCATCGAAGTCGCAACGAAAGCACAATTAACCACTCGTTAAATGTCCCACTGCCTCTGACGAACAGAGGGAAGCAGCTCTCTGCGGTGTCCTTTCTCGCCGGGCTCTCGTCAATTACTACCGCCTTATAACCCCCACCGATTGTACGTTTGGCTTCTAGCCGCGTGGCAGGACGAGTGCCCGACAAAGTCAACAAAATCCCAGCGAGCATAATAACTTGTGTAATATATTACCGGGCGAGGTTCGCGCCTTCATTTCCGCGAATTCCTTCGTCAACCGGGGGATACCATGCACGTTCCCAGGATGGCGGTCATCCAGCACGTGAGATCATCTCGCGGCGTTGCAGAGGTCGTTGCACTCGCGATCATCTCTCTTCCGAGGTGTCCCGGAACTGTTGGTCGCATCTAAATAAACGCGCCAGCATTTTTCACCCCCGTGTCATCCTAGATCCCTCGCCCCTGCCCCCTCGGCACCCTTCACGGGCGGCTGGAATTCCTTTGAGGCGGCGACCACGGAAATTCGGAATGCATCGAGCCAGCGTGACTCACACCTTTGGGTTTTCACTTGGAAAGCCTGACTACTGTCCCCGGCCACTATGAATTATTCAGAACAAGCTGCTTATGACTGAGTTCCCAGGGATACGTCGCGGTCGCGTCGCCCCTGCACGGATTTCGCGGAAAGTTATGGAACCCTTCCTTCCAGATGGCCGCTGCGGTTTACCGGACTCGCACCCCCTTGCACAGTGGTGTATTAAGGGTGGACAAAAATATAGAGGGGTTGTGGAGGCAGTAAAGATACCGTGCAGTACTTGCGAGTGTTTAGAGTCGAGGTTTGGCGATACGTTTTGTATTGTCTTTTGGTGTTGACACGTTGTGGGCTAATATTGTGGACTGACGGTTTCGGGCTTTGTTATGTGATGGTAGACTTGCGACGAGTCACGGAAAAACATGTTTAACTGTATCACACTAGGTTAGAATAACCTAAAATATGAATTTCAGGTAAAATATCTTTGAGGCATTATTGAAAATGGTACTATTGCCACCATGTAGTAGCAATTTCATGTATCCTGTACAGGTAAAGACGCTTATTTATTTTTGTCTTGCTTTATTAAAGTAGCCTACCTCAAGAGTATAACTATAAATTTTTAGCTAAAGATATTAAAAATTAAAAAGTTATGATTTTTTAAGCAGAAAAATTTGTTCTTAAATATGATACTTTAAATGTTAATTGTTAATTATGAATATTTTATCAAATTTTATCTCGGAATTTTTGCGATTCAATTTAACAAATACTTTCTAAACGGCAGCTGATTGAAAATTGGCTTGAGTTGAATCGACCAAGTGTGATAACTATGTTCGAGAAAATAAATTAGGTGTGAGAACCGAGGGGTAAATACCAATTTTTAGGTAGGAAGACTTCGAAGGACTGGTAATACCAAGGTTGGAGGGGTGTCTTGTTAAGTAAATACGTTGAAAGCACTTTTTCTTTTTTTCTCGTAAGAATTCAAATTGGGGGAGATGAGGTTAAACAGATGTTCATTAATTAAAATGGAAACACTTTTAACTTTCTATACCCAGTTTCGTTCTGAGATATGGGGGAATTAAGGCTTTCTGCCTTTTCCTAAATTAGAACTCTTTCTGCGTGGTGAAATGATTAAGAATTTAATGAAATTGCGTGGAAGACATTCTGTTTCAATATCCTTTAACGAAATAATATTCACATTTGCATTCGTGCAATTTTGATCAGGTAATGAAACTAGTGGGTATCGAATAATCTGCGAATTGTAAATGAGCGCAGGGAATTGAAAAATTACACGCAAATAATATGTTTTGCGTTAAATGTAACTAGAAAGATTTAATCTGGGAGACTGCGTTACTCAGGCACAGTACCGAATATCTAACAGAAAACATGGTTTATTACGCATTCAGTGGTGTCGAAAGAACGCGAATCGCTCTTCAATGAGATAGAAAGCGACAAATTGCCGTTTAACTCTTGCTAATTTCTCCTCGTTACTTTCTAATTAGAGTGTCTATTAGTGAGGTGCAAGCTAAATGTAGCGTGAATTAAAATTAATTAAATATCAAGCAACTTTTTTGCTCTGCCTCGTGAGTGAATAATTACACAAGAAAAGCCTTTACTAATAATAGTATCTGCTTGCAACAGTTACCTACCCCCTCAATTATCACAAAATTATTAAATAAACTACTCAAAATTGTCTACACCGTAAAACATTAGAATAAAACTACCCATCACAAGGAATCCACCTTAAAATCAATTAAAAAAATTTCTAATATCGTTCCGTATAATTATTCTCCACTTCTTTTGAATAACTATTCAAATATTTCAATAAAGAATTGCACGTCTAATAAAAGAAGGAACGTGTTTATTTACAGCGGAAAAACGTTTGTCAGGACGCAGGGGAATATTTGAAGACGCGCATCAAAGTCACAAGAAGAAGCTTGGAGGAGGACACGTTTAATATTCTGTTCCAGCGCAAGAAGTAGAGATAGCCGAGTGATTTTAGCACGAGGTGCAAATTTATTGTCGCATGGAAACGAGATATGATAAAGCGAAGCAGGCCTCTCTATGTTTGCACGTCGACGAGCGTTCTGCAAATTGACATTGCCAGGCGACCTGGTGATGGGAATTAAAACGTGCTGGGAGCAACGCACGTACACGCTCTCTTTGTCGCAATTCTGTACCATCCCGTAGCTTTACACGTGTCACGAATAAAAAAAAATATTTAGATACCAAACGCACAGTTATGGAAAGTAATCGATGAGGGAAGTAGGAATGACTGATACAACCTCGTGTATACGTTGTGATTGGGTATTGGAAAAAAGAAAAAATACTTTAAAGCAGGGCGAAGGACGAAAACACAAGTACGTTACAAATAAATATTAATATAAATGTAAATAAATGTGAATAGACAGGGATGAGATTTCAAAATTTTGAGAAAGAAGATTACGTAGAGATATTCTTGCAAGGGAATGGCTGGTATACTATAATTGAATAAATAAAGAAACGAAAATTTCAGTAGTAAATTAAAGTTGACAATGTTTAAAATTTATAACATGTGATGAGTAGTGTATGTATATCACTGTTGTGAACCTGATCTTGGATATAATAAAAGTTAACCCAAAGTTGGGCGTTGACTGATAAATTTTTATCAGTATTATTATTGGAATAAAGATTTAATTGATACATAGGCGATTTAATCCTGCTGTTTAATTCTTAAAGAGCCTCTGCTAACTTCGACTATCTTTTTCCTTATCCTTCTAATCAAAATTTAACGACGATGGAATAGGGTTATCGAAAGCCCCCGAGGTTATATTTAACTTTGATAATTTTATTTATGCACGACCGTGCGCGATAATGGAAGGTTAGAGACTGAGCAATAAAAAATTTTAACTGTCATGAGCTCCAGACGGCGTAACCAACGTACACTAACGTGGAATTAATAAAGCACCTCGATACTTTAATAAATGAAGAGCTGTATAAAAACACAAAAGAATATTTTAAATTTAATTATCTTGCATTGCACCTACCTCGATGCATACATGTGATTTTTTTAAACCAAATTAATTTCTGACACGTTGAAAGAAAAAAGAAGAGAGTTTTCTTCACTCTAATGATTTCCACTCACTAATGAATGCTCTAGACTGAAACACTGCTGCAGGAAATATTCCAGTTTACATAAATATGTAAATACGTAATCATTTCTAAGAATTTCATTTAGCAACTGAAATACACTTGCGCAGGAAGTCTAAGTGCATTTTGAATGCTGTCAAGATTTCTAAATACTATATCCAAGCACGCAGAAAGAATTTATCTGTGAAGTTCTCGCAATCAGTGGATGCTGCTATAAATAATTACAAACACTGATACATTCAATATATGCTTCATTAAAACTCCATCGTTTTGATTGCAAACTTTATCATAAGACAGACACGTTCGACGTCAGAAATGTAATTGTTCTATTAGTAAATCAATGCTTTTCACTGTTTAATTTATAATTTCCTCTTATATGTATTTTATACTCGAAAAATGCGTTTATGTAAATACGCTAACTGGTAACCCCCTTTAATTTTTGCGATAACTCTGAGTGCATCTCCGGTGCGTAGGAAACGCAATTTTCTCAGAAGCAACGATTACAGCTGACGCTTATCGCTGCCCCTTTATTGAAACTAGTGCAGTTGATTTCAATATTGGTGGTTTATCTGTAGCGGTTCCGCGTTATAGATATTAGAAACCATGTATGAAGAGACTATGACGACTAATAAAATGTGGTATTTAACAATATTTTTTTAGAAACTTTAGAGCTTTTAGGACAAGTTTCAGATGTGGATTTCTATTTCTATTTTTGTGTAGGAACAGTGGTTTCAAGAATCTTGTTTGAAATTCAATTATCATGAAATTTAATTACTATCAAATTCGATGTACTTTATGTTATACTGTTAATCAGCCAATGTAGTCTATTTTAGAAAAAGAATCTATCGAGTGAATACGTAGAATTTCTTATATCATTAAATTATTCTGCTATTATTCCTGCAACTATCAATTTTCCCTACACTTCTTTTCCTTTCTCATGTGAAAAACGACGAGATTCGAAGATGAAGTGAATACAAATCAAATCGCAATAGCACAGATTCAACACACTTCATGGTGCAGCATTTTGTATACGTAAAGATATCAGCAAGCTTTCGTGTTAATTAACCTCGTTATGATTCTTCGTGGACCGTGACCATTATCCATTTTCGTTATTCGTAACAACAGACTTATTAGCCCAATTTTTATACTTTACTACACCTGCTGCATATGTTTCCTTAAAACGAAAACCAAACATATTTTATGTAATTCTTCAAAGATGAAATACTTATGGAAGAAAAGAGTTTTATATCTTCTCATTGAAAAATGTTAAAAATTCAGTGTTTTCAAAAAGTTAGGTTGTACAAGCCATTCAACAAAATTGCAACTATCAGATTCATCGAATCATTTTTGTCTATTAATACTGTAGAATTGTTTAAACACAATTCGCAGATTTTCCTCTCGAGATAACTTGAAAATTCCCTTTCCAAGATAAGTATAGATTATCAAGCAATCTTTACGATCTACTAAAATCCTTACATCATAGAACTAACATGCGTGACAAAAAATTCAAAGTCACCGTCCTGGTGATTCGAATGCAAGCGTATTGCATGCCGTAAATGGCGTCGCGATACTTTCCGAGACAAGACCGAGCAGTGAAACTGGATCTCGCATTGAGACGGCGAGAGTGATAGGTCGTCGTCGTTGCGGTATTGCAAAAAAAGGGGATGAGATCCGGCATTGCAAGTTCTGGAAGAAGAAGAAGAAGAAGAAGAAGAAGAAGAAGAAGAAGAAGAAGGCGGCAACGACGACGATGACGATGAAGAAGGAGAAGAAGAAGAGGAAAGAAATTCCCAGAGCATCTTGCCCTCGTGGAGATCCATCGTGGATCATGGCCTACCTCAAGTTATCGGAATTCGAACGGTATTCCGGATTGGAGTAATGAATCGAGTCGACATTTTATGCCTTCTGTCGGTGTACGAAAGATGTATGAAGAACCGTATTTCGTGTTTGTCTTTTCTTCGTCAACGGAACTCTTGTTTCTCCCTTGTAAGGATGGGTGATACTCGTAAAAATATCGATACGTACCGACAGCCTTAATATCGATACAATTAAGTAGTATCGATGCATTCCGATACATAAAATAAAAAACAGTAACAAGTTCAAGGTCTAATTAACTGAAGTTTAATTAAAAGTCGTTTATTTCATTATACGAGTAGTTTTATTTTACAATATGGAAATTTAGAAACTTTATTTTGAAACTGGTATAATTATTTATAAACGATTTATAATTTAAATCTTAAAATTTTCATTTGTTGTATTCAATTGAAATCTTGTAAATAAATGGAATTGCATAATCATTTAACAATAAGTATTGAAATACAACATAAATATTGATATTGTATCGGCCATCCCTGTTCCCTAGAAGCTCGCATTAGTGTGGAGAAGTAGGATTTGTCGGTTTTTAAAATTCTTTAAATGAGTACAAATATTTATTTTTTATTTTAATTATATTTTTTGTGAAAATTCGAAAACCACTTTAATGAAAGATTTTATGAGATTTTAATGAAAGAATTTGTTCAAGTATTTTCATTTATATTTTGATACGAATAATTAGGTTTTCCTGGAAGAATTAACAGGAGCAGATTTTAATAAGAGTAATATACCTATTACCAATATTTCTGCATTCTGAGAAATTTGAAATTTGCCCAGATTAAGATAAGTTTCGTTATTGAAAAGAAAGGGAAAGAGTATCGAGTGGAATGAAAGAAATGCTTGGTACATTCATTGGAATTATGCGAGCGTAGCAAGTAGAAAAAAAAACGGGTAGAATGTAAGAAAAGCGTGTTACTTGGCAGGAATCATCGTCCTTGAAATAAGTAAGAGTTTCGATAATCACTCACAGAGCAGGAAGCAGGGTCGTTGAATGAGAAAAGTACGAGAAACAGGAATTATCTTTACGTGAATCACGCACACTTTCTAATACTTGCAATCAGTTGAGAATCTTCCTCCTAGAACTACAGGTATGTCAGAATAACATGTGCTAGCCTTAAAAGAAATCTTATCAATCTTTTAATAAAATCCTTCACCATAAATTTGTCTTATTAAATTTTATTGCCACTGAACTCCATTCTGAAAATAAATTTAAAGCAGCACTTTTGCATTTTCAAATGCTGAAGGTACTGCAATGCTTACGACTCCAAGTATAATTTACATTATTAAAGTTCTTTACTTAATCCTTGAAATTCCTTACAAACGAAGTATTCAAAATATTCAACAATATTTTCACAAAACTATCTCAATAATACTTAAATAGTTTGGAATTCGCGTTACAGTATTTTTCGGTATTATCGAATTAAGAACACCTTCAGGTAGTCGAAAGTGTTCGTTGCACCCGCTGATAACGCAATGGCTCTTTTCGACGCCTTTATAAAGTATAATGTAAACACGATAAAACGCGGCAGAGAGCTACTTGTACAGTGTAATAAGAATATTACGGCCGATTTATGTTAATCGAAGCCAAAGTTATTCTAATACGGGAGGAGGGGGTGACGTAGCTGCACAATGAAAGTGTTATCGTTCCCTAGGGCCTCTCCAATGAATAATTCACAGTTGTGTAACATTCTGGAAGTCGGAAGTCGAGTGGCCTTGGGAGAGCGCTTAGGAGTCTCCGGGGAATGCAGTCAGGTAGGGAACACACCAGGTGTCACAGGACAAGCTCGTGAATTGGTGGCAACAGCCTCCAAACCACAGTCGACGAATGAAAGGCTCAAGTCCCTCCAAAAGCTGCTACGTGACCAGGAATGTATTCGCGGAAAGAAAACGATGGAACCAATATACCACAGCTTACTACGTGTGAAAATGCGTGGAAAATTCCCCGCCACCAAAGTACCCCAACAAAGAAAGTAGAATTAATATTCAAAACACCAAAAATCGAATACAAATATTAAAAACAATTTGTTCTTAGAGTACCCCCACTGTAAAACCCAATAAACCTTGCAAACTATAAACCAGGCTACCTCAGAAACTATTACCTATCTAGCCTACATCCCCAGAAACTTCATTTCAAACAATTAAGCTGGCAACAACTCTTTAAACACCCCATAATCGATGTTCCCTCCAAGAACTTCATCATTCACAAAGCCGACGCCGTAAAAACAAACTCGAAGCGATCGATCGTTACGATACCGCGCCGCCATAGACTAGAAAGCATCGGAAAACGTCCTGATCGATGCTGCCCGGTGGAAAAGAAGCGGCTCCGTAGTCGCCGGGGATGTTCGATTACGCCGCGAAATGATGGGAGGCTTCAGGCTGGCGCAACATATCAAGCACTTAATTTTCCTTTCGGTGCAAGACGAGCGCCGTGAGCCGGCGTTGAATCGGCGCATAAAACCGGACGGAGCGGAGCGCGACGCTACAAATCGACGCGCCGCATCGGGGTCTCCGCGCGCCATTACGGAGAACCTGTTACACGCCGGCCGGGCCAGGAGGTGGAGGCTTTTTCTTGTCCTTTCATAGAAGGCGAATAATGCCCCGGCGAGATCGACCTTGGGCATAAAGACCCCCCGAGCGTATCATTTAGTGCATTATGGCCGTTCAGGCATGAAAGGTGCTCGTTACGATTTATATTCCCCGCGCACGGGCCTCGTTGCGCGGCGGCCGCGCGGGCCGTTTCTTCTTCGCTGGATGTCGAAGATAACCGTGTTCCCGTTGAACCGGCCGCTCGACGGAGAGGGACGGAGGCGAGGATCAACGGGGCAGGGGAAAAATCAACAGAGATCGATGAAACGAAAGGAAAGGTGGTTAGGCGGGTAATCCGCGCGACCCGGATAATCCGGCGCGCAATGAAAATCAGAGATAAGTGGATCATTGCTGGGTTAGGTCTGGAGAATTCTTGCGCGCGGTATCTATGGATGCCGCGCTGGGAGATTGCATTTCGCTTGGAGTTGAAAGCTGGGAGAGGTTGGTTTGGAGGTATCGGATATTGGCGATGGCTTGGAACGGTACGTTGTGGATGAAATATATAGGTGTATCGATGCGGGAGAGTTTTTATGTGTGAGAGAGGAATAATGGAATTGAGGACCTTGCAGCGAGAGGAGTGCAGCTCTATCTTTAACAATTTCGAATAAATTAGAAAAAACTGGTTATAAAATTATTGCTTTGACTTAAAATTCAACAGAGAACACTGATTGGAAAATATATAGGGGAGACCGGGGCTAGTTTATACAGACGAATTATCGCGACACCGTATATACATGTGTAGCTCTATTTGAGCGAAATATGCGAACTTCGTTGTTCAATTTTTTACTACAAACAGTACAATCCAGTGTACGTCTGTGTACCTTGACGTTAACAATCGTTTTTAACTGTTTTCGTTTATATAGAGAAAGAGAAAATTAGAAAGTAATTAATTCAAATAAAAAATGAAAAAATTGAAAACACACAGTGGGGTAAATTGATACATTTTGCGTTCGTCCAAGTAACATTTTTTCATTCACTTTGTTGTATTTTCTCAGGTTTTCGCTTACTATATATTACAGAGGAAGGAGCAAAGTATGTTTTGGCATATTTGTTGTTAAGTAATTAATTCAAATAAAAAAATGAAAAAATTGAAAACAGAATAACGTATCAACTACCCCCGGCCACCTCTAGGTATTTTCACATAATAAGTAGTAAGTAGTTATTAAGTTGATAAGTTTTTATTTCTATTTTTGGCAATTTTTTCTAATCCTTTACATTCGTTTTGCACAAAACCGTAATGGGTGCAGATTTAAAATTTGTAATAAATTGCTCATTTGTTATCGGATTTGCATCAAACGTGCACCAAACGATGTAGAATTTTTTTACACGTATTACACGCTATAACCCAAAAAATGTCAGAAATGAAACTGCACTTCTCCTGCTGCAAGATTCTCAATTCAAGTTTGTTACTGTTGGTATTGAATTCTTTTCCTATTTTATAAATTAATTGACTAGATAAGCATACTAACTATGAAGGTAACTTTTATATCCTAGACTAATGTTACGGGTGTTTGATAGCTAAAGTTCTAAAAGCCTCTATATAATACTTTTCTAAGAGCTTCTTTGCAGGTACCAATAGAATCTGTTTTCACGTAACGATATCTCCCACGTCCAAATTACAGAAATATTAAAGACCCTCTCGATATCTGCTGCAATAAATCAGCAGCCCGGCACCTCACCACATTCCTCCACAAAAGGAACCTTTTATACCTGCGACGAAGATTATTTCGTTTCACCGAGGGACAGGTAGGCTCCACGGTGCAGATCGAAAGTGGCGAGGGTGCGCGTTCCAAAGGGAAAAGCCTGACCGGAAATTCGCTTTGCTTACCCTCGTTGAGCGCGTTTCCCTTCGTGGAGGCGCTCGTAAATTCCTCGAAAATCAGTGGCGATGATTCACTATGAGTCAGTTAATCCATTTATATCTGCTTTCAGATACACGATACATCCTACGTTACCGTTTTAAAGTAACGGTCCCGCGGGCAAGATTTTCCCTGGGAATTCACGGCGCAGAATGTGTATGTAACGCGGCAGCAACTGTATCGCGGCGCAGACAAAAGCGCGTATCGCTGTTTATTGTCGGTCGATAGGTGTTGCATGATTTCCATGGACGAGGTACCTTTGGTCGTCCACCTTGATCAGGTGGAACGTTACGCGACTCGAATTATTTTTCGAAGAAACGACAGCCTTGCGCGCGACGGGAGTGTCAGCTTGAATAATGTCAATTTTGCGACGTGTCGAGACTGAACTTCCATCATTGGGCATACAGTAGCGGCCACATGTTTGGGTCAGATTAATTTGTGCATTTATTTGTTAACAAACTTGTTAGACAGGGAATTAAATTCTTCGCGCTATGTGAAATTATTATTCCGGTCCATGAAGGAGTTTAAGGAATTCTTTTGAAATAGGATATTTTATTTTAAAATGGGGATGCAATTTTTGTGTTTGAGCAATGTTAGAGAAAGGGGTGATGAAAGATACCGACATGGGTTTTAGTTTAATGGAAATGTGAAGAAATGCATCTTGCGTGCAAACATATGGCCAGCACTGAGGAGTGGACGTTTTCGAAATATAGTTGACAAGGAACACTGTTTCTAGAAGTCATCTTTATGTATGAGGCATTTGGCTTGCATTGATTTTCAATGCAGGAATTTGGGTGATGTTTCAACTATGTGTAAATAAATTGACGGTGGCGACATGGAATACGAAATCGAGTATTCTCTTCAAGAACAGTTCACGAGGACCATCACTTTTTAAATACAGACTTCTCAAACCCTCGAATTTACCAATACCTTCAATTAAATAAGATTTACTCGGTCAAAAAATACCACACTCACTGATATAATATACAAGATCTTTCAACCACTGTTATGTATCTATAAACTGCGCTATTAAAATTCAATTTAATTTCATCCAACTGATTACTGTACGCACCCTAGTAGCATTTATTGTTGGCAATTTAATGGCCAATTAATTCCCAACTTAGGGATACCGTAGGCCAACCAGAAATGCTACTAGGGCGTACAGGTCGTCCCTCGATTAAACCAACTACAAGACCGACCCCCTTTACATCCTGCATGTTTAATTTTTAAAAATTACCACGGGGTAAGCAAGCCTCAGGATCCACGGAGACACAAGATTTCATAAGTCTCGTAATTAGATCGTAATGATAATCCCAATTAATATTTGTATGCTCCGACATCGCCGCGCACTAGTCAGTCTTTGCTTATCTCGTGTGCTTGAACAACACGTACACCCCGCGTTACCTCGATTACCAAAACGATGCCCGTGATCATGAAATACCACGTTACGCCGCGCGGAAACCGGAATAACGAACAGCATTTGGTGCATAGTAATAAATCATGCAAATTACAGACGCCACTGTACAATACCTGCACACGCCCCGCGCGCATAAACACACGCATGCACGCCCCGGGCAGAATGCGCCGCGAAATTCAAGCAGCCCGTGCATGGATTTCGCGCGGCGCAATCATTACCTCGGCGTCGCGTTCCCGTAATTATTACGAGCATCATCGTGCTCATTATATCGCGCACGAATTTTCCCCGATATCCATAAATCACGCGATCGAACAGTGACGCGCTGTTTCTGCATAAACACGGTGGATCGCATATTTAGAATCGTTTACATTCGCCTTGTCACTCTACTTGACGAAATCTGATGCATGGGCACGATAGCTTTGGAACTGATGCCAGAATATTTCGTTAAAAAAAGTAAGCAACCGATTAATACGAAACTTTGTACTTTATTTAAGTATAATAAGTATTAAAAAAAAAAACGCAGCAATATTTAAAAAATGTTTATAACTAAGTCCGTACAACGCCATTTTCCGAAACACTTTTCTTTAACTGATGTGCAGGATTGCTCGAGTTCTATTTAATCCATCGCTTTGAAAATTTATAGTTATCCTTGCTATTACAATTATTAAGCATTGACGATCCGTTTTTTTTTTTTAAATTTTCTAGTTGTTTTGCGAAACATAAGCAACAAATTGATTCATTTTTCGTTGAAATTCGAATCCTAAATTTGAAATACCCGCCATTTTGTTAATTTTTACAAACATTGAAATGTTTGACCGTCAATGCTTAATAAATGTAATAGCAAGGATAATTGTAAATTTTCAAAGCGATTGACCAAATAGAACTCGAGCAATCCTGCACACCATTTTGGCATTAAAAAAAGGTGTTCCGGAAAATGGCGTCGTACGAACTTAGTTATAAACATTTTTTATTATACTTAAATAAAGTACAAAGTTTCGTATTAATCGGTTGTTTACTTTTTTTTTTACTGCCACTTACAAATTGCTTAGTTTTCCGCATCTCTAGAGTTACCTAACCCCTTAAGAAACGTATTGTGTATTAGAAATCGTGTGATTATGTAGCTTGAGAAATCTGTGAATTTAAGTAGGTATCTGCAATCAATTGAATTTTATATGTGCAGGCAGCGCCAGAGTCTGAAGATCCATCACGGCTTTTACACAGCTTTTGATGTGAATTTTATTAGTTCGCATCGGCATCGTGTGCATCATTTCGATTGTACCGCAAAATGCGCCCTACCCTACGTAATTTATTTTACGCAAGCAAGGCGAGTAGACGGTTTTTAGTACAAGCCACTGCGTGTGCATGTGCATCCGATGGGGAGCAAAGGCGTCTCGTGTTCAAACCTGTTCCATAAAGAGCCGAAACCGCACGATAACGGTTACTGACAGATTTTACCGCAGCGGGCTCTCGTGAGCAAGAAAGAAGTAGTAGAGGGTGGCCGGCAGTGTTCAAATTAACACATTATCAACGGGTCCTGGAATATTCCTTGCTTTTACCGGTTTAAAAGACTCGTACTCCCACAAACCCTGCATGAGAGGAACGATCTGACTGGATTTTATAAATAAATCTTTCAAAAGCTGCGTTCCTGTTGGCGTTTAAATATCCGACCTATCTGATCATTTGTAATTTAATTTAGATTAATTTCATCCCGCAATGTACGCAAAGTGTGATTAATTTAAATTCGTCTAACATGTGCCAAGACCTCCGCACGGTCTTAGCTTTATTAAAAGAAATTAAAGAAGGAAGAAAGTGTAACAGCCGATGCGATCATTTGCCTACCAGTGGGCAAGAGACAAATATTATATCGACTGGATTGACCTTTGGTCGAAACGCAATTTACAGAGGCAAACACGTGTGCAGAAGCACATTGAATCCTTGCTGACCCTATCAATCTTCATACTATGCCTCAACTGGGATAAGTTACAATATACGAGGACTATTTGATTAAATGGAGATGGTAAGACTCCACAACAACTGCTTATTAAGCGTAGGAATTAAAATTTATTCAATTACGATGCTATCTTACGTAGAGAAACGAACATATCACACCCCTGACTATTAATATCCTAAATATTAAAATTGAATAGACCGATGGTGATAATAAATTTGAAGAGAATTCTTTCTCATGGAACAAAACTTCTGCTTCTTCTCGTACGTATCACTAAGTTTGATAGTCTGTACTTTTTAAACAAACTCGAAACTAGTGAAATCATGACATAAGGAGGTATTCTGGTCTGACGGGTAAAAAAATGTTTTTTTTTTTATTTTCTACTGGTACATTATACGGGCAATACGTGTGCAAAAGAGTTTTTCCCAGTTCGTAATATTTGCAGAGCTACAGAGTGCAAAATAAGTAGGTATCTATACGACGCGCTCAATGAGCGGGACGAGCGACACATAACAGTTTTGTTCTTCCAAGTGTATTTCGGCAAAGTTTCGATGCACTGTTCTTTCTCTGGGGGGAGGGGATTTTTGTGCCTTTTAGAATACAAAAACCAACCATTTGGTTACAAATAGACCGTTACTCTCCTAGGTCACAAATTAGTTTGGCTTCAAGCGTTGAGTAAACTTTACTTTGAACGCGCTTTTCTCGAAACCACGTTTTTCGAATCGGTGACCATGATATATCAAGATCGACTGGACCAACTGAGTTGAAGTTTTACATATATTATCAGTACCAGAATTATGATAAAATATTTTGTTTTTAAACTTTCACAGACCTTTAAAGTTGAAAAAATGTGCGAAAATCGAAACTTAATTTTCAAACCGCCGCCATTTGCTTAATTTTCAATATTTTTTTATCATTCTGGTAGGGACGATAGCCAAAGGCATACAAATAAAGAATCTCTTTACAGTTTTAGTTTCTGATCACTAGAACGAGCCCAATCATGGTCACTATGACCCCATGTTTTTTCACCATTACTTTAAAGCAGTATGGTGCGTTTGCTTTTAATTTTATTCTATTGACAAAATTTGTAAAGATAGTTCAAATATCAATAAGCATATAACAATAAACTAAATAATAATCAAATTTATGGGTTCTTTGTAAAAAAATTCCGAAATAACGCGGCGAAAATGCCTCGTCAGACCAGAATACCCCCTTAAACTTCTTCTAATTTCACGAGGACTATAATATATTCCAGTTTCATGAAAGTCCCTGACACGGAATGGTTCCCTTACATAGCGAATATTCGGTTTAATTTTAAATAATAACGGTTCCCTTATCTAGTGTATATTGGGTTTAATTTTAAATAATAATAATGGTTACCTTACCTAATGAATATTGAGAATATTGGGTTTAATTACAATTTACAAAAATGGTTCCCTTACCTAGGGAATATTCGGTTTAGTTTTAAATAATAATAGTTCTCGAACCATAGGTATTATTGAATATTGGGTTTAATTACAATTTGCAATTGCACCCCCTCTGTGTATCAAATTACTTAAGTTATTTATTAGCACGCTTCTTTAAGAAAATAACAATTTTAGATCGCAAGAGTATCAAAATATAATGTGGAAGATTATTCTGAAATGTGAACAAAGGAAAGTAATAGACTACAGGCCAAAATGAACCCTGCATCCACTGCCAACGTACCCACTATTACACTGTCTCTATATTTTATCACGAGCAGAAGCTGAATTTCCTAGACTGCACAGAATCACTAACAATAAGCTCTATTATCACATGGTGGGAAGCAAAGGTCGTTAACTTCGAGAGCAGACGTCGATCTGTAACCACTTGTTGCACAACACGTTCATAGGTCTCTGCTCTGACATCTCTAAAATCGTCGCTGGGAAACGGCGCAAGTGATTTATTTAAACGAAAGAACGCGTAAACTTCTTGCGAAGCTACTTCCCGGGCGAGGGAGTTTGTGAAATTCCACGCTCGTCTATTTGAAACGCGGAAAAGCGGAAACAAAGCCGCCTGGCAAATTCTATTAGCTGTTCCGGGACGCGTTGCGTGTACCGTTCCCAGGCTACGCATGTCCCGAACCAGCTGGGATTTTTCGAATACCTGAACGATTGTGTTTTCGCCCTTTACAGAAATTCTACTTTGTCACTCCCTTTCACTGTTTCGCCTTGAACTTGCCATTCCTCCGTAATAAAAGAGACCTACGAAACTATGTACTTCCCTCGAACAGCCATTGTTCGCCATTCTACGTTTATACAACACTATGACTGTGTCATATTTATTACAAGGAAAGTATGCTTGTGTGGTAGACTTTAAGATGGCTTAAACAAATTCAGACTGTATACAATTGTATTATGAAAAGTCTAGCAGAAGCAAGTTTCAATTTCCCAATCTGTAGCTCTAGTATAGAATATAGCTGGTAGATCATGGTTTACAAAATGTTTGGTTTACAGTGAACAATATGACATAGAACTGGAGGAAAGTGACCTAGAGATAGTGTGTATCACAAAGAAATTGGAGTATCTGTCGAGTAATTTCGTAACTCTACTTTTGGAGTATATGTTTCTGCGTATATTACAAGCTGATGAAGACACATGTCTAAAGGCAAAATTAGGGCAAGGGACTCTAGAGTAGCCTACGCACCACACATCTGTTTCGTCACTACTTCGTACACATGTTTTAAAGCTGAGAAAAAGAAATGCCTATTCATATATGAATAAGAATCTTAATCAATGATGTATGATATACATATATGGCTGCTAATAAAGTATCATCTAGCGTGTTAGAAGTATTTCTCTATATTTTCTTATCCCTTACAACCAAAGATCGAATGAGACTGTTAAAATGTTCTACTGTTATGTATTTTCTGCTGTTGCAAGCAAACATTTATGAAATTAAGTGTATTCACTGAAACCTTTATTCCACACATTTTTGCATAAAAAGGGGAATTTTTATTTTCTTGGAAGTAAAAGAAGTTCCAGTTAAACAAGAACGCTTAAAGTTGTGGCAAGCCGATTTTTAGTTATGGGGCGCATAAGTTTTGTTAAATGTTCCCCTTATTGTTAGTAAAACAAAACAATTATATAAAAATCACAACTTGCGTTCTCTTCTATATTTATTCTGCTTCCAAATCCTTAAATAATGCCGATTAAAAAAATAATTCCAACTTTTATATTTTACCTTACAATATCTGTTAAAAAATATATGATTCTTCAGAATTTTTATTAATCGAATACAAATCAACGGAACAACAGGTTCTGTTAAAACCGAACTTTCACAACAGAATTAAACTATTAAACTATAACGTACAAAGTTCACGAAAAGGAATGATTTAAGAGTTAAAAGTTCAGTCGATAACTTTTATGTACAAAAGTTAACAGTGCCATTCGATCCCTGCTTACAACCGATAAACCTCTCCAACTCACACCCAATCCACAATATTAATAAAAAATCAATGACAATCCCCATTGACAACTACAAACGTTACAAATTCGAAGAACGCGAATCCGATCACAGTCCATGCATTATCAAAGCCGTCGAGCCACGAGGAATAAAATATTTCACCGTCCGATTGCTTATCAATTACGATAGCCGCGGATCGATCTCGTATCAAGTCGCGCGAAACGGTGACGCGCCATTCAGCCAGAGAGACGAGCGAAGTGATCGGGGAAGACTGTTTCGAGGTCTCGGCTAAACTGGTGCCAGCCATCGATCTCAATATTTGGCAATTTCGAAAATTGCCCGGCGATTGGCCCCTCGTAAAAGTTGCAAGACGATCGTCGCGCGCACGGGGCCGATGTGAGTTGCAACGCGATAAAGGACGGAGAAATCGCGTGACGCAATGGACCCACATAAAGGCAATAGAAATAAATGATGTTAAATTGCTGGGTGGCTCGTTTTTAGCAGCTCGTACTCGGCTCGGGCGCAACGAGAGGCTACGACGCGAACTAAATCTGCGGAACTCGGTTTCCTTGGACGTTATAGGGATCGAGAGCTGGAGTCGGCGCGTTATCAAGCGCGTCGTAAAGCTTGCTTCGCGTTATTGTCCTTGTGACGATTGTTCGTCGATTAGATACCGGCGCCCGTCGAAGGAAAACGAATTTACCATGCCTACGTCATGCGAGAAATTGAATTCGATTTCAGATCATTCGACTCGGAGCTATGTAGTCCTCGTCGTTGAGTTTGCTTGGAATTATCTCCGCTTGATCGATAGATTGACTAGGATTATATTTTAGAATTCTCATGTTGGTGGAGGCTCTATTGTAGGTCTTTCTAATGTGTGCTCGAGCAGTGGCAATCCCAGGTGATTGGATAATTAATAGTACGTAGGTAATTAAACCCTATCTCTAACTGTTACTTTACGGTAATTTAATTACGTTAATTTAAGAAGCTAGTAGGTACGTTTGCGAGAGACAATGCTTAATTGCGTATGCCGTCTGTTAATTAATTGATACTAATTTAAACAACACTTTCGACGTTCGATGTTCCTTTCTAACGCAGCATTGCGATAAGTGTTTGTAATAGAACAACTCTATCATAAGTTTTATCTAGCATGTGCTACAATAAAATTCAATGACTTGAAACACAACGCCTCGTTAGTCCCGAGCGTACTTTTTTATATTCCATTAATTATTTCCTTAGTACTCCCTAACATAATGCGGGAAAAATTCAATCTATCGCCGTCTCTGCAAGAAACAAGCGAGACGTAAGAACCTGCTGATGTCACGTGCCTACTTTTGCGCAATATCGTCGCTGTAGATCTCCTAAACTGCTTCGTGAACTTGAGTTTGTTTAGAGAATACTTTTCTTTTCATTCTCTTAATTAGTTGATAAATCGGCTTAATTTATCGTAGATATAAATAGGGATCCACAATTATCGATACAGGAAAACGATTTAAGAATCGGTCGAAAAATCTAGAATTCTGGAGCACAAAGTACCCAAAACATAAACAAATAAATACCCAGTGAACATAGATCCACAAATCAACCTTCTAGGTCTCTAATCAAATTTTTAAATTTTCAGAAGCTCCCAGTAGTAGATACCAGTGGCGTATCCAGAGGGGGGCCAAGGAGCCCTGGCAGCCCCAAAGAAGGGTCTATGCAAAAAGAAAAGAAAACTGGATTTTACAGACCCTCGCAAATAATTTAGTGTATTATAGAAATCCATATATTTAACTAATATGAGATTACGTAGTAGCGTGAAATTTTACAGAATTAAAACGCAGATCCACCAAATTAAATTATTATTACCCAAAAATACTAATCTTTAATTTTCAACAAAAATATACTCTTCTTAGGTTATGTAATGAATTAACTACATAACGTCTCACTGCCACGCGTTGTTAAAAAGGTATACTCAATTTAAAAATTTTGGGGTCTGCGCGACCCCACCTTATCAACGCCGGGTTAAATATATTTTTCTAAATTTGCATTAAATGAAATTGTATATTTACATTTTTGTTAAGAATATTTATTCTCTGTTCAACTCGGCTCCCCCAAGATTAAATCCTAAGTGCACCACTGGAAGATAGTATATTACTCTACATTGCGAACCTTTCACATCTTGACCCGATTAAACTGTAAATATCAATTAATCTCCACTAATAAGATAAATTGCTCGTGCCTCCATCAAGATTGATCTACGCATCTACGTTCGCCCAGGCATTTATATTCTATCTCAATAACTGCTGCGTGTCCCTAAATGCGTCGACCCCTTCCTAATATCACCACGCGCCACCTACTGGGAGGACAGTTTAGAAGCTTTCCCGAAGCCATTTTCCCGCAAGTATCGCGGCTAATAAACCAGCGTTATCAAAATGGTCGATCGCGCGATATCCAGCTTGCCGTCTGATAATCTGTCGCGCACACCGACGAAAAGCGGCGATCGAAAAGCGACCGGTTTCGCGGAGTCTGTGCGCCGTGGGCATTGTTCGAAAGAGGGTTGCGCAGCTGCTCCAAAATAGACAAGTCCATTGTACGCGGTACGCGACAATAGACGGGCCAAGAGTGTGCACGCGTGAAATCGATCGAGGAAACTGACTCACAGGGACGATCCTCCTCGTTCCGAGCCGAACGCGCCATTATTTCCCCATATCGGCAAGGTCACGACCTCCGGGGAGAGAATCGTGACGGGACTCGCACGTAGACCCGTCTATTGGACGTCAGGTCGTTGCCATCCAGCCCGTCACACTACATTTAACCTTTTTGCAACGCACAACTCTCCTCGCCCGCCCACTACGCACGGAAACGATATCAGTGATGTAATATCCACGATTCGCCGTTTACGTTTAGTAAGTGCGCTCCTCCTATCGCGCGAGCGGCTTCAGTCCACTTCCCTTATCTGTGGTTATGGTTTAAACAACCTATTTTGCAATCGTCCTATTTGTGGCGTGCGCGAATTTTGAAAGAAAATATTGTTGATTTCCGAGTACAGCGGAATTTATTAATTTCAGAATTTCGGAACGGAGATTGAGATAACGGCGGTGAGTGGATTTGTTCGGATGATGTTTAGAAGGGAAATATCGAAAGAATAGTTTTCTTTACTGCTATAGTGGATCGTTGAAGAAAGAATTTAAAACGTTGATCTATTAAAATTTGTAAAATTCAGTATGGATTGTAAGTTTGTAGGAAATATATTTAATAACGGTATGATAAATATACTTGTTATATGATTAATATATGATATAAATCCATTTATATGAATACTTACTAAATATACTTAATAATACTTACTACTTACAATTTCTGTTATTGTTCACTAATTTAAAAAATGTATACCAGTTTTCAAGGGTTATTATATATCGGTTCTGACTGGAACAGTTATGAAGAACCGATATTATGAATAATTGTTATAAGAAACCGAAATTTCTGACTACCTAATATCAATTTCGGTTTCGATTCCACAGAACGATTTTATATTGGTTCTATAACGGATATGTATCGGATTTATACGATTTTTTTACGCATTGCACGTTTCAAAACATTTACGAACAATGTCACATTTTTTTAATGGAAATTCGATTTGTTTATAAGTTTTTTTTAATGGTGAGCCTTTCTATCTGAAATCCCGCTTTTCACAACTTCATTCGATGCAGAACGAACCGAAATACAAGACATCATCTGCAAATTAAGTATTGAAAAGGGAAACTGCAGATACAATGGCTCAGCGATGAAGGATCAGATAGGTAAACAAACGCGAAGATCGACTCTTTGCGTCGGAGGGTTTAAACCAATGGGTCAGAGTCCCTGAGTTAATGGCAAGCATTTCGAATTAAATACAAAAAGAAATATATTTCAGAGCAATTGGCGTTTTCATCTACGAGACATTGTGTTCTGTTAAAAAAATAAATAGTTAATAATCATCATAATTAATATTAAATTGATAGTAAGTTTGTACATATTAGGAAAGTTATTGTTGTTAGTGTTAGCAATACTTTAAATTAAGTGCCAAACTAATATTAGTCGTAGTATCCCAGCCCACAGCGAGAGTTTACTGCATAACCGATATGGAACCGATATAATATCGGTTCTGTAAAACCAAAACCGATTTAGGCCCGAACCTTCTCACTCGCAATTGATTCGAGACTATTTCGATTCTTATAACTGTTTCGAGAAGCGAAACCGATATCACAACTGTTTTCAACCCCCGATAGTTTTAATGTGTAATTAAAACTTTCCTGATACGCGTTATGGGAATACGCTCACACTGCCCCGAATGAAAGTGACAGGAGTACCGTTCGTAGAAAATCAATTCGACACTCTATATGTTATCACATCCTCGATAATGCATACATTATCAAAGTCTATCATCACACATAAGTATCAACCGATTCCCCTTGTCATAACGAAGCGTGAATATCAAGTTTTAAGACCGCTTACCCGAGAAACCATGGCGCATAGTCATCGCGAAATAAGCACTATCGCCTACCCAACTGCTATTATAACGACAGCGCTTCGAGTCTACCTACTCATCGATAACTATAATTTTACTAACAAACTGCGATTGCGACAAATATGTATAATTTGCTCCTTCAAAGACTTCCTTAATTGTCAGTCGATAATTCGGAAGAAATATTTGCATGGCAAACATTTCCAGAACTAATATGGCGCCTACTTTCATGGGGAGCCAAAAAAATATCTTTGTGTACACGCAATCGAAGCCTATACCTACTGAACAACCTGATACTGTATTGCCACTAACAGTAACGTTGTTTTAGTTGCGCAAAGCAATCGAAGACAATCTATTGTATTTAAATCACCCCCCCATAACCAAGGCGACACCCGGAGGCAGTAACCACGTACCGATTTATATTCCAATGACACATCATGCCTGTCAGGTCGAAATCACGCGACCGCGTTAAAAACTACCACGATCCATTTGTTTTCTGTTTACAATTTCGCGCCTTTGTGAAGCAGAATACCCTTACCTCGAACACCTGTGGAGTTCGAGGAATTCGCTGCGCAATAATTCACGTTTCCTTGCACGCTTTCCTCTTCCTACAATATCGCATACCCTATACTTTTCTCCTATCGTTGCTCTGCCAGAGCATTCGCTGTCGAGCAAATCACGTGTCGCCTCGGCTCGTAATCCGCTTATTCGCGTTTTATTATGAGATAAGACTGTCGAGGTTCGGTTGACAGTGAAAGGTAGGGCTGAAGAAAAATGCCATTGTTAAAAACTTACCGGCGCGATCGAGATGATCCGAAGCGGCGATCGAAAATCCAGTCGGCGGATCGAGGGCCGGCGTCCCCACCGTGCCGACGCGCTCCAAAGTTTCAAACACCTCTGATGCCTCCTGGCTGGCACACCGTCGGGAATTCGCACGGGTCACAGGACCGAGTCAATCTCATAATCGCGATCACCGATACTCGACCGCGAGCGAACACTGAACGCGAGGCTTTCAAATCGAAACGACACGGCGGCGCGCCGGACACGACGCTGTAACACCAAACTATCGTGGCAACGGGTGCTTCGCTACTGTGCGCCGGTGTAGTGGGGTTCATTGTGTGCTCGCCTTTCTGGCCGGCGATTGGTGGAGGGGATGACGGAGGACAGATGGTCGACACGAGGGGTGCCGATGGGAGCCGAGCGGCGCCGAGCGTGATTCATACTGCTGATACTCCTCTCCCGAACCGATGAGTCGGCCAACAAGGAAACTATTTTCAAATGTTATTATTTATTTAGCGAGCAATCAACGCTCGTTCTTATCAAATAAGTATCAGCACAGTTCTGTACGTAGGCTACCTTTCCATCCTAAAGCGTCTCCAATCCTTTATTTCATAAAAGTGCGTACATTCCGTTTTATTTACACCCTTCGCGTATTTTCATTATTCGTCGATGCCTGGGGCTTTTAAATTTAACTTAAGTCATAGTTCGGCGTGCGTCGAATTCTTAACCCCATTCTCTAAACGTCGAGGTGCTCGCCAGACTCTCCGGTGTGATGGGCCATAGCGACGGAGGCAACATCGAGTAGTCGTGCAATTCTAACGGCCTGTACCATGTAGGATAACTGGGTTCCTCCGCGCTACTCGAGTTTATACTGTTCTCAAAATACTCTTTGGTAATATCGTCGGGATTTGGCCAACCGTTCTTAGGCATCGCGTGTTGTCTTGATTCCGTCTTCGTGTGAACTGCAAACGAAGATTACGTGAATATACCGTGCGATATACCTTCTGCTTGGGATAATTAGAATCGTTACCGAGACGTTGAAGCTCCCATATCATAGGAGGCGTGTAATGAGAAAACCTGCATCCCAGACCAAACGCGCAATCGCCGACGGTCATGTAACGTTTACATGGCATTTTTGCACATTCCTCTTTCAGTATTACTTCGGGGTCTACGAATATCAAAAAACCAGGTTATATTAGCATCATTTATAATTTTATATTGGGACACACATGATGCTGACTTCGAGGTTATGTACGGAGTGAATAGAATTGCGTAGGGAATTCGGGTTTAGAAATTGTAAAATAAAATTGTTAAATAATCACCTTTATAGATATTGTAATGGTCTGCGCGATTTTTCGCGTGCTGCAGACTCGAAAGATGCTTTTTTCTGGCCTCCGGATCATCCTTAAAAGATCTGTCGCAGTATGCGCAATAGTATCTTTTTCCCATGTGTAATTAAATTGCGATAAAGCCGAGGAGAGTGATATTCAGTCACTGTGACTTGGAAATATTTATATACTAATTGTAATACAATTGTTATAACAATTAATTGTAGCCTACGAAAAACACGCAAACACGCAATGAAGAATTTTAAATCTACTGACGCGACATCTGGTGCGCATTGCTAGAACAAATCGCGGGGTTATTTGAATACAAATATTAGCGCGCGAAAATGATGTGCATCCACTTTCTTTGTTTTGTTAAAGAATAAAATGTGTCTGATGCTTTTCTTCGCGTGCTTTATTCTGCATGAATATTGTATGTGCGTGTATATAGTCAAGTAAATAATGGAAGAAATTATGAATTTGATTAAATGAATCTAATTCCTCGTACTGCGAATCGAAATGTATCTCTTTGTACACTTAATGGGTATTTATTTTAAACAAACAGATTACATACATGATACTGCTCGTTTAAACGTTACAATTGTTTGGTACATCCTTAGAATGTAATTTACCGCAACATTTTGTGCGTTATCTAATCTATATCTGTGTGGTATCGTCACATACCGAAGAAAATGCCTATAATTTGTTACAACAATCTTTTCCATTAATTTCCAAAGACACATCTTTGCAACTACAGAAGCCTCAAAATATTTAAACATTCTCTTAATTATATATTAATAGTACGAACCCGTTGAATAACAATTTTGCTCAGAGCAAATAAAATTGCACACTCTGTTCGTTCAATTACTTCCAAGACGAATCCTTGGGAATAGAATTTTCATTCGGTATAGAATGCCCAATTCGAAATTTCACACCTTCCGTTACTAATTAACTATTCAATTCTCATTAATTGCTTTTGAATATTCCTGAAAACGAACAACGATTTGTTCGTCAAAATATGAAGCCGATCCTCACTAAGTGGCAATAATAAAGAGCAGCTATTTTTACGTTATCGTTGACGGAGATCATAAATATATATGTATATATATATATATATATATATTTGATAATATTAATATTATTATACACATATAATATATATAATATAAATACAATATTAATAGTATTAATATATGTATATAGCGTCAATATGGATTACAATTAATATTCCGTACAGGAGCCTCTTAATTTGTATAGCATGCAAATATTAATTATAACAGGAATATAATATTATAAATAGATTTGTATGTAATTAGAGTCTTCTCTATAGAATTTTAGCGTGTCGTTGCCGAGACTCGACGAATCCCAGTGTGAATCGGCTTTCAATATCGCGTAGCAACATTTCCTTTCGTTATTCCTCGCAACAATTACTTTCGTGGACTCCGTTGTGGATGCTCGATCTGTTTCTACCGTGGACGAGTTGATTTCCATAGACATTTTCGACGATCGCAATGCCTGCGTTACCTTTCTAAAAGCGATAAAGCCTGTAACCCATGAGGTAACGTGGAAATACGAGGGAATCAAAAATTCACGAGGCATGACGACATTATCTGAAATCGTGTCCACGCGCGCGTTACGCGTGAGATATTCCGGAGAGTGATTCAAATCGGTGATCCCCTGTGCCGGTTATCTTCGATAACGGATAGAGAAGAAATACAACGTTGCGGTAAAATAGTAATGAAATGAAAGTAGAACGAAATTTTAATATTCAACATGCTTAACAATTAGTGCAGGCGTATTTTTATAAATTAAAACGGCGAGTGGTTGGCGGTGCTTTAATAATTGCAGAATCCCAAATAGAATTATGGGTACACCAAATTCCAGATATTCGGCCCTCTAAAGCGAAGTGAAGATATTTTCGCTCGTGTAATAGCTGGAATAATTAATATTTCTCAACGTATGCTATTCAGTACGAGAATCCTGTACAATATATAAATTTATCTAGACTCCATTCGAGTCCCCTCCTTCGGAATAATTTTAAAAAGACAATACGTGACGTGCTCGAAATATTCCCGTATCACGAATATTAAAAATAAACGCAAGAATTTAGTGCGATTTGTTTCCTCTTTTTGTTTTTTAAAGAATTTTATTTGTGCATGTCGTTGCATTGTTTCTGAGGGTAGTATTTCACGTGATGTTCAATAGAAGTAGCGAAATACGTGACAACGCATGACGAAGATGGGTGACGCATACCGAAACTATTTACAGGAGAAAGAAACGGCGGCCAAAATCAACAGTTAGGTCGTTAAAGTGACCGATAAAACGGTAACAGCTACCGCTGCACATTTAATAGTTATCATAGTCGACCCAGCATGTCATAAACAACGTAGTAATTCGAGGACAGAGGTGTATTCATAATAAAATAATCCATAGTTTCGTAAAGAACCAATGTTATATAATATTATATGTAATATACTTAAAATCGTACGAAGCAACATAATAGACACGAGGATAACGAATTACTCTTTAATAGAAGAATCGAAATACCATAGTTGTTGGACGAACGATTTGTAAAATCGTTAACGTAACCAGCACGAAAACAGATATTAAATAGATCTGTAATACTGAACTGAATATCAGAAAAGAAAGATTGCAATGTTAACGTAACAACTGTGCTAATTACCAGAGCGTTGAAAGTAAAATTCTACAAGTATTTAATCGTATACTTCTCGAGTCGATAGATTCTCCATGGCAAGTTTTCAGACCACGACGATATCGCATTGCATAGATCAATCGAAACTTGACAAGAAGGGTGTACGGAAGGTAAAGAGGATAAAAATAGGGGAAAGGGGGATGGGGCACAAGTGCCTGCAACGGTGACAAAAAGCGGCGCGGCGTTTTTAGGCCTGCTAAAAACAACCTATACCCTTCTATCCATCGGCCAGCTCGATCGAAACAAACTGGAAAGGAGGTAAAGCAACGGACTAGATGAGAGTAGAAGGATGACAGTCCGACTACGGCGTCAAACATCTCGCGGTTATTCTGTCTGCGGGATCGTAAAGCTACGTAATCCATGTAATCGTAACGTGCAATCTAACGCATAAAAATATACATATCTTATCGTTAAAACATAAGTCTCGTGTCAACAGAGGGAAATGAATTTCTCCTTAACGTTAGAGCAATGCAATATCAACGATACATTCGTCGATCGAGTACACGGTTTGACAATTAAATTCCGAGATCGAGTCCAATACGGACTTGAACTTGCCAGTGACAGCTGGACAATTACTCGCAGTCGTTGGGTCTGCTACTTAAAAGAATTCGCGTAGTACGATTTCAGTTTTGGGAAAGAGGAAGTCGGTGCCACTTGCGCGAGAACTTAAAAGCTCGCTCTACGGTAACAGTTTCAACAGCAAGTAGTTTTTGGCGAAACAGGAGACTTCTCAACGAAGTCATCCCTACGTTCTTCTGATTTATCCCCGCCAGACTTGCTTTTATTCTTCAAGATCAAGTCGGCACTGAAAAGAAGAAGTTTTGAAGGTGCAGGGGTCACTGAAAGAAGCGTAACAAAGGAATCGCCATTATTGCACGTAAACGAGTCGAAGAGCCGTTTGCAAGAATTTTATCAGCGATCGCAAAGAGATTATTTTAAAGGGTATTAAAAGACGGACATTGATATAAACAAAAGGATATTAAAGGGTACGGTTCTCTTTACATTCACAAAATCCTAGAGCTTAATTGTCAAACTATGCACGCTTACAAAGGCATGTGCTCCGTTTTCCAGGGCTAATTTGCTGGGTGAATAATCTTCCGTCGTTTCTGTCGCCAGCATTATACATACATATACATACACACGTGATTGTATTCGTTCATAGACTTACAGTATCATTGTAATAAGATCGAGAAAAAAAATTTCCTTGGCTCCCCGCGTTGCAGGAAGTAAAAGTAGATCTCAACGAGTGTACAATTGATTACAAAGGAAAAAGGGGGTAGATTCAACTTTCGAGTGATTATCAATGGTTGCAACTGCTACTCTCGTTTCGCGCCTTCTTCCCGAGAATCGATTCACCCACAGCTTCCGGTTCGCGGAAACACACCCATTCTTCCTCCCCCCCCTCGGCTCGACGAGGGCTCGTGAATTTCCGTTTCGAGCGATCGCACGCGGAAGTTTGGCGTTTCGCGTCAGCCTGTCGATCTCCCTGGCGTCGACCGGTGCGCACGCTCGATAGGAATGGCCGAGTCGCCGGGCCGCCGAGTCTCGGCGGTGTTTCGCACAGTGAAATTAATTACACAAGGGAAAATACACTCTATTACTGTATCATGCGCGCGGAGAATCCGCCGCAGCCTCGCGTCGAGGCGCTTCGATACTTGGAGGGTCGCTAGCGATCGCGATAATCCTCTCTGCGCTTCGTTGACCGCCGATAAATCTCGTATGAACGATAGACGCGAGCTCACCCTTCGCCCCCTCGCGGTTCTGCACTGTGGCGCGACCTGTGCGCGCTCCGGCGTTAATTAAACAGGAGCCTTTCATTGAAACGGCACGCGTAATTGGACGAGAGAATTTCCTCGCGCGAGAAATAACATCCGCCGGCTGTGCCTCCCCTAGAACGTATTAAAAAGGTTGACTCTCGAGGGAATTATCCTTGCTACGTTTCCGTTCTCGTTCCCGTCTTATCTCGCACCCCTTGCCGTACCGCCATCCCCCGCCCTCGGCCAGCCAGCCAAGGGAAATTCGGACATACGCCGTTCGAGTGATCGTTCCCGGCTCGTTCGTGCTTCACCGCCGCTCAATTCAACGTAATGCACCGTGGTCTGTCACGTTTATTAAAGCGAGCCGTGTCTTTTTTTACTCGGTGACCTGCTCGATCTTCCGACTCGTTTGGCCCGCGTCACGGCCTCTGTTTTTTTACGTCGGCGGAATGCCAATTTGCGTTAACAAGCCGGGAACCATCGATAACGGCGATTAAAGGTCCCCGCGACCGGCATGTAGATATTCGAACGTGTGATCGATAAGCACTTGGGGGTCTCGAAATACAGGCTCGAATAGTCGACGCGGGTCGGATTTCAAATATGAGATATCGGGGCTACGGGCTCGACGGGGATGGGATAAGAATAATGTAAGGGCGATATCAGTTGTTCTTCTTCTCGTCCAAGGATTCGATGGATCGGCTGATTTCCCACGTGTTCCTATTTTACGAACCAGGTTTTCAGAGAGGGTAGTGTCTACGTTCATAGGTGTGCGTGGATTTCTAAGCTTTTACGTGGAGCGTACGTTCTGCGGCAGAAATGCCACGGAACCGCGCGAGTTCACTCGAAAGGATCCGTATGCGATCGTACGAAGCGGACTCGACGACAAACGATAAACCAAAGACGAAGCCCGATTTCTTTGCTATTATTGTTTGCTTGATCGTTCAATATACTTGTCCCTCGGTTGCGTGTGTGTGTGTGTGTGTGTGTGTGTGTGTGTGTGGCTGTGTTTGTATTTTTCTTTTTATTTGTTTCGGGCATACTATCGGCGATTCGATTTCGAAAAATCAGCTCCTCCCTCGGACCCCGCTTATTTCTTTGGCTCTTCGCTGCCAGGAGTCGACATCACTTCCTGGCGGACCTTGTGACCCCGGAAGCTCGCTTGGATTTTCGTCGCCGCCTTGTGTAGATCAGGATCCGTGAGATCGATGCCTTCTAGCTCGTTCATGATGTCCTTCGCCTGCAACAACAGATTGGCAAGTCGATTTGTAGATTCGTAATTGGCAACTAAATGTTAGGTAACAATAAGGCGTTGTAACGTGAGTTCGCGTCTATTAATCACCACGAGATAATTAGTATTGACTTGTTAGAAATAAAGATATGATATCTTGTGCTTATTCGGAAAAACTTCAAAGTGTCAAACATGACAGTTTTGTTTGGTTTTGTTTGGTTTTGTTACCTAAGGTACCTTCAATTTTCACATCTTATTATTATATAATTTGTTTAATTGTTGTACAAAAAGTGAAATTACATATATAATTTAGTGCCCCTTCATTGTTCAATTTGTGAATCACTTTGCTTGTTAAATTTATTGTTGTTATTTATAAATGATACAATCATACCGTGCATTGTACAGAAACTTCCATTTCTGCGTTAGAAGTAAAGTTTGGTCTGAAATGCATATTCCTATCGTATAGTATTTAAACTCCTACTGGTGTTCGTTTTTTATTCCACGGTTATTCGTTACGAGGAATGCGCGTTATAAATGTTTTCTGTTTATCAACGCGGTAGGAAACTCGGATGGTTTCCAGTAAATAAATAAAATCGGTTTAAAATATCCGAGGCATGCCAGGACAGCTACAATTTCGTTGGAATCCAAAGTCGCGTTCGGCCGAGATATCGTATTTTGTACTACTGAATTTTTGTACCTCGGCCGCTACCGCAGACAATTTCATAAAAGTAATGCATGTTTGGCGAACATATTTTGCGAGGCGAAATGCCGCCTTCTTCCGTCGCTGAAGCACACCAAATTTCCAACGATAAACCACTTCTTTTTGCTAAACTGTACATTCCGAATAAGCATTCCATCTTCGGAGCGAAGAAACCGGAATTAAATTCCTTTCAAGCTGAAAAAATCCAGCCTCGTTTATTACGAAAGGATCTTGCGCATTTAAATTAGAAACAGTAGTACATTAAACATTTTTAGAAGCTGCGTTAAACGTTTTATAATTGCAACACGTCAAATATTATTTGCGCCTCGGAGGGAGTAGAACGAAAGTGGCATTGGCACCAGTATTTAATAACTTATGCTTTCCGGTCTCCTAACTTAATTCAAGGTAAAGTTCTATGTTTATAATGGCAGTGTCGTTAACTAATTATATACCAACAATTGGTTACCTTTATAACCATTACTAAATTTAATCATTACCTCCCACAAATAGAAGCTTAAACTAATAATGGATCATTACAGATTTTTAAAAACATCTTTTATTTCCAATTAATTCTTATGATCTCTCTACTGTCCAAAAGAAGTAACTTTGTAACAGAACCTTCGCTACATTACACATGCTCTACGAAAACTATCATACTTAATCGGTTAACTGGTACGGCTTTTTTTACTATTCGTGTCCAAACTGGCAACATCACAAAATTTCGTATACAGAGGTTTTTTGAGTCGCTGAATCGATTCCGGGGGTTATTTTTTTCATCTGACACCCCCAACCCCTAAAAATAGGATTTTGGGGTGAGTTTTTTCAATTCTTTACTAAACCTTTTTTTAAATAATATAATTAGAATTTCGACTGTATTTTATAGAATAATTCCAATAAATGAGAATGATTTATTGGAATTAAACCTTTTTTTATTTAAAAATTTTTTATTTGTCAAGCTTTCTTGTCTATAATTCGGTACACTCTGGGGTCGTGAAATTTTCACCAGCTAACCACGGGAGTAAGAGCTTACTTATGAAATTGAATACAGTACGAATAATTTATACAAATCCCAACAATTCGCTAGTCATTTTTGGTCGGCCATTTTGAGTCTGCCATATTGAATTTTACAAATCCAATGCCAAATTCAAATTCAGCGACCCCAAGAACCATTACATACCAAGTTTCATTCAAATCGTTTGCAAATCAAAAAAGTTATTGCACTTGATCATATATGATACATAAGCAGAATTGGCCAGATTTTTTTTTGATCATATATGATACATTGTCAGTTAACCGGTTAATATTCCCTTACAAAATCAACCCACCAATCTCCAGCGTTTGCGTCAAACTAGAACCACTCTTACTACACGTGTCTATCTATATAACAAAATTCGAGCGGTCAGAAAGCAAGACCCGGTCACGGCCTATTCCTCGCGATTATCCGCGCAATCATTGTCACACCGACTATTTTTAGGCTTAATTATAACGAACAAAGTGGCCCTGACGTCACAACGCGAGGCCTGGGGTAACAAGAGCCCGAGCGGGGTCTCGAAACCCGAGGAAAAAAGGAGCCACCACATGCAAAGGAGGTTTATAAACATGTAAATTGCAATTACGGCGCGAACGTATTTGCATTCGACCCCGGGGCCACCTTCCTTCTACTTCGACCTGGCATTAACCCTCCTTCACGTCCACTTTCATGCCCCGGGAGAATATTCGTGTGAGAAGGCTTTCCGTGTCGTCGGTACTTTCCACGAGCAAGTGCTTGCACAAAGGTATGCGAAACCTTCGTGTTCGGCTATTATTCGTCACCGCTTGCATCCGTGAGTCGGCCTGATAGCTCGATGTCGGATGATATAAAAGATTCGGTAATGTGAAGTGGGGGTTGGGAGGTGGCGAGCTGGGGGAGGTGGCCGGAGGGAGTCATTGATAACAGCCTTAATCGCGAGTTATGTACAGTGGTAGAGTTTCTTTCCTTTCCATTCAAAGGGCGCTTTGAAAGGGGCATTTTAGTGTTTCGCGTGAAAATGTTGGCTTAGAGGTTTGAGGGTTACGAAGAAATTGTTCCTGGTGCATTGATGTTTGCGAGGGTCGCGGTTCAGGCTGGGTAATTATAGTCACTTGTAAAATTTGTGAAAAGGCGGGGAAGAGGGCTGGAGAAGGTGAAGGGTTAGTTATTAAGTGTTGTAATTAGTGTGGAGGGTACAGAGTGTTTCAGATTTAGCTGTATCTAGTTAATATACCTTTGCAGGTCAACTAGTGCAAAGAATACTGGGTGGTGTCAGATTTATTCTTGTCTTGCATGTTAGCTCGCTCAGGTGATAGATCTTTGTTGCATGGAGTATATAACAATGAATGTTCAAAGCTTATTCGTCGATTAATGATTAATCTGAAAACGTTGTTTTTTAATATAATGTTCTATTTCCTAGTATTTAGGACTTTAAATGATCCGAATCATTTTATTTCTCGAAACACAAGAAAATAGCGAATGTTTTAAAATACTTTTAAGTAGAAACAAAACATGTAGATACTTTGAAAGAATAGTGCTTCTGAAACTCCTCCACTGATTCAAGTTTAAATCCATTTTACCGTATTTGAACAATAAAGCAGCTCGACCTAAGATACATATCACTCTAATGAACTGCAAATGAAATCAGAAAAAGCTCATTTACTCCAAGACTTTATTCACAGATTTCTTTCGCATTAACGTTAATGGTTTCAGGAAGCAAGGAAGGCTCAAAGCCAATCCTCGAGGTGATTGTTATGCAAACGATCATTCTGTCCCGTAGAAGCCCGTCCAGAGGGATCCCAAATTTCTTGAGGAATTTTATTACACCACCCGACGAAGAGAGCAGAAGCTTTAATACGAATTTTCTAGAATTGCAAATTCAACATCCAGGTCAGTGATGCGAAGATCTGGATGAAAGGAAAGAATGATGAGAACACGTGGCACAGAAGCAAGGAAAAAGGGCGAAGGTAGGCTTTAAAGTTTAAAGGCTCTCCTAAGATTTCGAGCTTTCAGCCTACAAGAGTCGTTACTTGATATCACACTTCACGTTTGCAGATCCCGATGCTCGAGAACTTTGTTAATTGTCAAACGATCCCCCATGGCTCTTTAAAAGTGCTCGGCCTTCGGCGGTAAAGTACAGCTTCCAATTAGTCCTGTTTAATTAATTTCGCGAACTCTCGATTGCTAGATAGGACGGGCGTTGAATTATTTTCATACAGATTCTCGCCAAAGGAAGAGATACTTGATGAC
Source organism: Andrena flavipes (assembly GCA_963971345.1). NCBI lineage: Eukaryota > Metazoa > Arthropoda > Insecta > Hymenoptera > Andrenidae > Andrena > Andrena flavipes. Next base: position 52,319,363 of record OZ020482.1, read on the forward strand.
CCTTTCCGGTTACTTCGATATTCGTGCTTTTCTCGATCGTACTCAATTAACATCGCTTTTCTTAATATTAACGCGAATGTTATGATTGCATACCTATAATTCAACTTCTCAGAACCAATATTCTCAATTGACAAACTTTACTTTGCTTTACTCTTGTGTTTTAGGCTAATATTACTTTAAGTTAAGATAAGATTAATAACTTAAGATTACTTTACTTTATTCTTACTTTTCGTAATGTTTGCTTTGTTCTTCCTATTTTAGTTTAATTTATAACTCACGGTTAGGCTTGCCAACAATGTCACCACTGCAGCCTCGTCTTTACTTTTCTTGTCTATGCCTTTTGTAAATATTCGGGTTTCTTCTATTAGAGTAATAAAGACGATGAATAATAGTAATAATAACAATAATAAAATATTAATAAAACTCTTCAATTCCTTTACAAAAACTTAGTAGGTACCTAACGGCGTAGGTACCTTCTTTCCCTCTCAAGAATATTATTTCCGATATTTTACATACTCCATTAAGTATACCAACTATAATTTATAAAACCTATACTTATAATATGTAGGATATAACGTAACAAAAGTGGCACGAAAAGAAATGTGTGAAATCCCCAAACGATTCCGCCAAACAAAGAATTAATTCTGAACTGAATATTATTAGGGTAGACCGGGGGCAATAGTAACAGGAGGTCGATTGTAACACGTTAAATATCTCAGAACATATGATAGATATTAACACAAATTTTGAATATATGATGAAGAATGACATTTGGAATACACACATCCATGTTCTAGCAGTATAGATACACAATAGACATGTATAGCGAAGAAAATAACTTTTCGATACCCTAAAGTAACTTTTTCTTACTGACTTAAAATTGTAATATAAACACTATCTTTGCAAGTATGTGCTATTCCTTTTGTTTAATCTTCAATCTGACCTTTTTTAAAGTAATACTGATCATCACTTAGAATTTTTAACGGTCTCGTTAGTCAAAATTTATAATTGAAGTCCAAAAGCATGGTCGGGGACGATTGTAACATCGACAGTCGGGGTCGGTTGTAACGTTTAGATGTTTTCTTTTCTGACGTTTAACCATCATTTACGGCAAGTTATAAGGTTACAACCAATCTTGACGATCGAATAATCGCTCAAACAATAGATTCCTCCGTTTAATTTTCTTCAATTTAAAATTCAGGTAAGCATTATTATTATATAAGCTAATAAATCTTATAATTCCTTCAACTTAAAGTCGGAATTAAACTTATTTTAGAATGCCTCGTACAAGAATTAGGAAGACTGATAAAGGCATAAAAACTATAAAAGAATATGAACATGCTTACAATGATATGAACGAAATAAAATAAAATAAAATAAAACATGTTTTATATTTGCCACAATTGTGATGCTGAATAATAGGTTACAATTTTTACTTTTTTCAGTCATTATTATAATTTAAAATCAATAAATATATTAATTTTGTAAAATTAAAGTTGTGTTACTATCGACCCCATGGAGTGTTACAACCGACCCGGAGTCGGGGACGGTTGTAACACTTTGTCCGCTTCTCATTTTTTATTAATAACCTGGATATTACTTAACAAACAGCGAATCTGTTGTGGCTCAATAAGTGTCAGATAAGTAAGTAACATTTTCATATAAAAAACTTTTGTTGTAACTTTAATAGTTTTTGCATAATCGTATTCCAAAGTCAAAGTGTTACTACTGCCCCCGGTCTACCCTATATTCACCCCGTTTCAACCGAGGAGAAAGTAAAATCGTAGACAAATGAGGAAAAAATATCATCGTTGAATTTTACTTAAAACAAGAGGAGAAAGGACTAAGTAATTGCTCGAAAGGAAGTGCCTAAAATACGCAGAGTAACGGACTGCAGCTAATTATGAAGAGTATTCTCGTCGAGGCACGATAGCAAGTTTTGAAAAGGTGGATGCTTATCGGGAGCAATTTTCCAGGGCGCTGGGATTAATTATATTGGGCTTCGCGGGGGCCAGCACGTATGGAAACAATGTCGGTGCGCGCCTAATAATTTTCCATCGTCGGGGGAATCGCCTGCGGGGCCGCGGAACTTTGCTCGGTGGCTGTCTTACTTCTCGCGACCCTTTGATTACCAATTAGTCAGAAGTTTAACTCTTCGGGCTAATAAGTCTGTCGACCACGCTCGACAGCCTACGGAATTGCGTTTCAGTCAGATTCGTTGAAATTTAGCGCTTGTGCTTTCAAGAAAATTGAAACGGATTAGAGCCCAAAGCTCCATGCAAACGAGCCCGGGGGAGTTATTAGAGATTGTCGAGGCAAAACGCTCGGACAAAGGAAGGTCTCACTGTTCCGAGTATGTAATATCGCGTTTCAGCTTTGGAAGAGAATGAGCACACGCAGTAATTTCATATTATTAAACTGAGTAATAGGTAATACGTAGTATTACATAATTCATGCAAACTTTGCACGTATTATCTAACTATAATTAATAATTACCTTATCACTTGCATATATTATACAACGTACATTTTACACTACGATAAAGATCACTTTGACCTCATCCTACTTTGCGGTAGGTAATATAAAAATTCTCCTTAATTACGATGGAAGGTGACCCTATAAAACTAGCGTAGAAAGTGAAGTGCTTGAGAAGATTATTTGTAAAATATAACCTATTACCCTTTCAACTATAATACCTATGTAAAATAATAAAACGGTGAATGTTTTATACGTACTTCCGTGTGAATCATTTTTAGCTGTAATTAACAATTTCCAAGAAATCGTACGAAGCAGTTTTCTTCACTTCACTTTTCTCGACAAATTTCACTGTAATTTAGATGGCGGGATTGGAACAAGCATGCAAAGTTCTAGAATGATAACGCGTATAGTAATTCTGATTGCATGCACCGCGACCGAAATTTCCGCGGCGCAAAGTTGACGGGACATAATGGCGGATCGTGATTTCTCTAGCCAGCGGACCAGTCGGAAATTATGCGCTCCTGGAGAACTACGCGTCAGTGGATAATTATTGTTCCTGGGTGCATTCGGTGTATTTGCGTTTCGAAGTTCCACAGGAGTACAAGCGGACCCCCGCGCGAGTAGCGGCATTAGCATTCGCCGCTACTCGCGGATTGCGAAAGGAACTCGGCTTTATGAGCGTTTGGGGGGATGATGCGTTGATTTATTTAAGTGCAGTTGTTCTGTGGGCGCAGCACGCGAGTTGCGTAATAAAGATTTATGAAAATTATGACGGACACTGCGTCGCGTGTCTCGCGTGCTTGTTAAAAATATGAACGCAGTAAGAGGCTTAGTTGCTTCTTTACGAGGAAACTAGTGGAAAGTGGAGAGTAAAGTTTGCGCATACGAGGTGCCATTTTCCTACCTGCAAACAGAATTTCTGATGAACTAGGCGAGACCGGGGCAGGTTGTAACACGGGGTAAATTGTAACATAAGTAAAATCTTTTGAACGACAAATCTGGTAACCCACAGCATGCGAGAGCGGCTTGACGATATTAGCACCGTTGGTTTTGCCACACAAACGAGCGTTATGTATGCATTTTGTGTTTATAACCCAGAATTTTAGTATTTAGAGCACGCGAGTAAATGTTGTCTTAGCATTTTCATTTCAATTAACAGTCATTAGAAACCGTTTGAATTTTAGCTTCTTTGTCGCAAACGAATTAGTACACTTTGGTAATTTGATGTTTAGGTTCTCGTTTGCTGAGATAAAATTCAAAAATTCAAGGTCGGGGTAAATTGTAACATGATACTATACTTACTTCGCTCTAAATGGTGATAAAGCAAGCTATTTGCTGACACACCGGTAAAAGATGCGAACAACAGATCAATTGAGAATCCAAAAAGTAGAAAAAAGTATAAAGGAAAAAGTAAAGAAGGCGAAGAAGATTTTGATAGAATTATTTGAATAAGCAATGATTGTTTAACTCGTGTATATCAAATGTTTAATAATGATTTGTGTTTTTATTTCTATTTTTTAGAAATGTTATTTGTGTTCATATTTGTATTTAAAGAAATAAAACAGATGTGTTATAATTTTCCTTGGACTGGGGCACATTGTAACAAAGATTCAGATTTGTTTAAGATGAAGCTAGATGTCTAAGTGTCCTAGATTTTATCACCGACTTTCACGCAAATTATTTACTGATTAAGGAAGACACTTTCGAGAAAAAACTGCGAAAACTTTTTGTTACAATCTGCCCCGGTCTCCCCTACTATAAATATATTTGAGATAGATTTGTGTACGAAGCTAAGATATTTTGGAATTGTTAATAACACAGTACTTGGATTCACCTAATTCTTTATGGTAACTGAAATATTCTTTTCGCTCAATGGCACTTCTGTTTTTAAAAGCAAATGGTACGACACGTTTCCATTTTTTCTTTTTTCCTCTTGTCCAATTCACCGAATTATCACAGTGAAAAGAACTGGGAGGGAAATATGTCTCGTGGGAGAGGCATTGTGGGAAATGGATGAAAGGAAAGAAGGGAGAAAGGAGTGCTCAGAAGAAACCGACATGTTTAAGGAGCCTGATACCACACTGACGATAACTCGCTTTTTACTTTTCACTCCAACTATTCCTGTGTATTCTGTGACAGTCTTGCTGACGCATCAGTCTTGCTGAGTGCTGACCAATCCAATTGGCTGGAAATGGGAGGAAAAAATCTGTGGACCGCTAAAATTAATACCAAACGAGAGCAGATCGTCTGATTCAGCACAGCAAACGAACCAGAAAAAGCACATGGAACCGTTGGAAATATTTGAAAACTTACACAACTGAATTGTTCGTCGACTGATTACTTACAGGTTAATTTAAAATTGCAGTTATAAACTTTTCAGTTTACTTAAAAATACTCGAGCAACTCGATACTAAAGGTGTTTGAAAAAGGCAACGTTTCATTATCTCTAATCTCTTGTAGAAGATAGTACTTTCGGAAAATGCAATAAAAAATCGATTTTTCGACTGCCCAGTCCTCTTAATATGATACCTATAATTTAGGCTTCTTTTCATTGGATTAGATTATAAACGTTGGGTATCTGCCATTGAGAAGGAACACCAATAATGTCGAAATCAAACAGATCGTGGCATCAATTGAATGGCGAGATTATCTTGAATAATTACAGATGTTATAGATAGCCGTACAATTGAAACGGTGTGCAGATGTTTAGACTATCATGTACAGCTCGACAATAGGTCGGAAATCTGTGTTTCCACAGCTAGATATCCGTGAAATTCATAATTCAGAGGAAACGTGGATCAACTGTAAGCGTTATTTATGCTACGTACTCCAACTACTGCAAATGATCGAGTGACGTGAATATATCCCTACCGTCGTGTGAAATAATACTCTAACTTCTTCAAGTATTTTAAAATTGCCACAACGAGCGATCCAAGAAATCACTTCTTTTTGGTCCCACGATTTTGGAACTGAATTTTATGCCAAACGATACCTTATGATGAGACATCGATCACACGAAATTTTCGAGATGAGGTGACAATAAGTTTCTGAGATATGGGAGGGAGAGATATCTCCAATAAAAGTTCGATGTACGGACTTTTATGTCATTCCGATAATTTAAACAATTATTTCCAGGACTTTTGCTGATTGCTAACAACGAATTTGAACTTAGAGTTTCAAAATTCACAAAAAAGTAAAAGTCAAGAAATGTAAATGTCTGTGTAGCGAGTGTTTTTTTTAATATATTGTCCACCATATAGATTCGGCCATTGTGAGTTTTGTTGAATGCTAACAACGAATTTGAACTCAGATTTTCAAAATTCACAATGGCCGATTCAACATGGTGGACGATATATTAAAAAAGCACCTACTACACAGACATTTATATTTTGTTGCTTGTGATTTTTTCTCTCGTGAAATTTGAAAATCCAAGTACAAATTCGTTGTTAGCAATCAGCAAAACCCCTGGAAATAATTGTTTAAATTATCGGACTGTCATACAAGTCCGTACATCGAAGTGTATAGGCTGACACGTTAACGAATCTTCACCTCCCATATCACAGAAACTATTTGTCACCTCAACTTGAATATTTCGTGTGATTGACGTCTCATCGTAAGGTATCGTTTGGCATAAAATTCAATTGCTCATTTTTGGGTGACTTTGTCCTCGTATATCGAAATGTCTCCAGTATGAATAATTTACGTGTATAGATATTAAATACCTGTTTCCTGCAGTCCTGATAGAATAATCATTGGAATCTATCTCTTCTATTTTAAACAAAATGCAAATCAACTCCAAATACAGGCGACCCGAGAACGTTAAATAAATGTATATATTGCTTACACCCTCTAGAACGCGATCAATCAAATCTATCTTTCAACACTTTCCTCTACTCAAGCTGAATCTGCAAACCACTCCACTTCCATCTGAGGAGATTTAAGACCCCTTCCATATGCGACTATACTCACTCTATCAAATAATGTAGTATCCCCTACAAGCCCCAGCAAAAAGGCAATCTATAACTACGCATACTTTCCCCTGCGAACCATAAATCTTCCAACCCCCTTGTTCCACTTAAAAACAATTCAAATACCCAGACTACGCAAAATAACGCCACACCTCTTATTGCTTTCAGAATGTAATCAACAAAACTTATGAAACCAGTCTGCGCTTTGAAACTCCGTCTTTCTGTATCTTGCGCAGCCAATGAAACAACATAAGGCAGCCTCCAGCCTCCACCGAGCAATCGATCAACTGCATATCTGCGAGATAGTTGTCCCATCGAAATCAGCGCCTGAAACTTGCACGGCTCTATTTAAAAACATTCCAATGGCAGAAGTTTGCCGGAAATTAACAAATCCCCGCGCGACCGCCGGTTGCCTACGCCAGTCGAGGATTCATGAGAGGCTTCTCCAATAATGCTGCTCGATAACGGGTGTTCCCTTAAAGGGGCCTATTTCTGGCTCGCTCGACGCGACAATGCCCGTCAGTTTGGAGAAGCTTTCGTGGAGGATCTTGACGACCGGTGGACAAGGTTTAAAGGACGGCCAGGCGCGTGTGGTCACCGTCGATTACCGAGGGGGGCCTCGTGCCGGTGAATCAACATAATGTCAAAGAGGCTAACAATAGCCCACTCGAGTAACAATTCTGCTTATCGATCATGCCGTTTGGCAGGCTTCGAACTTCACCACTACTGTTTCATTAATTATGCCGTTGCTTGCACCCCGATTCGCGACGGATTACTGTGATTTCTCATCAACGAGTCCGCCTTTAACCCCACGTCACGTACGCCTGTACCCGGGGATTGCCTGGCCGAGGGTGGGACTGCGATCTCTTTGGCTCGTTTGCGGAATTTCCTGCGGTGAAAAACGCCCTTTGCGCGTGTTCCACTGGAAATGAAGTCGCAATTGTTAACCGAATAGCTTCGTCTCCGATGTGCTTAGTAAGTTAATCCGGAGAGTGATTATTTATTATTTATTCTTCAATCGTCGAATGCTATTTCCGGCGATAAAATTTGAAAGGGCGGCGTTAATGATGAATTTTTCGCTTTATTTCTTACGTTCTAATATTCTTTAGTGTTGTGTGTTATTTATGAAGAATTTAAGGGGAAGAGTTTTGATTCTGTTAGAGTATTTTACTACCTAACACTGTTCTTCTACGACCTGCAAGAATATATCTGCGTTTCTGTCAGTAATTAAGAAGTCAAGAGTAATCTGCTGCCCTGACGGTTGATGCGAAAGGAAAGCCAAGAATTTTCTTGTCCCACACGTCGACACGTGATGCAGACCTTTCGCCGTGACGTATATGTCATGTGGCACGAGGAAATTGCAGCCCAGATGCGAGGTATGCGATTTAATCTCTGCCTAATACCATTAATAACTGTGCAGTAGACGCGGCAACTGTGTTGAATGCCTATTCTGGAATCAGAACAATTAATTCGTCAGCGTTTTGCGCGATGACGTGAGCGGCCACCGTCGAAAGTAAAACTTGCTGTTCATCTAGTAATCCATTAGCCATCAAGGCTTCATCGTAGCATAAAATTGCAAATTTCCGTAACACATATACTGTGTTCGTCCTTTGTTAAAATATCACCACTGAGAATACCAATTATCGTATGAATTATATCACAAAATGGGTAATTAATTCAATGCAGTATATCCTGTGTCCGTCAACTATTTCAGTTTCGCCACCAAAGAATTTTAATTGCCACATAATTTAAATACTCTACTCACTCGAGTATGTGATCATTTAATTAATCCAAATTTAAATTATTTTTCTCGCCAATTCGCCTTGATGCTTCCGTCTGCATCTCATCCTTCCCTTCCATCTGATTTTCAGCACGATTACAAAGTTTCTCGCAGTTCCCCAATCTCCCCGATGAAAGGGCTAGAATTCCCTACGACCTTTCGATGTTCGTCGACCTTGCCGTGATCGTCTATGATCGATCGCGCGGCCAATTGCGTGATTTATGCGTCGAGGACCAATTATTTTAAAAGGTTTCCACCTAAGGGACCGATTCCTCGGCGATACCCTGTCCTTATCGATTCGCGGTCGACCTCCCCCGCACGGCATCATTCTGCTGCTCCTGTCACTTCTCTTCCTCCTTTTTCCTGCCCCCTTTCAGCGGACCTGTATTCGCTGAATGCGCGACTTGTGTCGGGAATCCGCGGGCTCGTCGAACAGGAAATTTATTCCCCACCCTTTGAAACTGGAGGAAGCGATGAACCGCGTCCGTGACGAGTATCTCGTGTATCCCCATTATTCCCCCGCTTCCCCCCGATACGAATTCCCATTGAATTATGCAGGCGCATTTATGCAAATCGACCGCAATAAATTTTTGACGGCACGTCCTGACGATGAGTGGCTGCGAGCCCATTGTGATCCTGGTGATTAACATTATACGCCGCGCTGGAATTTAGCTTCAAGCAAGGTTCCTTTGCAAGCCGCCAACGAGACTTGAAAAAAAAAACGAGCCCTTTGGTCATTTTGCAATTCAATCCAGAATGAGAAATCAGAGTAATGTCCAATATTCCGAGCCTTTAAATAACATTTTCAGCTCGATCATGACACCAGCACCATAGTTTCGATGCACTGGAAATTCGTGACGATAATATGTATAACAATCGCGTCTTGATTTTCATGAATTAATTAACGGCGATTAATTAATTAATTAGACTTAGAGGGGCGAGATCCTCTATCCTCTTTAGGGGCGACGCACGAAAAAACTACACAGTTTTTACCCATGGGCATTATTATATATGGCTCAAGTTTTTTTACAGCTTACTGAAATGTTAATAAATAGTTGAGGGTAATGCTTATCGGTAACAATTTTGTAGTTTTTTATACGTCGTCTGTAAAGAAAGGCCTTCCGTAAGGAATTGACTTTCTAGCCGAAAATACCTCTTAAGGGGGTATTCCACCGAAAAAAATCGATTATTTTTTGATTTTCTAATAGTTTAGGGTTTCGAAAATATGTCCCTAAAATATTAAGGTGAAATTCGAAAAACTCCCACAGTTATAGGAGGTTAAGGCCGCAGCGTGACTGGCAGTCGTTCCCTCGACTCATGTATCTAAAGAGGCTATGACTGCCAGCAGAGAAGAGAGAGTTGCCCAACATGATTTTTTTAAGGTTTTCTTTGCGGTCCTGGTATAGCAGATTAGGGGAAAGTTACAGAAATGAGTCGTTATATACCGCAACTTCAATCGTATAGGTTGTAACTGCTTGAAAAACTTTAAACGCGTTTTTCTCGAAACAATTTTTTTAAATCGGGCCCACATTTTTCTTTACAAACTACTGGACCGATCGAGCTAAAATTTTACGCACATTCAAAGTGAATGTGTACCTATAGCCCGAAATAGAATTATATCAATAGTTTTAATACAACCTCCCCACACCTTGTTTTCAGTCAAGAAAAGTCGAAAAAATCAAATATAAATTTTTAAACAGCTGCCATGTAAGCAACAATGTCCGGGTCTTGGTTACATCTAGTTCGGGTGATAACTACACTCGTATAGATTAAAAAGATCTTCGGTACTTTCGATTCAGATGACTACTTAGGACGGCCGAAATTCGTGCGCCCGATGGGGCCGGTTTTTTGATGACATGACCTGCGCTTCGGCGTGTAACTTGCACAAATTTCAATATAACGCCTCCCAAAAATTTGTGTTGATAGTTCCAAAACTACTAAATACGTGTGCAAAACCCTTGTCCTATAGGTGCGATAGGTTTCCCAGAATTAATTTCCAAATATCACCTTCAAAAACGAGTGTCTAGATTAGAATAACCCCTTAACTGAAAAATGCTGGACATTAGCAGCGACTCTGTTACTGACTATTTCGCAATACCTTGAAGTCACTATTTAAAAGGTCCGCTATCAGTCGCTCCTCGGCAATCCCCCGCTGCACAGTGCCATCCTTTATTTCGTTTGCTTCCACGCACCGTTCACGCTCCTAATCGATATATCCAACAAGTACAATCTTCGCCCCTGATTAGTGGGATTTTCCAATAAATCTTTCTAAAGAGGGCCGACAGATCGATACAGTCCCGAACGACCCAGTTCGCCGTTTCTTTTCTACCCTCGTTCGACCCAAAGTTGAATTCTCGTAATTACCATAGCGGCTCGCGACGCGACCAGCGATATAACCGATTTCCCAGGCACTCGATTCTTCGTGGCCCTTGTGAGCTCGGTTTACTCGCTCGAAATGGAATAAAGATAACGATGGTCGCACCTGGTACGTCGCTTATTAAAAGACACGGGGTAACGTGCCTCTAAAGTGGATGCACATTTGCCCGTAACGCAGAGAGTCTTTGTGCATTCGTGATAAGTGCAACGACAAATTGACCCAGTTTAATCCAGCGCATTCATACGGTGCACACAGGTATGAACGAGCAGGCGACAGAGACGATGGAGGAGCGCGACGCGGCAGGTAATAGAAAAACGCCGGGCTCGCCGTGGAATTTTTGCAGGCATTTTCAATTAATAACCACGAACGTATCGAATTCGCGGCGATTCGCTCGCCCCCCCCTTCCCCCCCGCCGCCATTACATTTTGTCGCGCTCCCAATTCTACTGGAAATTGTTCTACCGACGGTGATCGAAACCTTCCCGCTGTCTGCTCCCATGTTTCGCCGAGGACACCACTATTTTAATCATTTCTCGCTGCAACACTTTTGGTGACTGCGTTCGTGGCTTTCAATTGTGCAGGATTGGGCATCTGAATTCTCCATGTCCTTTTAAGCCTTAATTGTTTCATAACGGTAGAAATCAGTTTGAGATTGAATATTAAATTGCAAAATGATTTTTTAGCTTAAGGTTTGTAATTATGCAATCACTTGTTTCTGTTCTTTTTGAGAGTGAACGAAGAATTACGCTAATGGGCGATGTAGATGCTGCAACTGCACTTTTGCAAGCCGAGATACATGGGTTTGGTGTATAATTCTGAACGATTATGTAGACACACGCGAATAAAAAAGACTCCGGTGCTGCGTCCGCGGAAAATTATACGGTTCCCCTTGTTTACGACGTTTGAGACGAGAATATTTTCTACTCGTTAGAACGGCCATGATTTCCCTTGAAATTTCATCAGTCACCAGCCACGAGTTTTTTTACCCGACCTCGGAAAGTAATTTTAAATTTTCTATCGCTACGGGGGCGACGAATTGCATTATCATTGACCTACATGTGGACGAATAGTAACGTGCCGCGCGGAATACAATTGCGAATGAGTGAAATTCTGACTGATCTGGGAATAATTACCCGGCCTCGTTAATAGTACAGCTCGCCCCCCCCCTTCTCTATTTAGTGTCAAACGACTCGGTGATTGATCAACCGCTATCGTCCATCGGTAATTCATAATTTCACGTCGATAAATTCTTTGCCGTCGCAAGCTGGGATATTTTGGTTCGGTGTATTTTTACGCTTGATTCGCGTGGACGGTTCTCTGGCCGAGCCTAATACGTTCGGAATACTTTCCGACGCATCGGAACCGTCGTTTACAGGCCGATCGCCGGCGTGCATTAATTCGTCCCGATGGCAATGAATAACATTTGATCGGGCCGCATCGCGACGATACCGCCGATTAAACCAGCGAAAACAAAATGGAATTTATGGGGCTTTATGAAACGTTATTCAACCAACTGTTCACACAGTGCGCACCGGGGATTTGTAGTATTTTTTCCAAATGCAAATACAGAGAGTTTGTAGAGAGTAAAACGGAATAATTTAATCTGACTTATCTTTATGCAATGTGACCCCTTTTCCAAAGTGCAACGGTGTAAGTGTAGTAGAAAGCGACAGACCACGCTATACTTGCAGAATGAATTAGAACAAATAACTTTCAAATGTTTTCTTATCACAGCGAGGGATGAAACGAGCTTGCAATAACCCTCCGCTATCACACTGGTTAAAAGTGACCCCACATTCGACTTTCAGGTAAATTATGTTTTTAAAGTAGGTATCTTTGAAAGTGGTAATTTCATCTACAGCTAAAGGGGCTCTTCCCGAGCGAGGGAATTTTATTTATTAAATTTATTTTATTAAATTAGAATATCGCGAGTGTATAATCATACATTTTTTAGCTAAAAATTTGAAATATTACAAAAATCGTGATATTTTAAGCCAAAGAAAACTTTTCTGCAACTCTTATTCTATCAAAATTTCGTTAAACTTGATGATACTTTAAATGTTAATTTCAAACAGCAAACATATGTTCTACAATGTCCAAATTTTACTACAGAAATTTTGCGACTTAGTTTAAAAGATAGTTTTTAAACAGCAGCTGATTGAAAATTGGCCCAGTGTGACAACTACGTTTGAAGAAATAGGTGTGACAATGTAGCCACTAATTAAAATTCTACTTCCCAATTCACACTTTACAAACGAGTTAAAAATTTCACAACAAGTAGCCACATTTCATCGAAACTACCAACGGACATGACAGCATAAGAACGAATTCAATCTTCAAACAAGAAAGAGAAGCTAAAATCGCTGTACGCAACGAGCCCCCTGTAAATGTTTACTAACATTTCCAATTTCACCCACACCCCTTCACTCACATGCCACAAAACTTTTACAAAAGAAACCGACGAGAAGCCGCGCGCTCGTCTAACATTTCATGACTGATTCTCTCGTGTCGTCCACCTCGTCGATTTTCCTCTCGCCGGTGCCAGTGGACCCAGCAGGCTGGAAGTGCACGATCATTTTCCTGTCACGTACGGTGAAAGAGGAAGCCGTGAACCGCCGCGGATATCTGTTCGATAGGATATCGAGGGGGCAGGGAGAAATAACGCTGAGCAACGTTAGAGTAGGAAGAGGAATAAGGAGATTTTCTTTTCGCCTTCGCGGATAAAGCCTTGGAAATGCATTCTCTTCCTCTCTTCCATTCTCCCTCCGATACCTCCCCGCGTATTCGTTATCTTCGACTTTCGTGCCCACGGCACGATGCTCCGTTTCCTCGCTTGTTGTCTCGTTGATTCGTTGTTTTCACGCTGCCGCGCTTGCTGCAGGAAAGGAAACGGAAGGAAAAGCATACAGAGTCGGTGTATAGCCGGCTGGCTTTGTGTACGGCGAAACCCGTCGCAAAATCATTCTGTTTGCTAAGCAGACACGGAGGTGGGTATAAAACCAGACGGATCGAGTGTTTTTTTTACGGTTCCACCGGAAAAGGATGCAGTTTCGGGCTGGATGCAGCTCGGAAGAAACAAAGAACCTGTGGTATCCGACGAGACGGACAAAAGAGCTCGGCTTCCAGAACAGAGGCACCAGTAGAGTTTGATCTTTTAGAGGAAATGCTTACTAGGCTTGAGTAATAACATAACGAATCTTTAATGCTTTTGCGTCGTATTCTGTTAAAGATTGCGATGAGCAGAATTTTTGTTTCTTTAGAACTTGGTTTCGGTTTGGATGCCCCTCAAGATGTTACTATAATAATTTCGTTGGAACGAGGGAACTTCGTCTGTTTCGTTTTTATCCGAGTTCCGCCGCAATTAGGCGATAGCAGCGGAGTAATGAGCACTTTGAAACAATCAAGATCGTCCTTCGCGTTTTAGAACTTCTGTATAAGCAGAAAGTTCACCGAGTTCTCCGGTTAACGAGTCTTCATGAAAGTCCAATGCCTGACTCTGTATCGACCTCGCTACTGTGTATCGTCCGCCCAAGAATGCCCAACTTCTACTTAAAGTGCTGTCCCCGCTACTCGGCTTCATGCAATTCACTTTCCTCTTTACAATTAACAATTTGACTGATTAACTCTCTTCATCGAGAGATTTCAGACGTCCTAACGGTATTCTTTCTCTGTAAAACTTTTTCCATTAAATTGCGCTGTTCACGATGAATCGTTTAGATAAAAGTTGCTTTATCAATGTAGAAGTGTTTTACGCGAAACGTGGGTTTATGTTTGTTAAATCTCCGATTGCTTGTGAACAATTAGGCAGGAAACAGAATTTGGTGTAAAGTAGGTATGTTAAAAGAGAAAAGGACTAACGTGTATAAATTTGTAATTAATAGAGTGCTATGAGGGATTCTAAGAAAGTAAATTTTAAATTCCTCGAAACAATTACCACTTATTTTTTCTTCTCGAAACGATGAAAAAATTGCTAAGATGTCTCGTTATAAATTTCTTTAATATGTTACGAAGATTTCACATTGAATACACTTTCAGTTGTACCGTTTGTAGTCTAGCAAGTATAGAAATAAGAGAATTACAGTCTCGAAATTCTATGATTCTTAAAGAAGCCAACAATTTCCTACCCTTTCTGATTTATTCAAGGAAACGATAGCAGGAATTTTCAAATGGAACGATACGGAGCCCCAGGATGTTTAAACATGTATATAGGTGCAGCATGATATTCTCTTCCAAGCCGTTCAAGAATAAACACACATTGCTCCTCGGCATTCCTGTAGAGCCACGACGAAACGATCATTTGTCTGTATGCATTGCATTATTCTGTCCGCGGTGTTCGATCGAGAGGAAAGTTATTTTCCACGCTTCCTCTCCGCCAGCCACTTGTGACGAACGGGATATCAAGCACCTGCGAGCTTTCGAGCTGACCCATATTGTACCATAAATATATCAACTATTCAAAAGACCGATGCGCGGGGAAATAGATCGACCAAGCTTTTTTCTCAAACTGGTGCACAACTCAACACGAGGTAGTGGAAAGCGTATGACCAAATACTATCACAATCTTCTCGTATCAATTTCAACTGCTAGCACATTCTTCCAATTTAATATACCTACCTTCGTCAAATGTGCTGGCGAATACAAGGGCAATAATATATTTATGCTACTCTGGTCTCAAGCATAAATTTATAATTTGCAATGAAAACCTAAGGAAAAAACTAACCAAACGGTGTACTTTAAGGGGAGCTGACATTTTGGACGCATCAAAATCATAGCTTTTGTTTAGAAGATTGTTTTCTTTTAAATAATAAACTCGATAGAAAATCTGATTAATGGCATATGCAATGCAAATATTTTTATCTACAGACATTTTTGTAACCAAATTTGTCTGCTAAAAGTCAGATTTTTTTTTTTAAACACTCACCATTCCCACAAAAATGAACCGAGTAAAACTACACTGAATGAAAAATATTCAGATACTTCTTTAGAATCACCTACCAAAAAAATCAAATTTCTGTCCAAAGAATTACTTACGAAATTCCTTCTGATCAAATCGAAATCGAGTGGAGAGCGATTGGAATGGTTCCAGTACATTCGCCTCGCGCCTTCCCAGTCAAGACTCAAGCCATCGATTGCACGCGTTCAAGTACAAACGATTATTTCCCCTTCCACGGAGACCAACACCAACATTATTCCTCGCGGTTCATTTTCTACACGTTGACACCGATTTCCCGACCTGCTCGGCGGATGTGAAACGATTTTTCATCGACTTCCGACCACGCTTCTTGATAAGTGAATATGTAGCACCTACGAGGTCCCAAGCTGACCCATATATCGCCTCTCCGGGTACGTTAGCCTCTTTCGCCCCGTGAAACGCCTTTCCTCGATACAACCACTGTAGAACAACCTGAAAAGCTTGCTCCTTCTTGCGACCCTGCGATCTCCATTCACACGTGTCCCCACACTTGTACCAGAACAGTGAATACAACATGAATGATGTCCAACAGAGTACAGCTGAAGCCGATAGTTACTAGCGTTAATGGTTCCTACAGTTTTTTCCTTAAATTATAGGTCGTTAAGAGGCGTTACTCTTTTAATAAATAATAATTTCTTGAAGAGGAAAATTTCATTAAGAAAGCAATGTATTTTATTAACTTGCAATGCATATCAGTTCCTTATTTAATAAATATTCTTAAGTTGAAGTTTGGTAATTCAATTTATTGCAATTTAGCAAAGATTCAAAATTGGGACTATAACGGACAAAGTTGAACGAAGATTGTGGGCCCGCCTTCAAACGACGACACCTCTTCAGCGCAGGAAAGATCTCTCTTTCGTTCCTCCCTGGGACAGGTTTCACGGAACGCCGCGAATCGATATGCAAACTTGGAACACATTCGCGTCAGCGTGAATGCCAGGACATAAATTGTGGAATAGGATTGCCAGTCCATTGGCAGCTTTGGGCATTGTTTTCGAAACAGGATTTACAACGTTCGCCGGGAATTTCTAAGCCAGTAGATTTATCAAGCGGTCAACCTGCTTCACTTTTGCGCAGAGGGTGGTTTGATTATTCCTTCGTGGACGTAACCAATGCTCGCAGGTATAAGCAGGTGATAGGGGAACGAGAATTCGTGAAATTGTAAGACGACTGCATAGAAGATTTACGATGGAGATATTGTTAGAAATATATGAATTTTAGTGAACTATATGGCCAGCGGGGCGGTTAAAGTGATACGTAAAAGTATCCACAGATCATAGTCTCCTTTTTCCGCGTTTTCGCCTTCCAAGTGCTTGTAAATTTTGAAACCGTAGCAGTTTCTTGGCACCCTGTCCAGTGTCGTAAAATGAATTTCACCGCTGCAACTGTGTTTCCGTCCTGTTTCAATCGACTAACATGTTCGGACATTCGTCTTGCATCGTTGCATTTTGTGTCAGAATTTGTCGTTGAAGATTTTTGAAGAATACAGAGAGCACACAAAAAATCTTATAATACATTTTACGAAGAGGAAATTATTAATTTCAAAAATACAGATGTGGCTGTAGGGTAGATGTACCGTTTGTGGGCATTGCACTGTTTTTGGCCATGTGCATAATTATCTTATTTTTAAATTGCTCGCAGATCATTATTATGTGGAGAATTTCATATCATAAATACTTTCTTTAGTATACCGCCAGAAATATATAGACATATTTCTTGCTTACACGGAAAAATATTATATATTTTAAGAAGTAACCAAAACTGGTGCAATACCTTAAAGTGGCCAGAAACGGTGCATCTACCCTATTTCGTGATATTAAAATTAAGAATGCAATCTAGTTTCTGTATTTCGAAGAATACTATATTCCTAACAATTTGTCGAACTTTGCAACAATAGTCTGCGAGAATCTCAGATTCTTTCGAAGAGTGCAGAGCACCGACAGTAATTGCTTTGGCAAAGAGGCAATTTGTCAATCCTGGACGAACGTCGTCTGTCTTTCACGACGTCGTTGACAGCTAATCCATAATTTAGCGAAGATTTCAGGTAATAAATCGACATTTCAAGAGAGCATTAAGCAATTTCTTTCGCGAAACGAGAATGTTCTTCTTCTTTCCGTCTTTAAGTTTCACGATAATTCTTCCTACACTCGACAGGTACTGAACTTCAACGTAACAATTGCACTGGTCACTTCGGAATTAAGTTTTCATTTTCATATTAATAGTATCTGTCTGTGACGATTAATTTTCCAGTGGCGTTTATTCGTACCAATCAGAATTCAGTGACCAAATTGTAGACGCGATCCAAAAATCGTAAACCAGGCCAACATCCGATCGCTATGCATGCAGAAGTTCTCTCTCGCGTGCGACCGAATAGCTTTGCATTCCTCAGCATTTAACGACCGACTTCCATCGAGAATTGTGGTAATATACAGGCTAACCTCGAGTTCCTACTGCCAGTGCAAATTACTGCCACACAACTTCATGAATCAATATTTTACACTGGCTACCTAATTACTATCGCCTCAGCATTTTCGCACTCAGAAATCTCGCTGGAATACCGAATTTCTGTCCCGCAGTGAACACTAAAGCTTTGATTATCCCAACACCGTTTAATTAAACGTTTAATTATCCGAACATCGTGCTAGCAAGTGTTCAATCTTCAAACAGCTTTCTAAGGACAGATTTTTTGCAAATCAAAGTGGTGAATTCAAGGATGAACGTCAGTAACATTAAAAAGAAGCGAAAATCTTTGAAAATTAGAGGAATGAATCTTTATGCAATAGTAAAACCACCTACAAAATTTTATAATTATTGATTTGGTAGTTTTTTACATTTCTTAACTTCGAATTTAACATGTACCTATTCTTATAGGGAAATGCAATTTTCAGAAATGATAGGTCAAGGTTTTGAAATCTTTTGGCTAAGATTGCCACTGAAATTCATCCTTAAATGGTTGTCGGGGGAAGTGTAAAGATGAATGAATTTTATTTTGATTGGATATAGGGAGGTTTGGATTTTGATTAAAAAAAGTGACATTTTAAGTGTGTCAACTAAATGCATGTTCTAGAGGAAAAAGTATAAGGAACTTTTATGTTCATGTGGGAGTTGTATTATAGAAGACCGATTTAGGAAAGTTCAAAACTACGCGGACTGTGTCAGCTGTCGATTGCATCTCTCTTATGCATAATTTATGGTCAAGTGTTGACTTACCGAAGTCCCAGCCTCGAAACGTTACGGGGGTTGTAATGAAGCTACAAGTTCCCGCAAAACATCAAGAAAAAAGAGGAAAGTGCAATTATTTGAGAGGCGAAGTATTGATTCCTATGAAATTAACCCTCTTTCGTGCAATCCTTAGTAGCCTCGATTTCGTTTTCTTCGAAGGCTTTATACTTTCAGCTGCTTTCCAAGTTAGGACTACTTTTACTTTCAGCCCCTTAATAGTTTTATATTTCCTACTGAGTTTTCTATTTGCAAATAAGTTTGATGGAAGTTTGGAAATATCTAATAATAGTTTCGATGTCATTAAATTTTAAATTTGTAATGTGCACCATATATATTTAACAAAATTAACTCCCACTTCCTGATACAACAATATGAAGTATTGAAAGCAGAAAAAGATAAGACAAATTTCTACCACCATAATCGTTAGTTGTATTACAATCTCAGTTGTTATAAAAGAATATCAATGATTACATAATCATTCGAAGCTTCGAACCACCAGTGCACAGAATACTTCTGAAGATCTACTTTCTTGATATTCAAAGGCAAAGCAACCCACAGAAACCATCGCTCTCATAGAAATTCACGAACTGACTCAACCCGAATTCCTCGATGGAAAGCCACTAAAACCACAAGAGTGTTATTTATAAAAATACACACGCGAAATCTGAATAAAGGCGCCTGCGCAGTTAGCGGTACGTCAAAGGGGGCCTTCGCGCGCCAGCACTTCGTAAATCTTACTGGATTTGGTGGTCAGGGAATATAAAAGTGTTCGTTCGAAGCAGCCCTTGAACTTTGCCCGAACCGAATTCGAGGCTGTGCTCGACGACCTATTAAGCCGTCTGCTAAATGTCGTTAAAAATTTTGAGTTCGACATCGATCGCGCACGACGAATCTACTTAGCAAAGCCACGCGGCTCGTTCCAGTTTTCTCCAGCTCTCCTTTCTGTTTCTCCCCTCCTGCGTTCCGCCTTCAAGTGAGTCGCTGTAAACGCAACTTTTCCAGGTTGGAGAGGCTCGATATTGCTGGACTTTCAGATGGACTTGCTTCTAAGCTGCACGCAGCGCGGGCAAGGGAAACAGAAGTTAAGAAGGGAATGATTCGCTCGCGTGCCACGACCTTTGTGCGATCACGGCATGCAGTTGATGAACGGAGTTTAAGGTCAGGTTAACACGAAAGCGTAACAACAACCCCCGACCTCGGCTGTGCATCGATGTACAGGGGATGAATTACAAGCCCCATCGGGCATCGAGTTTCGTTTTAATTTTCCCGAGAAACCCGTTACATCGCTCTACGAACCACCACTCAGCCTTGTAAGTTTGGATAGATAGTTCGGCTTTTTTTTCTGTTTTAAATTGGGTTTTTTTGTTGGATGTAACAAATCAGGTTGGAACGTGAAGAACGATATTGTAACGCGTGGGTTGTGGCCAGCGAAACAGTATATGAACTTGCAAAATTTTTTACTGTGCCGAGGCCACTTTTTGTCATATATGTTTTCTGAAGTTGTGCAGTGGGCGTGGGATGTGGCTCAAGTGTATTGTGAGGCAGGTTTGTTGAGCGAGGGATTGGAGTGAATGGGAAGATTGAATTGCATTTTATATTGCGAGTTTTTGAATAAGTATGAATAAACTGATAAGGAGATATAATAATTACTGGGTAATACAAAATGTGTAATTATTCGCTGTAGTTTTCAACAATTTTCCTCGGTAAAATGGATGAGTAATTGAATCGCGAAACGGATCAATGCCGCTGTGACGATGCAATTTTTCATTATCAACACATCCCGCGCAAGAAAATTGCGGAAAAGAGGAACGAGGACAAATGGGATTTCTTCTTTAGACGCGACATAATTCCAGGAAATAAATCGTGTTCTCTGCTTCCACTGCGAAAGAGAAATATTTGAAGCTGCGCAGTCGTCGAACAGGACTGCATCAGTGCTTGGAAAAAGTTTGAAAATAAATTTTACTTTAAAATAGAATTAATTTGCCAACTACCTATCGGTTAATTAAAAGCCCGTTTTCAAATGTGGACTCGTAAATTCTGCAAACCATTTTCTATAAATACAAATCACAACTAACGCAAAAAACCCAACAATGAGCAACGAATTTTTAAAATCCCGATCGCACGTTCGCTGGATCTTTCCACGTCGAAAGTTTTCTCAAATTTCTCGGACAGGAGGTCAGAGTATCACCGCCGGAGGCGAAGTTCGAAGTCCGTTCCTGTATCCCGAAACCCGAGGAAACAATGTTCACCATTACCGCAGGACACAACGCGTCAGCTCGTCGGGCACCGGTATCGATACGCGCCTATCCACGTCGTGATCTCGGTGCACTCGAAACTGTCGAGCTCAGGTAGCCTCGGGCATGTCTCGATAATTCGTTCTGTACCCGACCACAGATACAAACGACAGGATTTAATCTGTTATACCGCACCGACGAGATCGACTCGATGTCTAGGACAATTTCGGATCTGCGGAACGCAGCAACGCTATCGATCCTCGCAGTACCAAGTGTCCCCTTCGTAACAACACCTTCTGCTGGCTAAAAAATAGCATTATCCACGTGTTCCTGGGCGCAAAGTTTACTTCCCCGCTATGTGCACAGTCGATTCTGATGTGTAATCGATATTGGTGCTGATGTTGGTACATTAGAGCCTCGATTGGAAGGGTAGGGCTTAATCGAACACTCGGTTAGCTACCTGAATATCAGTTAGATTTTAGATGGATGTGTACTGATTGGAATAGTGTTATTAAATGGAAGGGTTGTTTGCAAGGACGTCCGCAGACTTTTTCCAGGGGGGAGGGCGGGCGATAAAGGAATATAGTAATGAAAAAGCAACCCCGGTGATGCCATCGACGAATTGGATCACGAAACACGCGGGGCGAGTGGAGTAACCCTCTTGCTTTTTTTAACCCATTTTGTAGTGCAAATTTAATTAAAAATTTAAAATTGAAATTTAAAAATATTCACTTTTTAGTGTAAACTTAACAAAGATTAGTTTTTAAAAATAAGCGGTGTTTTCTCAAAAGCCAGGGTGGACTACCCTTATATGGTTGTTTGCTATGTGGTATCTTAGCGATGCGAATAATATGTGGAATAGATTGATTGATAGATGGCGGAGGAATTATGGTAAGAAGGAATCAGTGAGGTATAGGTGGAAGTGGGAAGAGTAACGCGGAAATGGATTTTATGTTAAGA
Source organism: Andrena flavipes (assembly GCA_963971345.1). Classification (NCBI taxonomy): domain Eukaryota; kingdom Metazoa; phylum Arthropoda; class Insecta; order Hymenoptera; family Andrenidae; genus Andrena; species Andrena flavipes. The sequence goes on from OZ020482.1 coordinate 52,341,353, forward strand.
TAACTTCCTCGGGTAAGGTGCTATGTATAAGTGCTCTTCCTTTTTAAAAGTTCATATGCTGCAGCGAGCAAGAAATTTCACAATATTAAATCGATTTAGCTTTTTTTTCTCGTACACGTGGCTCACTGTCTTCAGATATAGTGGATCCTCTCTCTAAGAATTTTATCTCGCATTGTTGCAATTTTTTACGAGTTTTATAAAAGTTGATAATACTTCGTGCAAACTGTTTTCTATACTTTTTTTTATTCACTTGAATTCTACATTCTCCTTATTCTTTGCGATACGTTAAAGTCATGAGAAGCTCCTTCAATCATCCTGGTGAATCAGAGTAAAATATACGATAAGGGAGTAACACCTCTTCATGATAGATCGTTCTTGGCAGAGTTTCAAAAATGACGAATCACAAGGGGTGAAAGCAGTTGCTCGTCGCACCACTCCTTCCACCCCATAACTCAAATAATAAGCGAAAACTCACATTAATTAAATTGGAAGCATAAGAGATTCACTTGTCTCGAACCTATCTTCCATTCACATTAAAAATACTAACACAATGTGGATGAAAGTATTAGCATAAATACAGAAACATTAATTATTAATATTATTTTAGTAAAATCTGGTGGACCCTTTTTCTGTACAGAAAGAATTCAGGAAAGTTAATAATCCAGATATATAAAATACATAAGCACAATATCTGAAGGAAACTTATCTTTCCCATCTTTGTATCTAACACTCAATAACACTTGTATGTTTTACAGACAGCATGTGCTAGAAATGTAGGAAGAACATTTCCAAATATCTGCTTGGAAATCTTTCGAAAGCCATTCAAGGTGTCGAAGAAATGCTCTGGGGTGGCGTTAGCGAGAAGAAAATACGGAATCGAAGGGGTTCGATAGCGAACGACAAGATTACGTTCTACGCCTCAAACACGTTACACCCGGAAGGAGCAAGTTTCGACACGAAAAAGGCAGGTGGAACGGAGGCAGAGAACAAGGAAAAGACCGACGCGAAAATACAGGGCATTCTTCACGAAGTCTGAAACTGTGTTGGCACACATAGATATATATATATATATACATATATATAGGTATATATATATATATATATATATATACACATATATATACACGTGTTTTTATCGACGTTATACGACAGTTCCTCTGAGAAAGTAGACTAATGACACGTTCTTCTTTTTCCATTGTACATACAGCACTGTGAGTTGCTCGTGCTACTTGTAACGTTTGCTGAATTTATCGCAAGGGAAATCTATGCCATTAGAAAACGAACATTTTAGTGAGAATTTTAATACTTCCCTACTGTTTGCAATATTATAACATTACTCACAACTGTCTAATGACATTCGTAAAGACGTTACTGTTAGAATTATTTATCTTTTTGCTCCAGACTTGCAAAATATGAGGGTTAATAAAAGGACAGTGGTAGATATTGGTCAATTTTGGACCTGGTTCGCAACGAAAGTTTTTTACAGGCCTTAAGGAATCCAAAATGCATAATTGTTTACCCTGGAGACGAGGGAAAAGTTATAAAAAAGAAACGTAAAGTTCGAAATGTTGTCGTTAGTAAAACTCCGTTATTAAAAATATTCCCAATAACAGACAATGTTGGAATGAAATATTTGCTAGAAAAATAATATTGTTAAGCAACAGCGTTTAAGTTAATATTTTATTCTGTAGGTATAATGTCATAATGACCGAGTACACCAGCGTGGAGATTCGAGTTGAATTTCTGTTTCCTCACTTATCTACCATTTTACTTATGCGTTTGTAACTCGTAAATTACAAAAGATATCGAAAAAATATTTAAATAAATGTTATACCGTTTCTGAAGGTCTATATATCTGTCAGTAGGAATTTTCGAAAAAATATATTTTTTTTTAATATTCGGGATAAATAATTATGCATTTCGGATTCCTTAAGACCTGTAGAAACATACCCTGTAAAAAACTTTCGTTGCCAGCCAGGTCCAAAATTGGCAAAATTCTACCAATGTGCTTTATAGTACCTACTGAAGATTTATTTTATTCCACTTCACCATCGTATCATTAGAAGTTCTTAGAATTAATTGTTTAACCGTTCGTAAATATTGAATTCCTTAACTACCTTTATTAAATAAAGCAGAATGTCAGTGGAACTGTTAATCAAGACATTCTTTGAGAATTGAAGGTTCTAAGGTAAGTGAAGGTTAAATTAAAACTCGGAATTAAAACGCAAGAGAATTATGAAATTACAAAGCTGGAGATTGAAGGACGCGAGGGGTGAAAATAATAAGCAGTTGCTTAAAGCTTTATCGGCTGGAAATACTGTTTTTGCGATAAGGTGTTCGAATTTCCTCCCGTTAAGTATATTATGTCGCGATGCGCGGCACTTCAAAGCACATTGACATTCCATACCCACTCGGCTACGGTACAGTAATTAAATTAATCCGCCTGGCTGTTTCGGTGCTGCATCTGTGTCATATAATTATTAATTACTGAACGATAATTGCGGAGAGCGATGCACAAAATATTCCTGTTGGTGTTTCATTTCCCAGAGCTTGTTAACGTGTTACGCTTCGATTATTCCGGGAACCAGTGCGATTCTTATTGAATCGAGGTCTTCTTGGACCTTATTAGCAGAGAACCGGTGGACTAATTATATTGCAGCTGTACTCCCTTCAGATATAATAATGGACTATATTGAGAAAAAAATTCTCCGCTTATTTCCATCATCTTTTCTCGGCAGCGATCGTGTGACTCGAGAACGTCAAAACAATAATTCGATCCAATTAATTAACTTCATTCTGGATTATTTGTTATAGTAGATGATTTTCTATAGATCTTTGGTTGCCTAGTTTGGTAACACGAGGAGAAAATACTTTGCATTGATATTAAAATGTTTTATTATGTTGGTTTAAAATAGAATTCTCATTGAAACGTAACAACTTGCTGAACTTAAAAGAAAGAAGCTCTCTGTTCAATTCCTTTTTCTCGTACAGCTGGTCGAAGTAATTCTCGCGTAAAATATGCAATGCAATTCATTCCCTAACCAAGCACTCTCTGACAAGAATAATAAAAATTAATCCACCCACGAGCTGCTCCGTCTTGTTTTCGCAAATGAAATTTACACGTGGTGTTTCAGTGTTTCGTGTGTGATTAATGGAACGATGCTTTTTAGATATTTAACAGGGAATGTGTATTCCTGCTCTTCGTACTTAGGCTACGATAAAACGAGGTCAGTGATATAGCAATGATTACAGTGTAGTAACGTTTTGTTACCGTTATATCCTGCTACTGATGATCATAAATGAACCATGGTTCACAGAAGTAATTCAATCTTTTCATCGTATACCTACCTCTATAGTACGTGAAACTGAATATTCTTGATCGAAACGCTATTGTTTTCCCTTTTCACAAAATTTTCTTTCCCCTTTCATATTGTACTGATTAATACTACCTCTGCACGGTTTTCTGTTCACCGATTAAAGCTTCCTTCACGTTTGACAGCTCATTGAAACGAATATTAATAATTCACGTGAATTATAACTCGTACAATGTAGAGTTTCGAAGTAAAAGAATCCAAATTCAGGAGGATATTTTTTAGATAATAGTTCCTGCTATTATCTAAAAAATATCCTCCCTTCTCTCCTGAGAAGTAAAATCTAAGAAATATAAATTTAATGATTTTTAAGTATTAGAAACTATAAGTTTTATTAATTTGTGTATATACCGCACGACCATGATTAACTATTTGTGTATCCCTTCTACTTATGTTTCTCTCTATTTATATCTAAAAAATAAGTTGAAACCAAGCACGAGCAAATGAGTGAATACAGTAAACGAACAGGCGTAGACACAATCATACTAGAGTCACTGATCTCAGAATCGATTTAACAATCCCCAATGTTGGGCAGGGGGAGGGGGGGGGGGAGGGAAGCTCGTTAGCAACAGCAGGCCGACCTGCTTTTTGCACTGTGCATAGACAAGTGTCTATGCTGTTTCACCTCGATATATCGTTTCCCTTCTCTAGCTACTGCATACCTGAATAGGATTTTATAGGAGAAGACAATGACCCCGATGAACAATCCTATTGACGCCGCGAAGAACAGTGAACTCAAAGTCTCTTCAGTCAAGTAGCTTCCGTGACAAAACGTTGTACGTTAAGGATAAGGATTTCTGAACTATGCAACTTTGGTTCGATATCCTTTTCTTTTGTGCCTATAGGTACTAGAAAGAGTGACATTTTTAGTCCCTGCCACCTTGTTTAAAGAATTGTTTACTTGAATGAGACAGTCGACATTTTGAAGGCTAATCTAAGTTCCGTTTTAAAATTTTACAGCACTTAATAATTATATTAATACTGTGGTCTTTAGAAAACATTGTATATTCCCTTTTGTATTTAAATAATACTGTGGCGTTCGTATTTTATAAGAAACCTCAAGTTTTATATTGACACGTGCAAAATATAGTATTTTATAATGGTAAGAAATGACACAAAAACAGAAAGTTTTTACTGTAAACTTAGAAGGTAAGAAACTTTTAGAAAGTAGTAGAAAGAATTTTAATTTTTCACATATTCTAACACAAAATTGTTTCACCGCTGAATTAAATATAAATAAAAATACAACGCGATAATATTGTTTCATTCCTTCAGGTGCTTATTTTGTGATTGTCCTTCTAAAAGAGTTACAGCAAGCCACAACTTCACTTCACTGTCGCGTTATTAGAATTTTCAGTTTTGCCTCGGTGTTACGAGCCGCAAGAAGTACTCTTCGTAGCAACTTCTTCTCGTTCCCACTGTGCAAACAAAACTGACTGCTCGAAGCAGCGGTCGACTTTGAAAGGGTACTAGTGTTGGTCTCGAAAGTCAGGAAACACAAAAACTGAAGGGTAAACAGATAAGAAAGTTAGGAGGCAAGGCCAGTGGTAGGTATTCAGCGCAAACATCTGGCCATTTCTGTTCAAAATTTACAGACGAGTGAAGTACTAAAAGGATTGCAGCGTCCACTGGATTCGTAAATACGCTTGTCTTTTAACTTCCTTTTTTCCACTGGCTCTGCAAAAGATACGACGTGGAATATACATGACATACAATATTTATTATAGATAAAAGGGAGGCACATATCTTTCGATTTGAAAGGGGAAGAAATTGAAGGCTGCGAGAAATTGAATTCTGTTATAATTGAGTATTGCAATCCAATCTCTGGATCAGTTTTAGCATGCCCCATAATTCTGGCCCACAATTATGCAAATACAAGAGTTTTTACTCTAAACTCCCTTTAAAACTCCCCGCATGCACCGCCTGCTTGCTATACCATCTGACTTTTCACTCTAAATTCATTAAACTCGCTAAAAATTCTGTCTGCCATTACACCCTAACTGTCCTTAAGGACTCTTGTCTCCATACACGTAAAACACCCTCCCTTAAAGCCACCACTTAGTCAGCCTGATGTACACAGGCATTTCCTAAACGAAGCACCGTTCATAATTACTTGAAAGACTCTCCTACGTTAGGGACAGCAAGAATTACGTTCTTGGTGGGAGAAAATTTTGTAAATTTTTGATACTCCATGTTCTACAATATTGTGACGTACGTTATAAATAATAATTTCAGTGAAAGAATATTGAGGGTTTTAAACAAGATTTAAGAAACACTAATTCACTAATAACTCTGAAATAGTCTAGCCCCACTATCAAATGAATAGTTACTATACTAAAACTTTCTAAAGAGTAACAAATATCAACAATCTTCCAGCACATCATCTTGAATAAATTCTACTTGATACCAGATTCCTACTGAGCACATCCATCCATCAAGAACTCATTCTAATTTCGCACATAATTACATAAATGGAGCAAACTCGGAGCTGGAGGAAGTTCCAGCCAAAAGCTATCGAAAACAATCCTCTAAGTATTTCTCTCGTTCCAAAAAAACATTATAGTCATAGATCGATGAGACGGGCAGAATATAAGGTCGACGAGAAAAATGCTTTGGGAAACCGCTGCGAGGGAGAATTCTCAAGGAATTCGTGAGTTTCAGGTAGCTCCATGATGATCGACGTTCATGGAGGGAACTACCCAGATTCCTCTGTGCGAACCATGGCGAATTGATGTCCCCAAGGACCAAGTTCCTGAAGCCCGATGTATTTCTAAGGAGAAGGAACTGTCACCTAAGTGGACAGCGGGGTTCGCGAGGGTGGAATCGATAACGATACAGAAACTCCATGTACACGGCGCTTGCCAAAATGGTTCTGGCAATGCGCGCGAGCAACGATTTTACTCTGATACAAAACCGAGGAGACAGATTTCAGAACGCATTTCGTTATTGATTCCATCTGAACGGGCCAATTTTCTTATGGGCAATGTAAACAGCGGCGTAAATAAACGTTTTATGTTGGATGAATTATAAACAAAACGAACTTCGAGTCGAAGAAAATTGTGATTTAACGCTTGGGCATTTTGATTAGAATTGTGATTATTGGAAATATGTAAGTGGAGTATTTTTTGGTTTCCTTGTTATGATAGCTGCGGAATTTAGGATATTAATTAACTGTAAAATTAATTCTCAGGAGATTATTTTTAGAACTTTCGTTTCGTAGCTAAATGATAGTTGCAAGAATTTTAAGAATTTTAATTATAAATTAGTTTCTTCTGTTGCAATATCAGCGCAGAAGGGTAAATAGTAGTGGGATATTTATTCAAATTGATGTGGTGTAGTATTTTCAAGGGAAATTGAGCTTTTAAAAGGCAGACTGGAAAAGTTTCCAAATTGTCTGTACACCATACACTCGACGGGAGTAGAGGAGTGTGTTACTATCTAGGGCCAAGGGGGTAATCGATAATAAAAGGATGACGATGAGAAGGAAGCTTGCCAAATCGATTTCCTCGCTGGAATAAAAATAACATAATTCTGCTCCCAAAGAAAACAGCATGAGCAGATGTTTCCTTTGCGAGAGCAGGTAATCAGAGAATGATTTTTCAGTTATTGGAACTGCTCCCCTTGCTCCATCTCGTTGCATTTAAAATATCCATTACCACGTTCACAAAAACAGGCTGAACAATAGTTATAACCCCTTGGTGAATTCATTGGCGATTTGTCTGACAGGGTGTTTTAGCCATTAAGTAAACACAAGCATGGGAATTTTTCTTAACAGATACACAACCTATACACATTTTATTTTTGTGCTGAAGAACTCATTAAAGTGGAAAATTTTTCTTCATTTTATTTTCTTCTTTGCACTTTCTTATAATAAACATCAGCCGTGTGACAGTGTAATTTAATAGGTTAATCAATAATAAAATATATTATATTGTACTCGTATCATCACAAAATTCATATCAATATTCCTATTAACTCAGCACAAAATATTTCATTCTACATATGTTATTTATAGCCTCTTTAAAGAGACTGAAATCCAGTAGAAATATTTATAAACACGAATACCTCAATAAATTAAAAATATGCCACTTGGAAAATATTTTTCAAGGCACAGAAACTTTATTGCTCCATGTTAAATCATGAATCAAGTGAGGTGAACCTGACACCATTTCGCATGGCATTAATAATTTATACTACTTATATTTCGCATTTCACCACCAGAAATGTAAGCTATAAACATTTCACATTACATACGGGATTCGTGGAAAATCATTTAAAGCAAGACGGACGTACTCCAGTGATAGAAATGGTAAGGTTCTCGTAATCTATTAGAAATTCATGAGATAAGATTCGTGGAAAACTAGTTTTATTAGTGTTTGTAGCAATTGGAATTGTATTGGCTTCCTGAAGTTCGGTAAGTTTTCGCGGTGCAAAGCAAATTCGAACTACGGCAATAAGCAGGGAATCGATAATGAAGTATGCTACTCCGATCTTCTTCGATACGTTACCTAGTTGGGGATTCACGGATCTCTGATTGCTCGAAAGCTGCATTATGCACCTGAGAGGGATCACTTGGTTAAAGCTGCCGTAATCTCGTGTGCTTGAATGGAGAAACTCATTTCTGCTAACATCCACGAATTTCGACGTTCTGGGCAACTTCTTAGGGAACAAAAACTTGCACGATAAATATCAAATTACCTACTTAGTACCATTCCATTAGAAAGAACGATGACAAATGGTATGCTCAATTAGTCCTCTTTAATTATCAGAGGGCACGTTTAATAGCTTTTTGTACTTTCAGTAATTGTAAGTGGAAACTGAAAATGAATTCAATTATACCTTGTACATGATGGTTTTATAAAATCAATTAGAAAATAAACGATTATTTTAGAAACAAAATTAAGTTAAGGGGGATTCTCGTGTAACAGTCCCTGAAATTTATGATTATTTTTGGAATAAAACTATTACTAATATTGCATTAAACTCTATGGAGATAAAAGGAGGCATCTTTAAATTTGCAGAAAATATATTTTTTTATGTCGATCCTTCTCCTTATTCATTAATTATTGTGGAATCTCTTCGACGCTGTTTGCGTCAGGTGTAGCACCTGTCACAGTCATCTGATTGTGGCAAGAAGCAAATTTTCTTAAAGTTAAATAATTTACGCTAGGACTGGACCAAAAATTTTAATTTTAGTTTTTATTTATAATACTTTATTTCGTCGATATAAAGAATAATATGAAAAAATTGTCTAAGGAAAAAAACTTATTTTTCCTTTCAAACGCTATAACTCTTTCTATTTTCCATTTTTTTTTTCTTTAAAGTGCTAACCTAACTTTAAAAAAAGTTCTATTTCTTTTGCAATCAGATAACTATGACAGCTGTCACACATCCCGCCAACAGGAGTTACGTCATCGAAGAGGCGAATAAGATTCCACAATAATTAATAAATAATAAGAAGGATCGAACCAAAAGAATATTTTCTGCAAGTTTAAAGACGCCTCCTTATATCCCAAAAAAGTTTAATCCAATATGATGAAAAGTTTTTTCAAAAATAATTCTTAAATATCATTTACTTTTGGGTCTGTTAGAGTGACGAGAATCCCCCCTTAATGTAGGATCAAAGTACAAAGCTGATGCCCACACTGATCAGTTGATAAACCGTTAAACTCCCAATAAAAGAAACACACTAATCAATTAGGTTGATACGAAAAGGCATCCAACATCTTCGTGTACATAAAGCAACAAACGTATAACGAAACGAAAACAGTTGGCAGAATTATTAAAGAAATTACTGCTTTAATTTGCTATTCACTTTCACTTTAGTATCTCATCCAAAAACACTAACTCCAACAAATCACCAAAAACCTTCAAACCTAAGTAACGTTTCCTTTGATTTTCAAAACAACTAGAACAGCTAAAGAAACCTGATCTAGAAAATAATATCACCTTACGTTTGCTACTTTCGCCGTTCCATTACCAAGAGAACACCGACGTTGTACAAAAACCTTCAACCTCAAGGTGGAGTAAAATCGATGGCTAAAAGAACTCGCGCAAAAACAAGAAACACTCGGGCACTCGCGTGCTTTCTGCATAGCCGAATGATCGTGACAACGAGGTCAAGATCCGAGACAATGGGACAGACTGGCAGCGCCGAGCTAGTATTGCTTAATATCGCGAGTAGCGTTGCGCAACGGCAATCCCCTCGTGGATTATGCGTTTCCAAGGTAGGCTTACGAGTCCAGTAGTGTCGGTCTAGTTATGGTCAGACGTCGGGCAGCTTCGAGGCATCGGCGCGGGTTTCCGCAATAATTTCCCGGTGACCCTTTGCCGGGATGCGACTCGAGCACCCTCCACGTATCGTTATCAGCGGGTGCATCGATAAAACTGGCTCTCCGCGGAGCATTCTGTGGCGTTAGGCGGCGTCGTTTCGTTTTCTAACACGCGCGATAACTCTTCGAAACGTTCCTCCCTTACGATCGACAAAGCAGAAAAAGAAGACGAGGGGGCTTATTCCTGGCAGCAAGTGGAGGAAGCAAGCGGAACGCGGAGAAATACCGAGGTCAAAAATTCAGGTCCTGTAGTCGATAAAGAAAAATGGTGGCCCGATAATAGGGGACGAGAGTGCTATCGTAGTAATTGCTGGTGGGAACGAAGTTTCTTGCAGGAACCAGAGGCACCATTGTGGTGGAAACCTTTCTCGTGGCGTTTTCTTGCCGTTCCCGTTCCATCATACTCGGTTCAGTTTTTTCTTCATTTTTATTTAGTCGCAATCCTAGCAGTTTCTTTTCCTTCACCCGTTTTGTTTAATCTCGCCCACTTCAGCTGCTGATGGCGTTTTCTGGTGTTTCTACTTTGTATGGAGTGCACGGTGCATTGTTACAAAGGACACGTCTTCAGGGAGCTGTTTAATAAATTTCACCACTTTCTGTCGCAGGTCATGTTTTATTCATGGCAATGCTTGATCATCCAGGTTTATAGATCTTGCTCTTGCAAGGGCAGGGTTTCTAGGGGGTTTATAGTCTTGTGGACTTTTGTCTGCGCGCTGGTGGTCAACAAAAGGAAAGGGGACCTAATAGAGTCAGTTGGTCGAAGAAAGTAGGTGGACAGATGCATTTTATTGCATCCACGTAAAGTGGGCAGAAAGAGAAGGTTAGTCAGTAGAGCCTTCTCACCCTCTAATTGCAAAGCAAGCTATCGTACACTAAAAGTCAAACTTTTCATCAACCACAAGTACTTCCTGTAACATATAATATAAGCTTCCCAGTTTCATAAACAGCGTTTACAGACATCCATGATTAATACCCTAAAAAGCTCTTAAATACTCTGACAGGAAGAGCACAAAAAATTTCAAAGTGGTATTTGCTAAGTAACCCCATGAATTTATCAGTGAACGCGTAACGAGTAAACAGAACGGTGCGAGTTGCTAAAACAATTCAAGCATGCCGCGGTAGCACAAATTCCATGCTGCTTTTACATCTTTTACCTCCAGCTATTTAAATTTGTACCAATTCCATAATCCTATCTATTTAATTCCTCTGCTCCTCTATTTTTCCCTCCTGTTCCTTCAATTTCTCATTGCACTCTTCCTCTCTTTTGTTAATGCCTGCTGCCATCTGCTTATTTCTCCACTCCTTCCTCCTCCCTTTTCGTCTATTTCCTCCCTTTTTTCCCCCTCTCCTTTCATTTCCTCTTTTTGATCTCCCCATCGCCTCCAGAGCTCCTCTCCTACCTCTCTGGGGCTCTCATAGAGCCGTGTTTTCTTCTGCGCGCATATTAATGCCTGCTAGCCAGAGCGTGGCATGGCTGGAAGAAACTTTTCCGCGGCGATGAAACTGTAGGAACAACCGCGGCGCTCGCAATAAAGGAAACAAATGTCTGGTGAATACACAAAACCAGGCTTGTGGGAATACTTCTGATAGGATTCAATATGGGGATCTTTTGTTGCTCGACGTGGAAAGTTCGCCCCTTTGCTTGGTCCCTTTCCCTCTCCCGGGCTCTCCTGTCCTTAATTATACATCGCCAGTAAGGGTACGCGGCTTGTTTAGAAAGCGAAACTTAGGTCGGTGTATCTTTGAAATGTTAATTAAATTCCAGGGCAAGCATGCTCGGAATAATTGCAAACAATCTGAACAAATACCTTCTATAAATACATGATTTTTCGATTAATCAGTGGCAATTTCAACTTTGAAATATCTGCCTGCTATTCCTCGCTGATTAAACATCAGGTACACTGCTAATTATAAATTTCAACCCATTTCTAACATAACCGTAAAGGAGATCATCTATTATCCTTGAATAGAAATTAAAACATTTGGACCTAACTATAAATTTTAGCTTACTTTCCAGTTCACTATTATAACACTGAAAGGTAGGTAGAATTATATTTTTCATATTTTACCGCGAACATGCACAAGATAAAAAGAAATTTGGCACTCTTCGTTACACTGACTTAAGTTTTCAGAATGTAATACGTCGCAGTTGTTGCGCATTAAATTCTTATATCCCACAAGTGTATGTTAAAAGTATTCAAGGAAAATTGCACTTTGCGGGGGGGAACTGGACGAGTCGAGATAAAATTTTCACAGAATGCCACTTGCCTCGGAGCGTTCCCACTAACGTGGCAATAAAAATGTATAAAAGCATCGCCGATAAAAAGCTGGATGCCGGGAAAAAGCTAAATCGAATGGTTTCCAATTCCTTACGCACGTTCTAATTCCAACTTTCCCCCGTCCGAATGTAACGTCTGCATCGACGAGTAAATTGCGATTTAAACGAGGGAACTTCTTTCTTCCGAGCCTATATCCGCTCGCGTGTCGTCGTATCGACCGGTTAAAGCGTATTTTACTTGCCCGCGAATAATTGGATTGCCGTGTTTTATAATACGGCGTCGTCGGACGGGGGAACGCGAACGGCTTAAAAGTGTTTTCTAGCGTGACACTCTTAACTCCGTGTAGGATTTGCCATGTACTTCGGCTGAAACGTAATTCTGAAGGCACACAAATGGTTCGTGTACTGGTAGGCTCCCGTGCGGATCGTTTGCGCTACCGTTCAAATACAAACTGCCACATTTTTAGTCCTTTCAAACATACAAAAGACATTAGAAACAAAGGGAATTTCAATGTAGGTACATTGTGGAAAAACCCCTTTGTTCCATTTAAACGGCACTGGGCTACGAAGACAGTTTTCTTTCTTTTCCACAGTGGGACGATTCTATTCGATCCCGTTTAATAAAGATAATAATAATTCTGATTACTTATCTCTTAATTGTTTTTAAATTCAGTTTCCGGCGCAGATGGTAGAATTTCGTGACAGAGAGCCAAATTGTCCGCTTATTTGTCGCAGGCTTGATTTACAGAGGAACGTGAGTTCGTCAGAAATTTGCCAGTTATTGAATTTCACGGTAATCTACGATGCTAATGAATTTTCATCAGGAGTAGCGGAGATCGATGATGACTCCTATGTGTACGTAATAAGTGTGCCCTCTACTATCGATTAATATACCGTAGACGTGGAAGTAAAATGAAGAAACCTACGTATAACTTTCATTGGCCAAAGCGAATCTCGTCCATTATTAATTTAACTTTTCCTGTCTACCGTAACTATGACAAAAATCCTTATATTCGCATAACCTATTTATTTCGTTAAGCAAGTACGCTAACAGTATACTATTATAAAATTCCCTTGTTCGTTTCAATATAAATAATCTTGGAAACATTGGATAATATTTCTAATAGATAATATAACAAGTGATCAGACAAACATCGTAAAACTCGTACTTCTGCGTAGAATAATGGGGCAATTTACACTAATTCTTGCAAGGAGTCTACGATAAGGTAATAACAGTAAAACACAGGAAATGTTACAATAACGAAAAAGCAACAACGAACTTCTGAAATGAGACAATATCCAAGATTATGTCCTAAATTGAGCCACGTTCGTTATTGGTGGTATATTTGTAATTCAATTTGAAGTGAAACACAAGACTGGGGCACGCTGTGAATTATTGACCTCCGTCTGACCGCATACTGGGCGTTACTACTTGCTCGTTTTATCGGCCATGGAAGCAGCTCAGGAAGAAGATCCAAAATGGAGCCATTGCTCAGCTCTTTACCTGCTATTTTCTCGACCTATTATTCCTACAGAATAATTATTCATAAAGTCGTGTTATTACGCCATTACAGTGTACGACAAGTTTCGTTCCATTTCCCTCTAACGATTTCTTTCGTTCAGAAAATTTGCTTCACGAGCTAATAGCTTATTAAAACGCATCGCGTGCGCGTGTTTAACGAGATACACTATCAGGTTACACAGCCCGCTCTCACAATAAGCATTAGCTATTCATACAGTTGGCACGTGTTGCGAAATACTTCATCTCTTTGTACGTCGTGCCTCTATTATGCGCTGTATTAGGCGTTCAGCTGCGAGCTACTTTATGCAGGACAGACTTCCTTTTATTCTTCCTTCTCAGCAATAAACGTCACTTTATGTGGATATTTATTACGGATGCAAACGAGGGACCCGAGCTTTTGGAATAGGTAGGTACTCGTGGCGCGTAAAAGACGGAGGCATTAAAATAAAGAGAAAAATCGATACAGCAGACTAATCGCAGGTGTTTACGAATGTTTCGAGTACTGGTTGGTAATGGATTCACTGCGAGCAATTAATCTGAAATTTGTGCAAAATTGTTGTGCAATATAATGCATTTGCCTTGAACAAGTCGAATCGAGTCGAAGAAGCAATTCTAAATATGAAAAATGGAATTAACTTGATTTAATGTGATAGAAGACCGCCAAAAATTGATAACTTGAACGCAATGTATTTTTGTTTAAAACCAGAGATCCAAAATAACAGATATTTAACAAAAATGGAAAATGTCATTAAGTAAAAATGGACAAAAACATTTATAGTGTTTATTCGTAACCAAAACTCATTTAATTAAACATATTAACTCGTACCATAGCTTTTAAAATTTGTCTTACAACAGTTATGATATCTGTTTAAAATAAAATTGTCTTGAGTTTGATAGAAAGATACGAAGTTATGATTAATACTACTTGTTGGATTTTTCATTGATATATCAGAAAGGAATTTTAGAGTGCAATGACACTGATTGCTCGAGTGATTGTGTGTTATACAGGACAATTTCGTACGCGTCGCAATGCAATTCTGAAAGCAACTTCGTTGGCACGGTTAACAAAGCACATGTCCCACGATTGGGCTTTGTTACTTTCACTCTTCCATAGCCGAGCGTTAAAGCGCATCAACGAGACGTCCATCCAGCTAACATTCACCGAATGTACTCGCAGACATTTCCAATTTTACTCTCATCCGTGTCATGCGTTTCGAATTTTGACGTTTTAATTAGCCGTATTTCAATTTGCCCCCGAAATCGCGGATCCATGAAAGCGACCGTCGAAAACAAAACCTTCGAATGCATTTCGATTCCCTATCCACGTAATTCCTGCATTATTTGCTGCAAATTAGACACAATCCCGAACGAGGAAACGTCATTTGCATTATCGTAGCACGTACAACTCGAGGGCATAATTTTTGTAATAACAAAAATACACCAAAGTAGCAACGTAACTTTACCGAACCTTTTTTGTTACTAATTTTTTTTTATCTTATAAATATTACTGAGTTAATCATGTAACATTTTAAGATTATTTCGGATGCTTTGTAACAAATATTTATTTCGTATACCACGCTTGAACCACTAAACATTAAATTAGAAAGGTTAAAAGATATGTAAATTTAGTAACGTGTGTTTCTTGATTATTATATATTACGAATGTTTTTGAAACACTGCGTTTCCAGAAATATACAAAGTATTATAATATTATATTAAAAATAACGGAGCTTTATTCAGCGTTATCGGCATACCTATATTTTATGGAAATCTTCCTATTCGAGTAATCCTCTCACGTGTGCGATTAGCCTCAAGTATCCGATGATCATTTATTATAACCACTCGCAAGTATATCGGATTGGTAGAGCGTGGATGTAATAGCGTAATCGTGGCGTAATTCCGATAAAGTGCCTGTCAGTTTGTATTGGCGATCGGCTCTGTGGATTTCACCGTTTGCTTTCGATTTGCCTCCAGCGACACCTAATGGAACGTGTCGGTTGCTATATTGCATTAGTTTGTTGATTCCATTCAATGACTCCGTATAGCAAATGCACGTATGTTTGTAGAAGCTGTTTGAAAGCCAAGCTCCACAGTAAACTTGTTCAACGGCCAGTTTTCAAAATATTTTACCTCACCTTAGAATTCTAGATAAAATTTCTCTGATCGATGGAAATACAATTAAAATTCTCGTGGAAGTAGCTCCATAAAATAAACAGCACAATATTAACCTGCTTTTACCTCCCATCCAGATCAATAAGAGAGAACTAGCAACAGAGATAACTTTCCCCACGACTTTCTACCTAATTGCTTATCCATCGCCACCGCAGAATTATATTTGCCACCAAACCGACCTAATCGAAATTCGAAATACCATAAAATCCAGAAGTATAATATTCTCGTTTCTTTTCTTAGTGAACCACAATTTAGAAACAAAATGATTTAATAGAAAAGTGGATCTTTGACCAAAATGGGCATTACGAGCATAATTTTATTCTTAATAACAATTTAAATCGAACGTGAGTCTCGCAGCGCAGTATGGCAATCGATGAAGCACCAGCTCTCCAACCTCAGGTCGAAGGAACTACTTGGAGTGCAAATAACTTCTCGAATGTTACGCGAGCGATTGCAGCAAAACCAGCTCACAGTTTGGATTTTGCAAACGTGGCTGAGATAACGAGGCACAACTGTACTTTGCAATTAGCTTAGCGATGTACACAGAGTGAATTACGGCCCTCTCTTTTGAGCTGTCGCCAGAAACTAAATTACGGCGCGCGAGTGACTGGCCACCCTTTCGGCGATCCTAAATTTTTCAGCCACCTCGAACGATGAGAAACTGATGTTTCCTTCCTTTTTTTCTTCCGGGCGCATAGAGAATTATTCATCCCCCCGCGGCGGGGAACGCTCAGGAATACGCGACTGATTGTCCTTTGGAATTAATACCCGCGGGGTTCATGCGAAATTCCATGAATTCTTTAGTACCTTCACATCAGAGAGCTTCTATATATCCGTGCATCGCCCGCTTCCCCGGTCGTTCGAGGGAAGGAAATTTGAATTTTGGGTCATACGCGTAGTATGCATAACAAACTTTCCAGCTGAGGGAAAAAAATCAGCAGAAACTCTGTGCCACTTTGTCCTTCGACTGCCGTGCCATGCTCGTGGCAAGGGTGCTTGTTGTCTTTCAATTTGAGTCATGTGATACGATGCGGCAACAGGGGGAAGTTACGAGCGTGTCAGTTGGAAATGTGCAAAGGAATTATGTTTAAGCAGAGTGTACAGAATTATAAGTAATAGTAGCTTGAGGAGTTTGATGTTAGAAGAATGACTCAACTACGTACAAAGTATTTCATAATAAAATTGTTCCGGTGATTATGAAAGTAGTATAGTAAAAAAACCCAAAATTCAGATGTCTCTCATTTTATGTTGTATTGATTTATATTTCAATAATATGAAAGAATTGTTGCAAAATAGCTGTCAAGTAAGCAATGACACGATAGTGTCACTTTCGTAAGCATTCGTGACAGTTTCGATAATGATGTACGTAAGTTATTTGTTTTCTGGAAAGGAGAGTAGTGTAGTACCGACCAAAGCTATTTCTCGCTTCTTCGAGCAGATATTAGCAGATAAAACAGATTTTCGTACAAATTATTAATAAATGTGTACTATGATGATTAAGTTTGACATTAGAAGTTTGACATTTGTTCGATAATAGACAAAATACTTTTTAATACGCCCAAACGTAACAATCTAAATATCTCAAAACAAAAATGAAGGACTTACACGACTTCCATAATCACCGGCACAATTGCTTGTACACCTAAGCTCTTTAGACTGTGACAAGTGAAAATAAATTACTAGGGACAGCTTGGTCTCGCGTTTAAGCTTCAAAAATTGAGAAGGGCGGACTGAATAATGTTATTAACGAGGTACATGGATTTATAACGAAGTTGATAAACGATATTGATCTTTTGTTCACAGATGTTGCTGTTTTTAACGTTGTGTTGGACACGTAGTGTCTGCATGATTTAGAATGAATTAAAGTGCGAAAAATTCTGGAGAATTTTTCTAGGGAGACACATTTGTTGTCAACTAAAAATCTGACTATACATGTTACGATCAAAGTATACAGTTTGGTAATATAGAATATGTAGCTATTATAGAAGAGTAAATAAATAAATAAATTATATACTTATTTTACATATTCAATACATTACAGAAATTGTAAAATTACTTTACTATACGAACTATATTGAATTAATAAAAATTTCTACATTTCATAAGAAAAGTTTATAAAACCCCGGAACTCGTGTTTTCAAATCTTCCAATTCCCACTTTAATATCCACGTGTGCACAATTAATAACTGCAAGACACGTCCAACTGTGCGATAAAGTTCAGAACCTATCACCCCAATCTTACAAGCACATTGCCGAAAGCTCGTTGCAAAAGGAGTTAACGAACCATCCTGTCTATTTCAGGTAAGAAAGCACTCGCCATAAGAGTGTCCCTACTGTCCCCATTATCTTGCTAATGGAGCGTAAGCGTCCATAAATTTCAAGCTGGAGGGTTGCAAAAAGTTTGACAAATTTCACGTGGAAACCCACCACCAATCTTATCGATGACAAAAGCCGGACGACGGGATTATGCGACGCTTTAAGAACGGAAGCGAAAGACGAGGCCGAAAGATATCGGAGGAATCTGTCTATCTCCCGCGTATCTGGTCAAGAATTGGTCGCTTGTAAAGTATGATATCACTTTCGATAATAGAATATTGATTTCCAATTAATCTCAAGAGGATGAGCCATTGAATTTTAAACCGGGTTCACTTCAACGTCTATTATAATACGCGCGCGATGTACATGGGCTGCAACCTAGTTGCAAAAGCAGAAATCTGTGATGGAAGCTCTCAAGTCTTAAGCGAAAAGAATCGAGGGAACTTGAATAATACAGCTTTCGAGCACGATATGATACCATTTCTACAAATTTTCGTGCAATGCACTTTGGGATTTGAAAGTTTCCACTTTAAGGGAACGAATGCTGTGGATTCCATTATTATTTTATGGAACTGATCGATATAGGGAACGTACGTACGATGAAAATAAAAATGGTATGTGCACTTTTGCGAATTTAGACACTTTTAAGGAAGATGTTTGAATTAAGTTCACTGACTGATTGGAACTTTTTTGCAAATAAAACATTTTCTTGGTCTCCAGTTGTAGAGTACCTTGTCAGTCGCATTGGTTCCTCGTCGAGGCAGAATCATCTCATTGGCAACGCGTTCCCTCGTAATGCCAGACGAGCTGTTCAACTTAAAATTATATCACGCTCTTTCAGTTACTTTTTCGCTTCTCAAACGGGCGTTCACGAAGTCGTTAACTGAATTCTCGCAAACTTCCTTCGGCTCTTTGAGCGATGTGCAAACGCGAGAGCGTTTTCTCTGTTTCTGTAAGGAACTCGCCGCTTACCGAGAGCTTCAAACGAATAACGTGACGCAAAAATATCGGTTCTAAGGTAGCGATTCAATATGCACTTTGCAAACTCTGCAGTCCCTGATCGGTCTATGCCTCGCAGAAGAGGCGACGTGTCATTTTCACCTTCAACTGGAGGAACTTTTGGAAATAAAAATAAGAACACACACGGAAGGAAAGTGATGCGGATGAATACAAACAGTTCCTTTGTGGACTCCGTACATGCAGATAAATGTCAATAATTTCGAGTCAGTTGTGCTCGGACAAAGCAATAAGGTTGATAAATAAATATCTCGTGGTAATATCAGACGAGTTATGATATCGTGAATAAAATTTTTAACTACTATTTTAAACTACGATCTTTTCGTGTGATTCAACTATCAGAAGATTGAATTCCATTAAAGACTGTACAATTAAAATTCGTTATACATATTGTTACCTAATTTCAAGTAAATATATTTAAGCATCACGATATTATCATCCATTCCACTTGATATCTCAGTTGTACAACTTATATAGAATATATCAGTTTACTTCATGGCTCGTTGGTGTATCGATATAACCAACAGATCTACAGCTCGTGTCATTTTAACGTTCTAAACTTTCCACGTTCTAAAGTTCTAGATGCTACCTTCCCTTGCGTAGAGTGATTCAAGAAACTAGGCCGAGCCATAGTTATTTTCTACACGGGGATAGTAAAAATCGTTAAAGGAAAACTATTGCACTCGTTTAGCCACTTGAATCATTCTACGACCACGTTGTCACAACTTTCTTCATTTGCCTCTAGCAATTATCTCTATCGTTCCTTGATAAACAGCTACTCGATTCAGGTTCAGAATCACCCCCGATTTTTCAAGCCAATCGACTTAGTCTTATTTCCAATCGCCCTCGAATATTACGCGACCCAATCAGCCGTTTTAAGGCCCAGGAAAGAAATATCGAAACTCACCTTGTCTTCCGCGTCGGAGGTGGCGGTCTCGATGCTGGAGTCCGCCGATTTCGCCGCCACGATCACAGCTTGCTCGGCCCTCGACATGTATTTGCGGGTGGTTACCTCGATTTTCGTCGCCGCCGCCTTGCAAAGCTCTGTCAACGTCAGAGAGAAAAAAAGGTGCTCTTAAGTTGATGCCGACAGACGAGCTGGGGATCGATACGCTACCTCCCTGTCAAGCCAGGGAAACAGGATTGGAAGTTCAAAGCTTCTCAGAGTGACAGCCTCGGGATCTTCTTCAACGTGGAATTGACTGGGATTTGAAAAGCTATCTTTGGATCGGAACTCCATTTTAAGATTTACCCATTGTTTCGATACACGGTGTTGCGGAAAAAGAGGTATTCTAATTTATTTAACAAAAACTGTAAGTGTATACTATCTGACCTTTTTACCTGCGTATTATTGTATGTTTGAAGTAATACTCAGAATTTTTTCAACTTTTTATCGCACATATACACAAAAAAAAATTTTTTTCGACGGGCGTTGGTGTGAGAACTGTTCTACTTAGTCATCCAAAATCGAAAAACTAAGGTTTATTTTCATTATTATGTTTATCGTTATGGCTGGAACCACAGAGGCCCCCTAACAATAAAAATTTACAGTATAACCGCATTTTGAAAAAAAATGTTCGATTTTTCCTCATAAATTTAACTCTTTTCGTCCTGTAGAATTAATTTTATACAAGATAGAAACTCGTCCGAGGTTCCAACCATAGTGACAAACAATAAAGAAAATAAACCATAGTTTTTCCATTTTGGATGACTAGAAGAGTTCCCACATCAACACCCTTCGTAAAAGAATTTTTTTCAAAAAGCTTGCGCCACCGATTCCATGTGCGATAAGAAAGTTAAAAATTTCTGAGTATTATTTCAAACATACCTTAATATGCAGGTAAAACGACAAATAGTATAAACTTATAGTTTTTGTTAAATAAATTCCCGAAGATGGCGTTGAAAAACCATTAGTTACACTACAGTACCTACCCCCTTGAGGAGGACTTGAATATTTCTATCGGTCGATACTGCAATAGTATAAGATTTATCATTCAATTTTCAACTTTGGTTTATTTGAAATTTTCTGTAAGTTCTCTGAAATAATATAATTTTACCGAAATGTAATTATATTGAATAATAACAACCATCCTTCAACGCTTACATTTTATTCGTTTTAAAAATATTTAACCATTTTATGTTAATGAGAAGTTATAATACTTTTTAGCCCCATAACATCCGGCTGATAAAAGCAATTCAATGTGCCTGTAACGCGGTAAACCAACTTTTCATCCACCACCGTGCGTGCGTTTGCATTTTTCTAATTAGCAAAAGCCTCTTGTACTTTCCTTTTTTAATAGACACCAGGAAGCTCGCGTAACTTTGGAATGGGTTTGCGGTGAATGATGTTCACGCGTACAGAGGGTCATCAATTTCAACGCGAACTTGCCAGTCAGAATCGAGTTAGCTATCGTTGATTTCGTTGAACCGCGGCCACCTAACTCAGACCACTTTTAAAAAGCAATGGCTGACCTAGTTCTGAGGATGAGCTCCAAATTCGGCTTTGTCCGGTAGGAACAGAGTTGATTTACATGATTAATTAAGTTTCGTACCAAACTACTGAATGCAAGAGCCGCAGCTAAGCTCTTTCGTAATTGGTGCAGTGCTAAAATTACGCGTGTACATTTTATTACACCCAGTGCATAGGAAAAGAAAATATTTCACCAGAAAGTATCGTTACGAATGTTGCGCGTAGCCAACTATGCACCCGTGTTAACCTGTCAGCTGTTACTTATCTATCCGAGAAAAATAAGCACGAAGTGGAAACCACATGTTGGATGAGCGGTTCAGTAACTCGTATTGTGCGTTGAAAGTAATTAATTACTCGGGAAACTGTGGCGAATACGTGTCATATGTGTCACGGTTCTATTAATTCGTTAGAAGTTACAAAATATTGTATAATATGCTGTGCTATTTATAACAGTGTCCGCGTGAATGCCTCCGATCTTTCATTGAAATTAAAATGGGAGTAGCCTATAAATTTCGAGATAAGCTTCCTCGGTAGGGTTAACTTCATCCCCTCGTATATCCCTTCGTCTACTTTGGGAGGGCACTATGTAACCTACTAACCTCGGTGGAGCATTAGTTTCAGATTTTTAGTAGCAACCTGAACGTCTAGTCAGAATATAAACATATCTTCGTGATGACAAGTTAATCGTATAATAATATAATCCTTCGTATTTTAAAATACTAGTAAAATTGAAACTAAAATAGTGCGTATTACGATTACTGTGAAATTTCTTTGAATTTGTATTACGTGTGTGATTGAAAATTGAAATTCGCCTACGATTTTCTACTATGGTTGATATGATCATTCTAAATGAGACTAAATTTAAATCTACACAGACCTTAAAAATGTAAAGGTCTCAATCAGACATTTGTAATATTTTATGTACTGCTTGGACCTACTTAGGTATTTAAATCTGTGCCTTTGATGCAGATTCGCAACAGAAATAAACACCTTTCTTGATCAACATGCAGAAACGCCGAAGATGGAAATATAAAAAGAATACGAAACCACGGGTGACAGGTCAACATGAAATAAAATCGATATTTAATTATCGGCTATCGCGCCATTAAATGGTCCGCCATCGTCCATTTTTTTTCTCTATTTCCTATCAGCGCTGGTCGACATTTCACTTTCGTCTGGAGAGGGGACAATTCGTGTGCATCGTCCGAATTTATTTCTACCTTTTGCGTGCGACTTCCGCTTCTCCCCACGCTAAACAAGTTATCGATTTCTTGTAACGCTGTCCATCGAATTTACAGACGAAAATTTAACCTTTATCAAACAACCTCAGATCCCTTATCGCGTCTAACACTTAAGAATTCCAATAAATTTAACAATAAACAGAAAATACTTTTCAAGCTCAAGATCATTCTATTCCCTTTCAAGTTCGCCCCATTTCAATTTTTTAATAAAATTCTCTCCTGGTTTGTCGTACCGATAATCAGTATTTTCTTTGTTTACCCTCTTAAAGGAATGAAATTTATTTAACATTTTAGATTAAAAGCTAACAACCACGATGTCGATGAAATAAAACGAAAGACACGAATACAGTGGAGGCAATTCTCTAAGTTTAACGATGAGTACATTGATGAAATTTCCAGTTGTATTAGCGTTCTGAGTAATGCTGATGAGACTGTACCGAAATAATACCCGGCAGCACATAATTGGCCGGTTCGCTCGCGGCAAAATACGATCATCATCGTAATGGCAAATTGTGGACTGCGTAACCAGCTACATTCACGAGGAGGAATTTCTCGATAAACTCTACTACTATCAAATCGATTCGCCATGGCCCCATTCTGTATTACTGTTACAAGTAAATGTTAATCAAGACGTCGAATTTCAACTGAGCATCGAGGATGCTCGAAGCATTTTGTAATTTTGATTTCGATCTAGCAGCAACATTTTTACATGTAATGGAAGACATTGCTACATTATCCCATCGCGATTGTTCTACTATTTGAAATTATTTCCAATACTTTGAAATGAAAATTGTGATAACTTGATGTATGTGATTCGCTAGTAATTCATTTCTATTTTGTTAAATATTCAGTGGAAATATACGAAGTTGAATTCTCTCGAAGTTTCAGAATGTACAAAACGAATTCCTTGAGGAAATTTGGAAATTTTCGAATCACGAATACATTGCATTCTTCGGTTGATACTATAACTATTATAAATTAGTTCCTTGTGTTGCAATTCTTTTCACATCTTCGATATTATAAATAACGTTCAAAAAGCTATAAAAAAACATTTGAATTTTCTGTTAAATACCACCAATTGTAAGAAAAATAGATTACGAAATGTCTCGATAGTGTTTAAATACAGTGTTGAATGCAAAATCGATGTAATGATTCTTTTGTGCCACAGTGTCGACCAGAATGGCACCTGTGCTGCTAGAATTCAATTTCGACTGTGTCACTTTCAAGTCAGAAATATCTTTTGTGGACAGACAATTACTCGCGAACAATCGTGCTTCTTGAAAATGGAATGTTCTTAACTACCATGGGCACCTGCTATAGACAGGCAATCGAACAAATGGCGAGTCGTAAAAGCAATCTTCGAAACGGGACGACGTATCGTCACCATATGAGTATTGATCTGGTTCACCGTTCACCGAACGAGAACTCTTCGAGTCAGACGTCGATTTCGAAATTCTGACGCCAACATCTCTCGTAATTACAATTCTAATACTCACGCCCGTCGCCTGTCGATTATATTTACTTGCACAGAAATCAAGAACTTTACGAACACGTTCTTCTTTTAATCAGAGTGAATCTAGATACGTGTTTCCCCACGTTTCTGTTTTATCTGTTTTTACCCAAGGGACAGTGTCACGGCAGCTTTCCTGCGCGACAAAACGAGATTGAAGAAGATAGCGAAACTGCAAAAGGTTTCGACGCACGAAAATGAATTCGCCCGGTGAGCAATTGCCTCCACGGACGCATTACAGATATGTAAACTAAATTGCCAGGCAACGACACAGATGGATCGTGTTACATCGGAGATAAAAGTTCGCTTTTGCCAGCGGTAAATTAATTCGCGCAAACTGATGGGCAAAGCGAACGATATATAACGCGATCACTTTTTTTCACGTGGAACGGCGAAGCGTACACGACGGAATAATAAATCGTTCAACGATGAACCATCGTGAATCACTGCTTTTTGCAAAAATATTGGAATTACACACTTCAAAAGATATCGCGGTGCGATTAATCACCGAGCTATTTAAGCTTCAAAGAAACCTGTGTCTGTCTAGATGGAAACTCTTCTGACGGAACTGAGAATTATTCAGTACGAAATATTGTAGAATATTCCTCGAAATTTTACAAAATATTAACGTCACTTTAAAGGTACTTCGTTTTTATTTTACCACTTGAAAGATCGCTGAAGCAACATTACCGAGCCAACTTTGAGAACTAAATAAATTATATCAGTGCAATTAAATGATTTTCCTATCAAACTTTCTCACTAAACTACCTATGAAAACTTCCATAAAAATTCTTATAAATTCATGATATGTACTACTGGTAGCAATACATACTTCCTTGCCGTGGGAAGTAGAATATGGCTGTCAAGTGCAGACTACGAACTTTTATACAGGCCGTGATGTATAGGTGCGAGGAATGCATGGAAATTGAACAAATATGTGGAATATACTTGGAATACGTTTTCTAGACATCAAAGTACCCATAATAACAGCGCACTCGTTGTAGCATTGTTGCAGTGCAAGATTGAAATGTAGCGCGCAACGTTGTTGCAACCTTGCAGCAATATTTCTATATCCACCTCCTGCATCGTTTCGAGCAGTAGGGCCAAAACTATAAATAACTGTACTAATAATATAACATGTGTCTGTGACGGACGCGGGGAATCATAGAAATACAAAGGCCGTCATATCTTTTTCTGATAGAAAATTTTATAAACTTGTGGCGTCGTAGGCGAATACTTTACAGCCGCAGCTACAACCACTGATTGATAAGACTGCTAACGTATTCGAACTTATAGTTCTACCGTGCAAAACTTTCAACTGAAATTATTAAAAAACGAAGGCTCATTTTGACAAACTCCATTAGGGTTTTGTAACACTACACTAGCGTAGGATGGTTAAAAAAATGGTAACTTTTTTATCCGTTACTATAGGTATGTAGTACAACTTCCAACCTGTGCCATTCTACACATTAAAATATACACCTAACATTTAAGCTTAAAATATCTCCGTTGTTTTAATGATACGAGAAAAATCTCGAGAAAAAAATGATTGCTAGACAAAAAGGACAACATATTATACATGGTTGAATTTGTATTTTTATTGGCTATAACGTTACAGTAATGAAAATTCGTCATCCCCTTAAAAAAAACATCGATGATCTTGAAATTTCGGGAAATATAACCTTGAAGAAAACATCGTCTCCGTCAAAATAATTGTCTCCCTGAAGCAAACATTTTTTTTCCTTAGGCATTTTTTCGTATCATTAAAAACAACAGAAATATTTTAGGTTTAAATGGTAGTTACAGCAACATTGCAGGAACGTTGCAGCAAAATTACAGGAACGTTGTATGGGATGCGAATATTGTACGATATTCATTCGTATCTACACCGAACGCAAAATAAATCATCCCCTTGTCCTCCCTCCAGACGAAAATGTGTTTTATCTCTGCCAGAGTTAATTACTTGATCTTCCAGAGAGATTACTTGTTCTATGCACGCTGATTAGGTACTTTTTGATCAGGTTAGTGAGTGCTATACACGTATGTATGTACTAAAACAGAGAATGCCTTTTGAAATACCCTATACTAGAAGTTTATAAATGGAAGACTATAGAAATCGCATAAAGGAAGTGGTCCAAATAGGCAAATCAATCAAAGTGGAACAACAGTGTGAGTTTTCTGCAAGGCTAAAGACAACCACTAAACCACGATGGGATAATTAATCGTCACGAGATAAACTAACGAGGGACAATCGATTCTGCAAAGCACCAACGTCAAACTTTGCCAACGTTGTTCACATTATCCGTCTTGCAATCTCAGCACCCTTGACATTAACCGCTGGCTTGAAGAATTTCTATAGAGCACGAGGAGCTTTACGCACGATCATAAATTTTCTGTTCACAGTACGCTGGTACTCAAGACGTCTGTAAAATAAATAATTACCTCTGAAAGAAGAAAAGTCATATCAATGACTCTGCTGAACTTACTTAAACTTTTGCGAAATTTTCGAAATTGTCTAATTTAAATATAGAATGCTGAGACTGTGCCACGGAAAATCAATTTCCCTCAATTTTTCACGTCTCTCGCGTGTTGAACTCCAAAACGAAAATGGTTAGCATGAAAATTTACTTTAAGGGTACCCTCCCACCGAAAAAAAAAGTAAACATCATAGTGTTAAAAAACTTTTTAGTTTATATTTATACATCACTGAAGATAATACAATTTTTCTTTTGCATGTTTTATCTAATACTGCTATCTATTGGTGGTTGTAACTGTCATAGTGACGTAAAAAAATCTACGGAATTTTAAACGCCTTATAGAATTATCTGAAATTAACAAACCGAGAAAATTCTAAAGTTTATGTGATTTCCATGGAATCATTAACTTTTTGACCAATTTTCCTTTTTTATAAACATTTTCATGCATACAATTCCTCCTTTTTATTAAGATTATGATTCAAACGTCTGCCGAAACATGAGATTACAATATTTTGCTGACCATAGATGATTCCATGAACAATCTCATAAACTTTAAGAAGCTGTTTGGTTTGTTCATTTCAGTTAATTCTACAGGGCGTTATAAATTTCGCAGATTTTTTGTATCACCAAGACAGCAGTACTAGATAAAATATGCACAGAAAATGTTATTATCTTCAATGACGAACAAATAACACCCTAAAAAGTTTTTTAACACCATGACGTTTATTCTTTTTTGAATAGAATCCTAAAAATTACTCATTGTTCGAGCGACTTGATGGAAGAGAACCCTTAAATAGAATCTGCTTTTTCAAAATCCAAAAAGAACACAGAAGATTAAAAAATCCTTGCAAATAGTCCAACCAATTCGCCCCCTGTATGATAACGAACGAGTTTGCTGAACAAAACTCAGAATCTGGTAAAAGCAACAGACGTTCCATGTTGCAACTCTCATTCTATACCCATCCTAACACTAATTCCACTGCCAATTACGTGCTCGACCAACTACTGCGATAGGGTGGCTGGTGCATCTGTATCGCGCGGAGAGCCGCGTTCTGGGTCTTGCTTCCTGCCACGGAAGCACACGGATCGGATGTCAAAACTGCTCGCGGAGCATCGGGAATGCGAGCCACGCCTTGAAATCCGGGTCACAGAGTCAGCCGGAATCGCCGAGGAAATCGTAAGCAATTTCCACGGAAATTCCGAGGCTTCGAGTCAAAATTCAGGAGAAGGTAACAATCCACGGGGAAGATTTTCATACCCCTCGGGGAGCCACTGGCGAGAAAACTGGTGGTATGAGACGGGAATACCAGGGAAGTTTATGATGCGTCTCGTTTGCGGGCCACGGTAGAATGCCGTCTTTTCCATCCACTTCACGAACTATGGAATATGATACTTTCATTCTACAAGCGGGATCCTATCCGTGGGCGAGCCGAGCGAAGGTAAAAACGTCCTAGCGTCTTCCACGCAAATTTCGATGAAAATCCTCTAACATACGGGACCGTTCTGTAGGAATTCTGTTGACGTGGCTGATTGGAAATGGTTGCGATAAGCACGGTAATTAAGGGCGTTCATTGACGTGCCTGAGTAATGTGGCAATATTTAATCGAAATGTACCGATATAGAAGAAACAGCTCGTCCGTGAACATTAATTTGCCAGACATATGTGAATTTAATTTGTTTTCTTGCGTGCGTCCAGGGGTTTAATTAGTTGATAGAGGTTTTATGGTTGAAATTGGCATTTACTTTTTGGAAATTCAATGCGACTTTTGTGGGTATGAATTAAATGTGACGAGAGATTCGTGCCAGTGGCAATTGAAGGTATATCGTGGAGTTTTTATTATGTTTGGATGAAAGTGGGTGGAAAGATTATGCGAATAGAAAGGTGTATGGGAGTTTAACCCAGATCAACTGCGCTGGTGAAAATCAATGCAAGTGGTGCCGTTCAGGAGGGAAGCATTTGTGGACCAGTGTTCTTATATTTTTCTGATGATATGGCTAGTGAAATATGCTGACTACGTGTGGCAATAGATTTAGGAAGACAGGCAGTGCAAGCAACTCGCAACAAATTCTTCAGGACTGACATATTTGCCACTCGCTCTTGATTTTCGTGCACACATTTTTGCTAGTGCGCGACCTAAACTCAACCCTCTGTTCACGGACTTTCACCTTTGACCTCGCTTCCTCGCATCCCCCTTCTGAGTTCATGCGCCTTCCATGCGTCAGACGATAGACAGGATAATATTATACCCTGTTCAAGTGAGATATTACCAATTGTGTATGCCAAGAAGCAATCTCCAAATGAGATGCAACACCTCATGAATTTTTCATCGTAAAGAAAAAGGGAAGTTTAGAATAAAAAAGGGATCAACTGTTTTATGATCGTACTGAATTTTACTTAGGTATTTCAGAAATGGCCACGATAAAATGGCTGGCTTATAGAATCTTTCGCTTGTGTCGTATTCTATTGCAAGTAGCGAAGCTTGAAGAGTACCTACAAATTCTTGACTACCATGAATGACACATTAACACTGGACTAATTAAAATTTTAGATATTAATTGAAGAAATCAATATTTGAAATATTTCTAATTATTTATGATGTAGTTTTATATTTATTGCGAAAAGAGTTTCAAGATGAATGACTTTATTCAATCATTTTTAATGAAGAATATAATAACGAGTGCACAAATAATAATGCTGGCGATTTTATTCCTCCGCGCAGAACGCACGCGATAATATATATTGGAATTCCGTCGCAACTGGCCTGATAAGGGGCAAGTGGAATTGCGAAATCGTGGCTTGCATGGCTAATAAAAATGTCAGCTGACGAGCTGATTGCATGCGACGAGAAATACAACGTGTTTACGTTAGAAACCACCTATGGTAACGAGCATTATTCGGTGCGTATTCAATTGAAAGTCTGATTATATTACGAAAACGAATTATTGGACGATTGATTCGGTGATACATGGATTTCAACAGTTCTGAAAAATTTTCACTACTAGTATCGTATTAAAAACTACGATCACCTTGACATTTTCACGAAATTTACAAAATGTCAATATTAGTACTATTGGACAGAAAATTTCATCAATCTCCAAACTACTCTCAACCCTTTCTAGTTTCCTCATTATCTCATATTCTATTTTTGTAATTAACACTATTCAATTAATAATACTGTTTAGATAATAAAACACTCGAACAGTAATGTACCTATTCGAATAATGAAAATTTGAATACTGAACCGCCTCATAATATCTCGATACCTTTCTCAAAAATAGACACCCACCTAACGCCTTCATTAATTTCTAATAATTTCAACTCGTCTACCCTTTACATCCCAAAACCCTTTTCGTCGTACAAAAGTATTTCCCTCGAATCTGCTGGCATTCTACCTGTGGCAAATGAAGCAGAAACGTTCCTCCGGAATGAAAAAATACCAGCAAGGAGGGTGATCAAAGGGAAGTAGAGCCACTTCTGGCATCTTTCGCTCGCGAGCCAGAACGACTTACCCTCTGTACATGAAACGAAGGCACTTTTCGGAATGGATTCGAGGCGATCGAAGGAAAAAAAAAAGGAATTCTAAAATTAGAGGCGTACCTCTGGGACGATTTCGAGGGTTCGTACGTGACACTCACCCATGTCGTCGGCACTGAACTCCTGCTGAAGTTGCTCCTCGGTAGGCTCCGAGTTTGATTTGGTCCCCGTCTGCTTTGTCGAGGGTTCAGTCTCTTTCATACACTTCCTGGCGTGATGGCCACGGAACGCCGCTTGTATCCTCGTCGCGGCGTCGTCCCTCTCTTTACCACCGACCTTGTCTTCCTCCTCCTCCACTATCTTCGAGTCGACTGATCCTATAGACCCTTTTGTCTCTGACTCCTTTACTCCCTCTGTCTTCTCCTGCGAAGATTCCTTCGACTCTGTCTTCGCTGAATTCGCTTCGGATGCTTTTCGAACGTCTGCAACATAGCGAGGCAATCACATTCATTAAAGAGTGCCATTGATAATGAAATTGTGCTTTCATTATATTTATTTAACACCAGGCTTTAAGTATTCTATGTGATATAAATTTTAAAGCAGAATTCTTTCTAATGGAGCTTTTGCAATTTAAGCTTTCTTTTCAACACTACTGTACTCTGTGCGTTAAAGCCTCGTTCACATTAGTCAAGTTCACTAGCTTCAAGTCGCTTTGTGAATTTATAGTTCACACTATTCAAGTTGTGTTATTTCAAGGCAATAAAAGTTGGAACATTCTCTACTTCGCTTGAAACTTGAAAGGATATTTCAAGTGAAGTGAATACAGTTAGTTAACTGATTTCAAGCGACTTGAAGCCAGTAAACTTGACTAATGTGAACGAAGCTTAAGGGTACTAGGCAGTCGTTCCTGTAAAAAATGAAGCATTTCTGTTTCACTTAATGAGAAACAAATTGGGACTGAGACTTGTTCTTTGGCATGAAGTTTATTATCATCATAAGCTTTAAAGAAACATGTTTGTTTATTCAATAATAAACTTTTTTAAAAGGAGTAAAAAACCACTTCAAGGGTGCGGTAAAAAGAATAAAATAATTTTTTTAAGTCGGTGCCAAAGTAGAAACAAAATTAAATCCCCTTGAACGCGTGATGTTTCACTAAGTTTTTGCGCCCTCTAATTCCCGGGCATTAGTGTGCTAATGGACTATAATTGATAAAGGTTTAGAAATTGATTTAATTTTGTTTCTATTTTGACACCGACTAAGAGAAATTCTTTTATTGTTATTGTTATTATTTTTTAATTTTTAGTTACCTTCGTTTGAAGTCGGTTAAAAAAAACATTTATTATGGTACCAATTGGGAAACATACTCCATATAACAACGAGAGAATCATTCAAATCGGTCCACGCGTTACAAAGTTATGCGCGCGCATACATAAAAACTGGTATTCTAGATAATTCTACAGTATCTAGATAATTATAAAAGAAATTAACATGGTACCATACGCTTTCAAATAAAAAAAGAATCACCGAAATCGGTACACCTATGCGAAAGTTATGCGTGGATAGGTATACATACAAATATAAAAAAAAATTTTAAAAAAAATTTAAATCAACTTCAAAATAAATAAAATCGCACAAAAAATAAAAAATAATTTTTTCCCTTATATAATCTATGACTCTCATATTTTTTAAGTCGGCGCCAAATGTACGCAGTGAAAATGATGAGGCGCCGACTTAAAAAATATGAGAGTCGTAGATTAAATAAGGGAAAAAATTATTTTTTACTTTTTAGTGCAATTTTATTTTTTTAAAGTCGGTTTTAATTTTTTTTTAATTTTTTTTAATTTTTTAGTTTTATATATATTGATACAACATGCAGAGGCGATATGCGCGTACGTACATAAAATAATAATAGTTAGGTGACAATAGTCTTTATTATTAACCAGAACTGGCAAAATATTGGGCCAATGTTGATTTAGTGTAGGATGGGTCGAATCTATAACCTCCTCCTTTTTGAAGTCGGTTAAAAATGAAACATACGTTACGAATTGAGTAACCTACTGCTTTTGAAGTCGGTTAAAAATATGCATCATATACATATATGATGCTACCGATGGATCATTAAAGAGGCTTTTTAAAATTGTTTTTTTTTTGTATTACAGTGATAGCTCAAAAACAGAAGTTCCAATCGATTCAAAAGAAATTCAAGCGTGATCGCAAAATTTGTAGTTTCTAAATTGAAGTTAATAAAAACTCAAATTCTTTATGAAAAGAAACTAAGACCACATCTTTTGGGGCTTGGGAGAGGGTAAAACCTGATCAATAGGGTTTTAGTTTCTTTTCATAAAGAATAAGAGTTTCCATTAACTTCAAAACGTCCGGTTCCAAACTACAGATTTTGAACCTCCGTTTTTTGAGTTATCACTACAAAACAAAAGAAACATTTTTAAAAAAAAAAATCATTCAATGATTCATCTGCAGCGTCATATATAACGCATATTTTAGATTAAACAAATATGTTTTTTTAAAGCTTATGATGTTAATAAACTTCATGCCAAAGAACAAGTCTCAGTTCCAGTTTGTTTCTTCGTAATTAATTTAAACAGAAATGTCACTTTAGACAGGAACTACTGAGTAGTACCCTTAATCCTCTCAACTAATGTTACCTTGGAGGGTTTACTAGCTCGTTTGTGAAACCTGAACCAAGCATCTGCGTATAAAATACTGCACAACAACGAAACTATGCGACTTTCGTTCCCTAATTTCTTATTATTAGCGAAGCCATGAAAAGAACACAGGAATTTTAACGTCCACAGTTAGTACCGTAAAATAAGTCACGTTATAACGTTGCATAACAACGCGTGGATGGAGAGAAGTCACATTTTTGCCAGCTTTCAAGGTGAAAAGCGAAACATTTTGCCTGGCGTTAACATTACTTATTACACTCGTTTAGAGGCAGAACAGAGTGCTTCTAACAGCAGTTACTTTGTAAACATTCCTTCAAATTACTCTGTGGGAACGAATGCCGATGAGAGCCGCAATGGTAACCCGAGCAGCACCATAATAAAACTCTATCTACTTCAAACAAAAACAAGGTACGTACAATCCAGGTCACGTGTTTGTGTTCTTTTAAATTAATTAACAACGTGGAGGCTTAACCAAGATCGAGGGTAGGTATACCGTGATAAAATGGGAGGGATTTCAGTAGGTATTAAATATGGCTTCCTTTCAAAGTTGCGAGAGAATCAGCTTCGAAATTCTCAGCTTAACGTGCCGCATGCATTTCAGTTCATTTCAAGTTTCCCACTTCGCAAGAAATCCTCCTGAAAATAATATCGTGCGTACGTTGTCTAATACAACCTCTACTCTCGCGTATACACGGATCAACGTAAATGTATCGCTCACTGAGAGATTTAATCATAGACTTTGATTAAATCCACGCGCGTGTATCCCATTCTCTTTGAACCTCCTGTTTCACGTGGCCCTTCTGATTAAGCCGCAGCTTCTCATCCTTCTGGAATTTGTGAAAAGTGGAGCTCTACGATGGTCGACTTTGGTCTCGTTTCATAGACTAAGTAGTCCAATAGAAGGCCTTCATCCTTACGCCGTTCTTATGGTGCGGGGAGAGGGAGGGAGTAATAGTGTCATCCGAGTGAACCTGAGTGAGCAATATGCTCTAAGGAGTGAATTGAATTCAATGTCAAATTATATGGAAACGATAATCACACTGTGGGTAATTATAAATGTTTTAAAATATTTATTTATTTTTGAAGCTTCCTTTTTACGTCAATTTGAAAACAAGCAATTTTAAGCACATCCTGTATATTTTGACTGCGTGATATTTTACACAATGTATTTCCAAAAACCTGAAGCGAAACACTAGATTAATTTAATTTATCATTGCAAGCAAAGATGGGCAAAAATTTTATTTAAATAAAATTTCAAATAACGAATAAATATTAAAGAAAATTATTCGTTACGAATCGAGTACCTAAAGTTAATCTTTTTATTCGTGAAATAATCTACAATTAAACTAACTTTTATTTGATCCGTTATTTAAATAATTGTTTATTTAGTTAATGCCCAATTCAGACTGCAACACAGTCGATAGTAAAGTTTTCGATATCTAGACAACAACTTGTTATTGAGCTTGGACAACGCATTCGATAAATTCAATTATTTTATTCCACACAGTAATTTAATCTACTCATTTATTCTACCTAATTACCAGTGGACCAAGTAAATCCCGCGTACGTTTCCGAAATACCTACAATGAAAGAGGAAGGAGACATCTATTTTTCGGGAAACCCGGCCAATTCTCCCTGCGTTACAAAACGCGCAGGCCTTCTTCGCGAAAATAAAGAGCGCGCATCTTGCCGGATATCACTGATTAAAACAAAAAAAAAGGCGGAAGACAAGGAAGGAAGAAGAATGAAGTCGCGTGGGAGGCGGCGATAACAAAGAGGACCGTGAATCATTGCTGCTGCGCTACTAGTGACACGTGCACACATTGCACACACGTGCAGTCCTCCCGTTATGCGCGTCTAATTACTGCTCTCCGTGTTTCGTGCGCCGACTATTTTCAGTCGCGAGACATCGGTTTCCGCCGTTCCCAGCGCGCCTCAAGGAATCCCCTTTCAGTTCCAGGAGGGTGAGGAAGCGCGCTGCAAAGGCAAAGAAAAAGGAACGATAGCGGTGTTCGTAAATTAAAATGGGAAATTTACAGATGCGAATTGGGGAACATCCAGGTCAATTTCAAGGGGATTTCTGACGCGAAAGGAAAGACGACTCCTCGTTTGCAGGCCTCCTTTTCAACGTTTTGCGATAATTATTTATTCCTTCACTTGGCCGGTAGCCAGTGCGCGACTGCAAAAATATTAAGAATATTCAGAAGAAGAAGCTGATGATAACGTGTTACGTACAGGACGACGTAAGGACAATAACTGGACATGGCAATTACTTCCAAACGGTTTGGACTTTCATTGTAAAAATTTGCACACTTTTAATTCATGTTAAGTAGAGTAACTGAGGTTTAGAAAAAAATTGCAATCCTTCTGGACTTTCTACAAATAACGATGGAATATCCCCAACTCGGAAATTCAAAGAATTCTGAAACTTTGTGGATATGGAGGGAATTTCCTCCTAAGGGCGTGTAATTCATCTCTGAAAATCCGGTTATTTTTCGATTTTGTGTTATAACTCGTGAACTGTAAAATAATTTTTTTACCAAGTGATAGATCTAATTAAAAGAAATAACTTTTACCTTGAAACTTTTTTATCTCTTATAGGTCGGAAGTTACAACACAAAATTGGAAAATAGCCGAATTTTCGGTGGTTAATTTCACCCCCTTCGAATGAATTTGGGCAGCAAACAAAAATTGCGTTGTAATCAGGAGGAAAACCTATATGTTTACAAAGTTTCAGAATTTTTTGAATTTTCGGGTCCGGGGTCTTACCTTGTACCAAAATTATTAGGAATAAACTGAAATGTTTACATTAGATTTATTTTATTAATCGCAACTAGTAGCAGGTAATTTTTCTCGTATTTAAAACCTTACCATTAGAGGATTAAATTCAGGTATTTTAGATCTTGGGCGACTTTGATCAAAGCTTCAAATCACTAGTTGAATTAGTATAGTATCGAGTGCAACGCAGTTGTTTCGTGATAAAATCCAAGTTAATTCAGAATGTTTTTTGTACAAAATCATCGATACTAAGATGCTCAGTAATATGTAAAATATCGAGAACTTATGAAATAATAGGATTTAGGCAATAATCGTTTAAAGTGGTGCAACAGAAAAACAAAAAGACTGAAATCTTCATACAGGTCAGATTCATATAATATGAATATGTTTATTTCTTTGTGTTTTCTAATGATAGGAACGCTTAATAAAGATTTAACGAATCTATAGAACCTAATTTCAACACTTGAAATTTTGGCCGATGTCGAGATAAATAAGGCATTCTCGTCCCGTAACGCCAATGTTTCCGTGCATAACGCGTTGGCAATAATTTTCGAAAAACCAACAATCGAGTCGTTTAATTAAATCCAACGGAAATTCAACAATGCCCGTCGCGTCGCCGTATCCAAGTGCCAATATTAACGAATGCGTACGACGTCCCCGTCAAGAGCATCGACGGGCCACTCGAACGAAAACCGACGGGGGGATTACGAGACATGGACGGCAATATAATTAACGATGATTAAACGTTGTTTATTCGAAGCCAAATGATGCTGGATTACAGCAGCCGTCGCCCGTCGACGTAGCCAGCCAGGATAATCGTTTCGTATAGGCCGCGCAAAAATCCACGTCGCAATACCGGCCCAGGGAACGACTTTGTTATTCCTTCTTTATGGGGCTTTAAAAACGCGACGCCAAGTTACGACGAACGTAAACTTGGCCCGTGCTCGTGAAAGATGAAAGCGCCGAAAATAGGGGCGAAAACTGGATCGGGGGCATTCGTTTCGGCGATGGCTCGGCAATCGAACGGACCGAAGTTAATCCCCTTAATCAATAGACAAGCGTTGGATCCGCCAGGATTCAGCCAGCCCGGAAATCCCGAATTCGCTAATAAACTTCGTTTAATGACGCGTCACTCAATGTTATTGTTCCCGATTAATGGGACTGACTTGTTCCAGCGAGTATGCAGAGCTGGTGGAAAATCGGCACGCTCGAAATTTGCTCGTGAATCGAAATCAACCCCTTCTAAATTCAAACCCTCGACACGGTACTAGCGGAGAGCAGGTGCGCGCGTTAAAACCGAACGGGACACTTGACTTTTTGGGACTGAAATTGGTCAAAGGACATTGTTTAATTTTTTTATGAAGGAGAACTTAGATACAAGGGTAGTTAATTATTTTTAACCGAATGTGGTTCTTCGTGTTTCTTCGAGGACAAAGTGCTTGTAACGTTAATGTAACGATGAACGCTAGTTTGCTTCTGAAAATTGGATCTTTTCTAAACAAATTCGAATAAACATAGATCATTTTTAAAAAATGCTTTAATTTAGATTTCTCAACGTAAATTTCTTACTGATTTACTTAAAAAAAAACTGTTTCCCGATTATTTTGTTCAGGGGACATTTTTTGAAGTCATATATATAAAGTACAATTTTTGAAAATTTAAAAAAATGTTCTAGAATTAAGTAAATTCGAAACAGAATAAGAGGAGAAGGTTAGAATGGAATAATTCCCGAATCTAACTGAAAATTTCATAAAGAATGCAGATTTGTCTGAGAAAACTATTCTTTCTTTAAAAATAGGTCAATATTCCTGTGGATCTGGCAGGAACTTTATACGAAATGCTGGGTTTTTGTTTACTCTCGTTGCTTGGTAGAAGTTTCCCTTTAAAAGAGAATTTTCATGCAGCTATATTGCATCCTGTCTGTTCAATGGTTATTTATTATATAATAAACTGTAATCAGTTTCCAAGAATTATTAGCTGTAAGTAGAATTACGGAACAGACGTTAAGGCGACGTAAGACGAAACGAAGACGCTTAATATCACTTCACTGTACGTGCCAAGATGATTTCCTTAATCATCAGTCGTACATCATCCTAGCAAGAGTTTACTAACTTACCCGAGAGCCAGATGAAGATTTAATACAGCAATTAACCTTTGTTAAGCAGGCACTCTCCAAAATTTACACTCTATAACAAAGTAACTGCAGCAAAACAAATTATCAGCATGCATCAAGGTGACCAATGATCCTAAACAGTAGGTAATAGATCATCGCAGGAATCTGACGATGAATGTAATCTTATAAGTACTTGAAATAAACCTACGCAATTTATAATTTAATTTATAAATTCCAATTTGCTGAATAAATAGATTAAACAGTGACAAGCTTGAACTTTATTTTCCGCACGAGTGTATTCTAATTATTGAAACACTGAATACAGGATATAGAATTCAGATATGGACAGAGGAATTTAATAATAAAATACTAATCAAAGGATTACAAGAATCCTCTTCATCCACATATTTCGATGAATAACGTTACCCTGCTTTCCACGTAGGTGCCTACCAGCTGCGTTTCGCATTAAATTCAGTTCACTCTCCTGTGTTAAGTTCTCCCTTGATCCGAGGCAAGGTCCCGTTTAATTACAACAAAGGGCAATCGGGACGAGATCCGATCTTCTTTGGGAGAAATATAACGTCGAGGGATTAGGGGCGCAACAACGTGGCAAGTGTTTCCTACGCGTCTCACCTTCACCTTCGGCTAATTCATGGTTTTTTGCGGGGCTAACCCACGATAATCGAAGCCGCCGTTTTTGCTGAAACTCTTCACCTTTGCCCTACGGGGTTTAACGAGCACGAGCCAGCGACCGTCGGGGTGGAAAGTGAGATTTAACGCGCGGCGTCTCATAAAGCAAATTATTCGCGCGTCACGACAGATAATTAGCAGAAACGGTTTGCTGGCGGGGCTGAGCATCGCACGCCTCGATTTCCAATCGACACTGCAAATATCATCGTTCAGCCTGCATAAAGCACGAACGTTCCCTTGTTGTTCCAGCTACATTTACAAACGATGGGGATTGTGTACATGATGTAGCATTTATCACGATCGTTTGTTGTTTTCTGCGATAAGGGAAATCTTCTTTATTACGAGGATAATTATAATTGCCTGATTGATTTGTAGAGGATACATCGAGGGGGTCAGATGGTACATAAATTCAAAGGTTTCGATAAATTTCATAAAATGTTTATACATCGCAGAATTTATTCTAAGGAGCGATGTACGATTTCAAAAATATTCTGCAATATTTTTCTAAGTATTCGCGTGGGTAACGTATTCGACGACCAACTCCGACGCATATTTGATAGAAAAGTCGATAAGAAGAAGGCCACGGACAGAGAACAAGACACGGCTTCCGATATCTCGATCGCGAATGGTATCCTTTATTTTCGCATTTCGCTGCTCGCGAGTGTCCCACATTACAATCCCTGCAGCCAGTTGTTTCTGAGCGCATCGAACGGCAGGGGAACTGGGAATTCCAGAGCGTTTAATGAAGACAAACGTAGTCGAGTTTACCAGGATCTCGTGGAAGATAATTCTGTTCCTTATCGAACGTTTTAATTCCCTCTCGGGGAAGATATTAAAAATTCCGATTTGATAGCGAAAGGTGGGGAGCCTGCTAATATTTGAACAGAATGAAAATATTAAAATTTCTTTGAAGCTCCCCTACATTTCATAAACGTGTAACAGTATCCATCCATTCTGAACTTTCCATTCGTAGAGAAAGCATGCTGGGTTACACTTTAACCTTTTAACGATGGAGCACATTTCACTGCTCTGCTCGTAGAAGCGGAGAAGATTCGCGTACGAAGAAGGATTCGCGGATTTAGCAAAGTAATGATGAAGATATGTAGATAACTCGCGTGCACTTGAATTATGTTAATGGCTCGGCATAGTGGAGGTTAAAATTATGCGAGGAAGCTGCATATACTGTAAATTAAAATTACGCGAGGAAGCCACAGTTTATTATTAAGTAGCGAGGTAATATAAATGCATAATGACCAGGAAAGTGAATTTATAAATATTGCAATGTATTCTTGGATGTGAAAAGGATGATAATGAGGGGAGAAATAGAAAAGTATGTTGCACCTCGTCAAAACAGGTAGTTACGAAATGGACAATAATTTTAACCTGCGTCATACGTCTGATCTTTAAAAAATGTGATAAATATTAAGACAGCACAACTTGGGCGAGATGAAATCAAATTATTCGAGGAACTGATATAAAACTTAACTGGCGTCGTTCATAACCGTGCGTCACTTTTATGGTTACCTTCGTAGAATTACGTACCCGCGCGGTTTACGATTTTCTATGAGTTAGAACGGTTATCGTAACAAAGGGAGCAGGTGAAAAAAACAGTTGGGCAGCGATAAAATGTATCTGTGTTAAAATTCATTGCCTACAGATGCGCGGTATTGGATATCGAAGTTTCGCCCAAGTACCTATTGAATCCACTCGTTCCTCGATGGCCGTGAGAAATTCGAAAACACAAAGCGACTGCGATGAAACACCTCCTGGGGAAATAAGTGACGTTTCAGGTTACTTTGATCAGATATTCTTCAAACTCTTTCTATCTCCTTGCTGGCGCGAAAGACCTTGCAATTCTACACCATCGTACTTTTTTCCGTATTCCCCGTCGCAAATAACAGGAAAATGGGCAAATCTGAAGTGAACAAGTGAGCCATCAAAATGAAATTGCTCTGACTAGGTACCTTCGTTTCGCCATTTCGGTTTCTTTCATCGCGCTAAAAGCTCTATTGAGAAGCAGGTAGAATGTACTCGATTTAAAGCAGAATTAATTTGAAGAGATTGAATTTTATTTGGGGACTCCTCCAGCTAATGTATACAGCCAAATTAGTTGGTAGATCACAGGGAAGCCTCCTGCGGCCTACTAACGGATTACATTTTGAATTAGGACGACACGGCTTTGATCGACCCTATGGAATACTAAATCGTGTACCATTTATGAGCTACATGCTACGAATGTGCAGAATACGGTACGCTCTGTGAACTTCGCCCTTTGTACTCCAATTTATTCCCTCGTCGATCGATCAGAAATTTTTATAAACTGCAATACCTACTCGAGAATAGCACAGACGTAGTATAGTAATTTTAAAATTAATAATTCATTTAATATCACCGATCACCAACCCCTTAATGATACCAGTAATTTAATTTGAATTAATAGGATGTTTAATGTAATCTTTAGCGGATCTGTGAGGCATACTTGAACTGCAAAGAGTTTAAAATATAATAACGTTATTCTACGAAATGATACTGCGATATAAACTCGATGGCGAGACTGCTACTTGTGAGAAATTCGATTCCATCCGACGACGTGAAATTCCCTTACGTATAAATCATTTTATCTTTCTTCGTTGGTTGCGCAGAAGTAACTAGATACGCAGCTCCTACTGGAAAATGGAAAGAACACATCTGTATTCCCATCGACATGGCGCATTGCACGCCTCAGTATCGTTTTCGATTATGCAATCGGCTCGGTATTCCAAAGGGACCGATTGAAACGAAACCTCCAGTCATTTTTCTAAATGGTCTTGCTGTTCCAAGACTGCGATTTAATTATAAACCCAGAACAAAGCCAGCCGAGCGTTTATGTTTGCTCCGAAACCGAGGGAAATTAATAAAAGTAGGATTTGATTTAGCATCGATTAGCAAACAGGTGCTATCGACACTCCCCCGCCAGCGATATTTCTCGTTTCTCTACTGAATTAGCTACAATAATTCACTGAACGCCTCGTGCGTCGATAGGGCAATTATTCTGTCTAGATTTTAGCAAATTGGCTCATCTAAAATTCGGGGGAAACCTAGTTTAATTGGCTATCACTCGATTCCATTGTGTCTTCTGAAAAAGGCAACGTTAAAAACACCAGCTCTATCTCCAGTATAATACTACCACTACCTATCTCCTAGAATTGGACAATTTTGGAAAGATAAATTCTACAGATGTTAATATTCAAAAAAATCTAACAAGTCCCCCTTCTCTCAACGCACAATAAAATTGAGGCACTGAGAGCAAAAACGAACTAACCCACATTGAAAAGAAAATAAGTATAGTAAAATAAAATTAGTACAGCCTATTGGAATACATTATTGCTACAAGCTACATTTCGAGAAAATGTGGATTAGTCCATTTTTGCTCTCAATACCTCAATTCATTCCTAGTTAAACCGTGGTCACACAGGATGTATCGCATCCCAAGAGCAAGTTTTCAGTTCAAATATCTTGCTGTTACGACTTTCAAAGGGAATTTATCCCAAAAAAATATCACTTTTTCCACAACTGTGAAAAATTCTTCTTCTTCAACTACCATCGTATCAAAATTTACATTTCTAGAATGATTGTATGATTATTACGAATGTACAATTATCGCTGAACAATTAAATGATTCAAGAATATGAAAATGGTAACTGAAAAATTACGCTGGGCTGCATTGAACCCCGTGTGACCAATTTGTGATTATAAAGTGTGGCCACAGAAGGTTAATCGAGTTCTAACGTCACAGACGCCTTCCTCAAAGAAAAAGTTTCCTGGTTACAGTAGCATACCCCTCAACACACTGTGAACACGTAGATCAAACTATCAAGCAAACATTCTTATCATTTACGCCGGGAGAGAGCAAACGAATCAATGTACCTAATTCTGCGTTCCATTTTCCCCGGGACACAGTTCACCCTCGGCTAAACGGATCTCAACGTCAGCCCCGAGTTCCTCGAGGAAACGACGTTTCTTGGTTACCAGAGCGTTCTTCGCCCTACACGGCACAGGCACAACGGTCGGGGCAGCAAGAAAGAATAGACGTCGTCGTAGGCACTCTTTATAATTCATTCGCTACGCTCTAACCCAGCTAGCTTACAGGGGCGCAAGTGTTGGCCACGTAGCACTTCGGTTTGAACAAAGCTGCTCAGCGGGACGCACTCGCTTCGCCGAGATTTTCAACGTCGATGATCCGGAATTCAGCGCGCAGTAAAAATACGCGTCCACGTAGGTGAGAAATGTAGCGTAACTTTGAACGTAGCTTTAGCAATCAATCGTCGCGCCTTTAAACGTATTTATAACACCGCCAATCTTTTTACGCGCTCATTAATCGGTCGCCGACCATCGTTTCCTATATTCCCCGTACACTTCCGTGCCCCATTCAGCCCTCTGTCATCTTCTGTTCCAGATAAATGTCACAAAGGAGCGCGGAACGCGAACGACACGAGGGCGGGCAAGAAAACTCCGGAGTCACCGTGAGAAATGGGTAAAAATAGAGGATCGTTAATTTTATGCCCGAGAACAAGTGCAGCCGTGTCCCCACTCGTCTCTGGCTCGCGTGCACGCGAAACTTCCACCCTTTAGTTCAGCAAGAAAATGCAAGACGCGGCTCGCCTTTAAAGTTTCGCTAATGAAACGCGATTCGTTGGAGCTACTTCGCCACGAGTGCTTCGGGAAGGTGGCGTTCGGGCTGGCTTTAAAGGGACACGCCGACTCCACTGGCGTCTGAGATATCGTCGTGTTAACCCCTTAGCTGCGAAAGGTACATATTACTTGCGATTACTAAACAACTACCATCTTCCATCATGAACGTTTACTAATTTTCTAATATTCATTAAAACGCTGAAATGTGCACTTAACCAATGACGACGTTCTTTGTTTACAATTTGGAATCGGGTGTTAGAATTTTGGTCAGTTGATGTTCCACATTCAAACTTGATTCTAACAGATTTCGGTCCGTCGATATCACAGTATCCCCGGGTTTGCAATATCCGTCACAGTGTATGTGCAACATGCTGCAAATTTATAAGGGGTATATGGACGATTTAACTGTGTAGGAACTATGTACACAGTATGGGCTGGTAGAACTTATCGAAGGGAGCAGAAATGTCATAGTGAATGTCTGTGAGAAAATTGATATAGGGATATCCCGCTTTTTATTTCGCGAGGCTGAGAGAGATTATTAATCAATTCCTCGACAAAATAGAAAATGTTTGCCTAATGGCGTGGAATTTCCTAAAAGTTGCGCTTAATTCTCGATAAGTGTCCCAGAATAAGAATTAATATCGTTTCGTTAAAAGCAATTAGCATTTTATGAGTAATTAGCATTTTGCTCAGCTATCTCATTTTCGCCCTTAATAAAATTACGGACCATGAGTCACTCACCGTGGAAAGGTTCTATCTCGTCAATCTATTTCAGACATAAAATTGAAATTTTTGAAAATTTAATCGATATCGGTACATGTGCTTAATGATGCACAAATTAACGATAGATTTCAATTCCGACAACGTGGGGTAGTTGGATCGAATAATAAGTTAGAACCTTGAAATAAAATAAAAAAGAGCACTTAACGAAATATTCATATCTTAATTTATAAAAGCAGAATATTAATCCAAAAACTACAGAAGGCTGTATTTCAATAAAAACAAATTCACAACTCCAAGACATAACTTTATCGCTACGTCATCAAAATCAGCCATCTGCGAACGTATTACTGACTTTATCAAAATCTGACAGTACAGGACACAAG
This sequence comes from Andrena flavipes, assembly GCA_963971345.1. Classification (NCBI taxonomy): domain Eukaryota; kingdom Metazoa; phylum Arthropoda; class Insecta; order Hymenoptera; family Andrenidae; genus Andrena; species Andrena flavipes. The sequence continues at coordinate 52,385,576 of OZ020482.1, forward strand.
GGAAACCTTGGCGAATTCACTGCTCGGAACTTTATGGCGCGAATTTTGTTTTATTAAAGTCGTAAAAGGTATGTCGTCGCACACGGTAGAGACAGGATTAAGCTGAGTTAGAATCGACCACATTCACGAGCCAAGAAAAATATGTCTGACAGAATTTCAAATAATGTTCTAGTATTGAAACAAGTGATACTATAAAACTGTAAAAAAAAATGAAAATTGGAACATCAGCGAAAATATTAACAAGCTTTTCTTAGGATGTAGATAGCTTAAAGCATTTTGTTTATAGGTAAAAGTTTCAAACTCCCAATACAACGATTTAATAACTGTTCAAAATTATCAAAGTATTACGTTCAAAGGCTAATAACAATTTTATTCGTAGTTTGAAACATTAACCTTAAGCATCCAGCAAAGTTTCGTGGTGCGATCGAATTTCTTATCGAAGTTGTCCGCAGAAACGCTCAAAAGCGTGCAGTTTAGAAAACGAAATAGATTAAAAGCAAAGCAAGTTTTAACGAAGTAACTTTAATGAAGAGTGATCGATAATAGCGACACTTTGTCAATAATACAGTACACGTTTGTGAATCTGGGACACTTCTTTTAACCATATAAATGCTCCCTTTGGACACAATTCAGTGAAACCGTGAAATTTCGTTGTTCCTTGCGTGAAATTTCCAGACAAAACTAATTTCTGCGCCACAGGGGTATTAATACGAAGTTATTGCCGAGCAGAAGTGTTAATTTACTGCAACAGGATATTACTCGGATTTTCGTACGTTTGATGACGGAACTACTGTGAATTTACACGCGCAATAAATCTTAATGAAGTAAATTATCCTTGTTCGCTTTGACACAAGTATAATTACAAAATCTTAAGAAGAAAACCGATGCTTGGCATTCTGTACGATATTTTCTCCCTTAAAGTACCTGGCCAAGTTCTGCAATAAAGAATTTAAGTAGGAATTTCGACGATATTAATGCGACGGATTTAAATAGAATGCACGGTAGAGAACGATAATTGAAATTCAATAGACGGAGAAGCATTTTATAACGACTTCTGTACAATAATCACGACTGCATCGTGAAGTTAATCCTGGATCCCAGTTCCCATTAAACTTCGCCACATTCTTGCGAAACTTGCAAATTCCCGGCCAGAACTGCCTTCAATTCGAGCCGAAAACTTTGTGGCAATTTAAAGGGACATCCCTCGAAATAAATCAACGGTATCTTCGCTCTGCAAAATCGCAAGCATTATCGATATGCAAATGTCTGCACACAGAGAATTGCACAGGGAACTGCACCAGACGTGGCTGATATTTCGTATATATGTAAATCGAGAAACCGTGTTCTACATATTCCCTGTTGATTTTTTGCCCTGTGTCGGACGCATTCTACCATCTGTGCGATACCGTCCGCTGCTATGTAAAATGTGTCAAGTGTCCACTACTGAACCGTGAATGTTTACGTTAAAGGGCGACCCGAAATTCCACGTTTCACGCGCGTACAAAGTGTCGGACCTTATTCAGTTTCATTATCACTGTTTCCCATTAACTTTGAATTAAAAAAAAAATAATTTCCTTAAAACTCCATCATCCAGCTCGACGTGGTTAATAATAATATTTACTCAGAAATTAACAATTAACCATAGCTGATAGATACCTTGACACATGCGCCCGTTCCAGTTTTCTAAGAAACGCCTTCACATATCCTTGTTTCAAGTTTCTTTTTGCCCCATTTCCCTAATGATCGATTTAGCTACCAATGATTCTTCTCCAAAGCCTGCCGCTTTCTATTTCGAAATTGTTAGCGAGGGAAGGAAGAACAGCTATACGAAATGATGTTACCGTCCCTGTTTCAACCATGGAACCCTTCGTAGGCCAGTTCATGAATAATTAATTCGCAACTCTGTGTCTTTTTCCTTCGTGCAGGATGCTAAGTCATAGAATATTTCAAGCGCAAAATTCCAGCCAAGTTCCGTCGATACCCCCGCGAGTAATTTTCCGAAAGGACAGAAGCGGTGCACCGCGTTCTAGCAACCGTTCTTCGTCACTTCCGGGATGTTATACAAAGCTGCCTATCGATCGGCGGCTCTCCTGTCTTCTATCGACGCCAGTACAGGTTAGAGTGTATGGCTCGATGCACACAGACCGCGGGCGAGGATCGAATAATCGATCGAAATTGTCTGTGGCTTAATGAAACGTGGCGTATTAAACGTCTTGACGGAATCAGCGTCGAGCGTTCTCGCAACTCGCGCGAGCTTATCGCGGTCAGCCTTGTTTGATCGCATTAGGCGTTCTCGTGGCACGACAAATAAAAGCGGATACACTTGGGTGTAAAATGAAGAGGATATAAAAGTGATATTAACAGTTTGGTTCGTAGAACCAAACTTTTGTTGTACTTTTGTTTGTTTGATTTAAATCTTGTAATTCAATTTTAATCTACTTCCACATTTGAAACTTTGCAGACATACGTAGTTATGGTGAGGAAATTGCGTCCCCTACAATTTCAACCCATAGTCACGAATCCAATCGACTTGAAATCAGCCTACCGCGTTCTTCTGGGAAACGACAAAAGGTCGATGCGTTGCCTAAGTATCCCGATTTCCGTAAATACATAATTTATCGAGCAATGCTCCGCCACGTTCAAATAATTCTGTTTTCCAAGTTTTGTTTAGTTGCAAAACTCAAACACTAAAAAGTAAATAATAAAAAAATATATATAAAAAAAATTAAGTTGAACAATTTTTATTTAATTTGATTAAAAATGCACTAAAAAATAATTGTTTTCTTGTACTACAATTACGATGGTGATATGTCACCTTAAATAAAATCGTGAGGCAGGATATTTCATAACAGGATATCAATCAATTTAATACAGAATCAAGCGTCGAAATGGGGGATAAAATGCGATGAAATATCCTGACCCGCGATTTTATTTTAAAGTGACATATCACTATAGTAATTGTACCTAGTACAAGAAAAGAATTATTTTTGATTAAATTAAATAAAATCGTTTAACTTAAAAGTTTTTTTTATATACATTTTTAATTTGGTATCGTTTTCAAACTAACCAATTCATTCGAGGACTCTCGGCAATACGATGCTTTCTAGAAAGTACTAACGTGAAACACGGCAGAATCCAGCACAGGATGCAAATCCCTCGGCGCGGAAACACGTTGACGCCAGTGTGTTAAGATAATTAGTATACTGGGTACATGGAAAGTTTGAAAATGTAGAGCGAGGGAAGAATGGGGGATTATTGGATAAAGTAAGTACTGTCCGTAGCAGGAGGTGGAAAAGAAAAGATGTTACTGAATAGGAATAAAGAGGATTGACATAATACTTAGCAAGAAATTAGAGGTATGCCTGAAGTGATAAGAGACGTTTAAGAAGAATGAATTAGTAAGTAGGAATACACGGTGTATTGTATTTAAAATACAGAGAGGGAACGAAGAAAAGAGGATTATAAGTTGAAGTAATGTCTAGAGCAATGGATGAAAGAAGTTTGTCAGGAAACAGAAGTAAGAAGAAATAAAGTATTTCAGTGTAGAATAAATTAAAGATACCAGAAAATAGAGTTAATTACTGATGCATGAGATAAAAACAGTTGGTTGATGTATTTTCCAGTTTATCTAAAAAAAAAACAGTGATACCTACAACGTGGAGAATTTAGAGAATGAAAAAGGCGGGTGGCAGGAGTAAGGAAAAGAGATGAGTGATCTCGTTGAACTTATTTTATTAAGTCGACGGACTAATCGCCTACCAAGTTCAATTAGATTAGGGATTATCTCGGCGTTCATCCTTCCCAGGATTCCTTAGCATTGCGCGCAATCTAATTTAATGTAAATGAATTCGACACGAAATCCAATTAGAGATCGCACACGAAGCGCGTTTAGAGGTGAAAAGTATCGCCAAATTTCTCATACCCAGCACCAACATCCAAAAGTGTATTAATAATATTACAGCTTAGATGAGTATCAACCGAGAACTTCCATTTCATAGATAACTTCACATTTCTAATTTACACGATCATTGATCATATTGTCAGACGCGATGTACCCATTCCATCACTGTGTTTTATCAAAAATAATGTTCTAATTCTGCTATTATTAACTGACATCATAATTGATATGAAACAAATTTTAAAAGATATGGTAGAAGAGTTAAAATATCTTTAATTAAATGATTGCGGATACGACTAACCATTATAAATGATTTGAAAAAAAAATTGGAGATCGATAACCATTAACGATGACGGAAAATTAATTTTGGTTACCGATAACCAATATCGACGGCAAACATTTTTTCTGGTTATATTCGATCATTGTCAATTATTCTTATTAATATTACTGATAATTAGTATTCATTGAAAACATGAAAAATAATTAATTACAAAACTTTCCGTCATTAATAACTACTGGTAGCACAAAAAAGTATAATCATTGATAATGGTTAGTGTTAGGGTTATAATAATTGCAACAACACTTTGCGCGATTAATGTGTAATACAGAAGAACATATATATATATATATGAGGTACTGTGCAAAGAATCAACGCGTCTGTACGCAGCGGCGCTCACATAGCGGAGAACAGTATGAATAGGAAACGGAAAGACATGAGGACAAAATTGCGTCCGACTGGTACAACCCTACCCGCGGCCATGGGCAGAACAAGCCTTCAGTTAGTTGTAATAAAGTACAAATCAATATTAGTATTGTTTAAACGTTTTATTTTTTGAGAAATTACTTTGAGATTTAATTATAGCTGGTTTCTATTTAAATTAATTTTAACTTAATGACCTATATCGAAATATTTTTAAAATAACTGTTACTTTGGATCTCTGATTATTAAGCAACATTATTCGTCAAAACTCTGCACCGATGTTTTCATATGATAGTAAATAAGTTTATAGCCCGAGAAGGTATACATGCGTGTCCACGTGGCTCAAAAGTAAATATTGGTTTCTTTTCGAAGACTTACATACATAAAACTTTCTGCGCAAGTATAACTAATGATTTTCGTAGTGTACGTGTCGATAATCCTTGAAGACCGTACATATCGGAAGGGGAATAAAAAAGTGAATGCGAACATGTGCAAGGAAAAACTGAGATACTTAAAGGGGAGATTGCGCCATGTTGGGTCGAAAAATAGGTACTTCTTTGTGAATTTTTTGTACAAAATCGGTTCTACAAAGTAATTTGCGGTTTGGCAGGCTATTTTTTATTGTATCTTAAATTTTTGTGTGTACAAAAAAACAGCATGCCAAACCTCAAATTAATTTGTCGAACCGTTTTCATACAAAAAATTCATAAAGAAGTACCTACTTTTCGGACCAACAAGGCATAATCTCCCCTTAATATACACGTTCCGAAAATATGTCCCAATCAATATCAATGCTATTTCCAGTGTATAAATATTTTTGAATTTTGAGGTATAGTTCAAAACGGAAGACTTTATACCTAAAGCCTCGGATAGTATCAAACAGTAATATTGTCTATTAAAGAGTGAGGTGTCGATTTATTTTTACATTACTGGTAGTTGGCAGGTTGTATTTGAGTCTCACTTAGTGCAGATAACTGACCTTCGCGAAAATTCTCAACTCGGTGCTAGACGTCAGATGTTACCATACGCGCTGTTGTGCAACATGTAACTTTTCATGGTTTATTCTAAGCCCAAACTTCATCGCTTTCGAGAGAAAGACGATTCAAGTTCCGCGATATTCTTCGCGCACTATATTTATTCTTCGTGTTACACGCTATCGACTACGTTCCATGCCTTGCTAGACACGTAAAGGGAGGAAACATACCGTGGATCTAAAGTCAGCCTCGCGAAACGAGATTCGAGAGTGAATTTTCGAGGAATGATAAAACCCACCCTCGAACACGTTCGGCAACACTTATTCCTCGCTTCGAGAGCTCGTTGCTTCTAAAAATATACTTTGGATGCTATTAAAAGGAAATCCCTTTTTCAATAATTGCAACGAAGAAGGGAATTGTTCCTTTCCACACTTGACTAAATAATTAATGGAAACTGACATGATGAACACGAGAAAGAAAGTTCTTCCAAATAACTATTTCACCTAAAGTAATGAAACGCAAATTCATGGATAAAATAATCAAGAATATTCTTTACTTTCCAAACGAAGTAATAAAATTCGTGTGTCGATGCGAGAAGAATAAACTGGGAAACTTTTAGGTGAGAGTCGACACTTCCGAGTGCAAGACTTTCTGTAAACGTCTGAGAGAAAAGCGTAACGGTCGTGGCCAATTTCTGGAGGATGACAGCAGTGGTTGTAAAACGGGGATTGAGAGAAAGAAAGAGAAGAGCAGGTCCTAAACGTGAAGTCGTATAATGTATTTCCAGGCGCTGCTGGAACTATCGTTTTCCATCGTAACACGAGACACGGGGATTACTCTACATTCCGCATTCCGCGGTGTCGTTCCTCTTTCTGTTGCACGCAGGGATTTGGTACGGAGTGTTTCTTCAATTCCACCAGCGACGAGCAACGCAGATGCAACGGGTCACACGAGCACTTCCGACAAACGTTTATATTACCTGAAGACATTCACGCGTTACGTGTCCCTTCGGGCTTAAACGTGAACTGGCTGATAAGCATAGCAGGATTGCGAGAAATCGTGGAAAAGTAGAGGCTTTGGCAAAAGGAGAACCAGGTTTAGAAAGAAACGGATCGACGATTAGAGTGTTTCTGGGGATTGCTAGATGAATGAAATATTCTTGTGGATTCATAGAATAAATGAGGGAAAATACGACTTCGTTCGAAAATTATATTCCAGGAGGGACGTGCAGAAGTTAAATGCGAGGCTATGTAAAATAGATTAGATCAAATGATGAATTGTTAATAACGTTCGCTGTTTGAAATGAAGGACTAATCGATCAGAATGAAAGATTGATGAGCGCCACGCAATACCGTTGAGGAATTCGAGTGTTCGCTAGCTCGAACAGTCGAAACGTCAAATTGTTAGACTTGCAACGATTTTCTAACACGTCAGTCTGCGTTTAATTCTGTATATTAAAATGATTCGTTAGAAGTAGTTCAGAATGTACCATGATATCTGTAACCCTCCTGAATCACGAATATGCACGGGTGTGTTTCATTTAGAATTTCAAAACCTTCGTCAAACTCGATTCGATGCGGACAAAATATATATATCGAATTCAGAAGAATCGGACAAAATTGTAAACAGACAGAAGATATCTTTATGGATAATAGAGTAAAAAATCTAAACATTTGCAATGAAATTCAATGATTGTGAAATATAAAAAGTCTCTCCAATGAAGGTAAACTACAACGAGCAGCACGCGTTTAAACGTCAAATCCGCGTTTAAACGTCAACATCGGACAAAACGCAGTATCGATATTCCAAAAGCACATCAGGCGCTGCTCAAGCAACAAAGCTGAACGGAGATACTGCAAGAGTTTTCGTTACATGTGGTACGGGCGATTTGGATTCATTCCACCCAGCTGAACACTTCCATTGTCTTGCATTGTTTGTTACCCCTATGGGAAGGTCGAGCAACTTACAGTTGCTTTTACCTTTTTTCCCAGCGAATGCTTTCATCGCGTCCCTTTGAAATCCCATTCTACCCTTTCTCGTTTGCTTTCACTGTCTAACACTGCTTTCGGAAAATAAAATCGCGGCGGCGGGTTTGCGAAAATCACCTCCGATTCCATTAATTATCGCGTATGACCGCGGTAATGGCCCGTTTGCTTATTGAATTACACACGATCATTATCGATTCTTCCTGTGCAGCCGTAAATGCGCCCCCGTATCCGAGAATAAGCGCCGGCTCATCGGGGACGGCGAATTAAAACCAGTCCGGCGTAAAAACGAGGACAGTTTCCATTGCGAGCGTAAATTACAGGGATATTCAGATCGAAAATTTATATTTCAAAGTCCTCAGTAGCGGATGAATGGGTAAGGTTGAATGTATTTTTATGTAGACTTATGATTATTGTAAATAAATAGCAGACAGTGGATTTGAATGAGTTATCCAAAGTCTGAATCACTTATTTTACAGGAACGCGTTAATTATTCCTATTTTCAAGAAGAATATCAACACCTGAACCTTTCGCAATAAGATTCTGCTCTCGCTTCTACCATTTTCAAATTTTAAGATATACAGTATCGTATACCGAAGTTCTGTTACTATTTCTCAAAGAGAACACTCGTGTATGCCTAACAAACGTAACAGGAAAGAGACACTAAAATTATCACGATTAGGAATTGGAATACAATGGAATCAGGTGCAAGTTAAAGAAAATACGAAGAAGAATTTCGAGATACGAAGGAAGGAAGCACAAACTTCAATTCTCCTCAAGAGATTTTTAGAGCCACTTTTGAACAAGAAATGTCTATCCCCAACTGGTTCTGGAAATAGAATATTTCCTCTCGTATTCCAACGCGATAAATATGTTTTTTTTTTCCAAAGTTTGATCTTGTTTTGCATCGCAAGTTCGCGGGCAGCGCGCGTGTAAAACTCGCGCTCGGCAGGCACACGAACGTCTCATTTAAAATTTTAAGCCTAGCGTATATGGCGACTCACCTGGATGAACGTGTTGCTAGATTCTCACCTCCACGACCGTGTGCCACCTGACTCGAAGTGCGACTGACGCATTCCGGGTGCCGACAGTGCCTTTTATAACCGCGGAACTCGCCGGCCCTGCGCGGAACGCCACGCAGTCTCTGTGAAAGCACAGGAACGTGCTTGCGTGGGCGCTAATGCCAGATAATTAAAAAAAAAAATGTATATACCCAATAATTGTGAACAATTATTGGAACGTCACGATACACTATTTTTAGTGATATTATATAATTTATTTCCAATACAAGGATCTGTGATATATTTCAAAGTAAGATATAGTTCAAAATAAATTGAAATAGACGTAGACTCTATAGACGTTCACTACTTTTTTAATTAATTATTTTGTAAATCGATAATTTTATCGCTGACGGATAAAGACAATTTCTAGTACATATGTGCCCTGGTGTTATGCAGATTTGAAGTGAGGTAAAGGGGCTTCAAAGTTTATTGGAAAGTTCTTAATTGGAGTTCCACGTGCCGATTTATATTTGAGTGGGTTTTGGAATTTGTGATTATAGACGAATTTACTACCGTAAACATTCACGTTTCTGAGAGTGCCGTAATAGACGATAATAGGCTTATATTTGTGTAATAAAGTATGTAAACGTACTTGAGAAGTAACCACCTTTACACGTTATTTGAAACTACGAGTTTTTATCGATTCTGTTCGTGTAATTGGACGCGTACGTGCTCGGCAAACTACACCACAGCGCATTGTTATTTAAAATAATAGTAAACGCTTGAAACAGGATCTTACATGTACCCCGTGACCCAGTTTTTTACAGTTGCACCTGTTCTGCAGCGGTCGCAGGTCATGGAAATGTGAAAGGGAATCAAAACTTTAGATTAAACGAAAGAAAATCTCACTTTTTGTTGTATCATACCTGCCTCGCGTTTGCCATCAAATTAAAAAAATTTAATAAATCTTCCAATAACCTTTTCCCGCGCAAATTCATTTTCAAAACAATCCAACTGGAGGGATTCAGAAATTTATCGTTTTTCTGAAGGATAAATATCCACCCCAAATAGATTAGCGTGTGATATGACTCTTAAAGCGTAATGCTACTCTAGAATTTGGGAAGCTGGGCTGTGTTTAAAATCAGCTAGAAAGGAAGAAGAGGAGAAGAACATCGATTTAAAATGTCAATTGTATGTTGGAGGCATCGCAAACTAGAGGTAAATAAAAAATTCTATAGAAAAATGATACGTAAAACTTTAATCGCGTTTTTCTCAAAACTGCATCCTTCAAACTGACCGGAAACATAACTTCCACTCATCTTCAGTAATTCACTGTACCTTTAAAATTATATTATCTAGGGAAGTACGTACAGATTTTGCATTTAGTTGTATACTTTTCTTGTTATAAACGATTTGTCACATAATTTTTTACCAAAAAATGAAACTTTAAAATCACGTGAAAACGAATCACGCACAATTCATACAAAGAACAGTATTTTTTAATTTCCATATGTACTTCCCGAGCTAATCTTATATAGAACTAAAAATTTTTGTTTTTTGTTCCAAGTTCTCGGATAAAAAATTCTCAAAATCAGGCTGTTTCTCCGGGCACTAGAGTCGTATTACCCTTAAGGGGGATCCTGGTGTAGCGGGTCGAAGAAATCGATTTTTTTTTTTACATAAATCAATAGTTGAACATTTGGCACATTTAAGGCCAAATTTCGTTGAAAAAAGTGAACTTTTTTTCAAGAGGCCGCCATTTGTTCAGTTTTGCATCTTTTACGTTATGAATTTATACGATTTGTGCGTACACTCATAAACTAAACGAAAATTGTTCGATTTTTGGTTTCAGATGAAACTTAGAACTTTGTTATTTGTCTCTCTTTTTTAATAATATTTTTTTTCTTTATCTACCTTAACCTGATAGTACTGTATCCTGAAATTTTCAGAAAGATCGATTAAGTACTTTCTTTAAAAAAATTAGTTACAGGAGCTAGTTACTCCAGGCTCCTCCCTTGATAATCCACATTCATATTATTCAAACTATCGAACAAATGGTGTTTGTTCAGATTTGTGAGCACAGGATTGGAACACGTGTGTGTTACCACCATCACGGAGGCTTGAAGAGTAACAATATGGCTTGGGTTAAATTATCCAAAGGCATAGAGCCGCAACTCGCGAGTTCATAGGTCACAAAACCTTAGAAATACCATCTGGCTTACAACTTGTTCAACCAGGGACAGTTTCAGCGAAAATATTGCCGGCCACGATATGGTCGCTTTTAGTTGCTGTTTGCCCACCGAGTATGGAATTTGTGGCTGACGAGTTGTTCCCAGTACGAGGAATCGATTAATCATTACGTATTCATAATCCGCGGGGTATTACAACGTCGAAACGATGTGAAACTGGTAATTTATATCGCAATGTCTCGTGAAAGAACAAAGGACGCGATACGACACCTCCGCATTCTGAATTCGCTACCCAACAACAGTTATCGCAATATTGCCCACATGACGACAAAAATTGTTAATTAGCAACGTACCTATAGGAACTTTCTCCGTCATTTGACATTCACAAAGTGGAATGAAAGTACGTCGCTGAGTTTAGAAACTACACTCCCACGAAGTTTGCGATAGATTTTTTCCAGGGAAGGTCGAAGAGTAGAGGTTGAATATTCATAAATTCCCTCGCGTTAGTTGCAGGGGAGGGAACAGATAAGTGGGGATATAATTATCTACTAAATCTATTTAAGGAAGAATTGTCTACTGTAATTGTAATAATGATTCAAAAAACTGGGGAATACTTCAACTAATTTATGACGCGAAGTATATCTAAGGGGATTGATAGCCTGAAGAATCAATAACTATTCGATGAATATAGACGTCCCGCCGATTTGGTGCTTGTCCAATAAAGCTTCAGCAGCAACGTTAAAAACTAAGTCACGTTACTGAATAAATTTGCGGAAATTAAATCTCGCAAGTAGCCTGCTAAGAGATTGGATTCCCTTCGAGAGGAACGGATGAACGAGTCCAGAGAGTCCAATTAAAGATGGAATAGCGGTGAATACGTGCTTGAGGACCGAAAAGAATCCCCTCGATAGGGCGTATAATTATTTTAAGCCGCAATCTTTCCCGCGCTCGGCAATTACGAACGCTTGGAAGCTCGGAAGCTCGACGGATCCTTGCTGCCACCTGTTCAACCATTCGATAGAACTACTGGAGTGCCTAGAGGAACGTCTAACTGCAGCCGATAAGGCAGAGAAAAGGGAGAGCTTTCGACTCGAGAGCTTGCACCACGTTACCAACGAGCAGCACTTGGCGGTTCTCCGTGCTTCGCGAAGCTCGCGCTCGAACATTTTAAGCCACATCCCCGCGTGGGAAATGTAGAACGAGGAACAGGATTAAGACGCTTCTTGGCTGTCCTGTTTTGAACAGCAAACTTTTTTTAAAATGTGAGTCTTTTAGAAATGAATCCAGCCCCCTACTCAGTTTTTAGAAAGTTTCAGAAAATACGTTTTCGACCACCAACTTGAGGGGCTGTTTTCGCCACTTCGACATAAACGATTGCCGATAACATAATTAAAATACGTGTCAAATATTTTTCACTATTCTACAAAATCGGTGTGTGTGGGTTCGATATATTCTCTTGGAAGATTCGTTCGGTTAAAATTAGGTGATATTTGTGAAAGTAATTCAGTTTCTATACTTACTTGCTTGAAGTTTCACTTGATATAGGTATTTACTTGCAAATTAGATGGCGCGGTTTATAATAAATGTAGGTACTTATAAAGAGTCTAAATTTAGTAAGGATCCACTTCCTTCTGAGCTTGATTCCTATATCTTTGCTATACCTACTCAGAAGCTGTGCACATCAGTGAACTCTTTGTAATACACAGTGGGTGGCCAAATTATTATACTTAAACAAAAAGGTTTGAGATTTTATAAGTTAAAGCAATGGCATGGCTGTATCTCTGCGAAAAAAGGTCGCAAAAAATATTTAAAAAACGCATTTTAAGGCTTGAAGTTCCTAGTTTTTGAATCAAGGACTCAACAATGTTTTCATCCCTTATGATTCTGTTCTATCAAGATGAAGCGCAGGAAACGAAGTTTCAGAAAGTTTTGCCTAGTTTGAACGAATGTACGGGCTAAAAAAAATTTTCCAGTAAATCCAACAAAGAGCTCTTATAGAACACACATTTCTCTTCAATTTCACTTTTTTCTTTGTTTTGTTGTGTGATTTTTACTGACCGAGTTATTCGCGATCAAAGCAAAAAAGGTACTTCTGACTTTGAACACTTGCGAAGTCATGATCGTAGACAAATTTTCATGAGTGTTTTGGAATGCTAAGAAAGTTTGCTTTCAAAACCTTCAGTTGCCAATTTAAGATTTTTTTAATCGTATTAAATCCATTTTAAAATGATCCCAAAAATTGACGAAAATGTTTTGAGTATAATAATTTGGCCACCCTGTGTATCATATAACAATCTACTAGCTACAGTAGTATATAAGATCTTCAAAATTCTGTTAAGGTTCAATTGCACTTATAGATATTCATTACACATTGCTCATGTGGGAACGTGGCTTAAGGGGTTGATTTTCGGCATTTTTTCAGGAAGATAATGAATTAAACAGAAAATTCAATATGCAGCCTGTTATTGTACAACTGTCGCTGGAAAAAATTCGATTTCACACTATTTTCTTTGCTATTCCAATCAATTGCAATTTTTTTCTAAACGACAAAACATGTCACTTAGCAAACCAATCCTTCTAGCTTCCGCAAAAAAACTCGTTTGGATTAATTTTAAGTTATGCAATTTTAAAAAGTCTCAGAATATTTTCGGGAGTCTCAGTCACTGTATGTCTGATCTGCAACCTACTCTCGTACCCATTCTACTTAAAAAAACATTTCAGGAGTTGTTTTTATGCTGACTCCATTTGTGTGTGCTACTACTGAATACGAAAAGGACAAATTGTTGCTTTTTAACTGTAATTATGTAGATTTATTATCGAAATCTAAAAACAGAAATCATTCTGAGTTAATCATAGATGTATTACTAATTGCTACCATAAGTATCCATAATTTGTCCATAATGGGTGGCTTTCGTTATCCTTTAATGAAAATTCTCAGCGAATGGCTCAGAAAAATTGTTCCAAGTTTTTAATCAACTTCTAAATAATATCCAGCCTTCTGTAATTCCCAACCGTTTTACGAGACACAGCATTCGCATTCCTCTCGCGAAATTAAATTTCCTTAATTGCTCTGTTTATACGACTGTCTTCGTTATTTCCCTTCACTCGACCAAAGTATTTTACTTCGTTGATATACGACAGTCGCAGAGAATAGTTGCGAACTGTGTTCGAGAAAGTTGGAGGCGAACCTACAGTGTCGGATCACGCGTTGCTTCTACTACTTGCCAGTAGTAATGCATAGGACTCCGTCGAAACCTTGGTTTCCAACGATACCAACACGATGCAAAGAAACTGATCATTAAATTATCATACAAATTTGTACTGGTAAAAATAGACCTAAAATATTCAGCTAATATCAAAAACAACTTAACATGAATTAATCCTGATGCGGATATAGTTATTCATTGCTTTACATTTAGTACGTTTTACAATTTTTATGGTGTGTAAATTAAACTTTTTGTGCAGGTATCTCAATAAAAAGATATTTCGAAGATTGAATCTTTATTATAATTTATTTTATGTGCTCATATCACTTCAATTACAGTTTCTTATTTATTTTTGTAAGCACTATGTGTCCCTAAAATTGTTGATCCCAGTTGCTCTAAATCACTCCATGTACTTACCTATTTATTCCTGAAATTTAAAGTGTAATATCTTAAATTTTCAGTATTCTGCATTTCAGATTACACGAATAACATTTTTCACGTTTTCCAGGCGCATTTAATGCCACCACTATCTGCATAATAAAATATGTATTCAATATTCGTATTAACGAAAGGAAACGCTGTCGTTCGAAGCATCGCGAGATAATTAATCATGCTCCATCGCTTCATTTCGCAGCACAATATGAGCGCACATGTACATACATATGTATCAGTCGCACGATTCAGTCATTCACTGAATTATCAGCGATTACGTCAACTTGTGTCCTCGAAAGTAGAAACCAGACAGTCGACAGCGAAAATTTGTCAAGTGGAAAACGTTCGTAATTCTCATTCCAAACAAACACGCGAAAAGCGTGCATTCGACCAATAATCGACGGCTGTCTGTAAAATGTTCACGCTTTTACACCCGTCGAATCGAAAACGAAAAGCGATATTTTCCGAGTTTACATTAATCTCAATTTATTAAAGAGCAACGATCGAATGAATTCATTTCGAAATGTTTACAAGCGCTTCGCTTCAAAACAGAAATAAATGCAATTACATTAATGCATACTTCTAAAGGAGAATTATGTATAAGGGTGTATTCATATTACCCGACTCGGATATACCTGTTTATGAATATGTAAACGGCAACGAGTAGATTTTCATGCCAGTGCGTTATTTTCACCCAAACGCTTAGCGAATTTGATGCCTTGATAAAAATTAAAAATAAATGCAATTTATGTCCCTGCGCCGTTGCACATGCAACGATACTGCACACTTCGTTACAGAGACGCAAGTTTCCAGTGGAATTAAAGCTGATCGCCTTATACGACTCTGCTATATTTATGCTGCAATTTATCTAATTCAAACTATTCCCTGCGATTTGTCTAATTCAAACAAATTCTTTGGTATAGAAATCAATTGAAATCTAAATAAATATTTCAACGTTTTGTAACAAAGAAAGGCAGAAGAACTCTAAAACTTTTGCTGCAGCACCCTGGACGAAAATAAATTACTACCGATTGGAAATTCAGAAAGTTCAGTTTATAACTGTTCTACGACAAAGTCGACAAAGTGTATAGCTGGAAAGTTCTATGACAATTGCTACTATGAATATCCTGCGGATCCATTGGCATATTTAAATATTTATCAGTATTACACTGATCCCTTATCACTTGCTTCCTATACTCCGAGTGGCTTAATCTGTACAAATGGCATTTATATTTCCTAATTAATAGTCCCATTGTTCAACGAGGAAGTTTCGAGCGAGGACCAGATTAGTGAATCTAATTGCGACGTTGTAGCAACGCGCGAATAAATAGATTGCCCGGACAGTTGAACGCCGAAATAAAGCAGTTGGAATGCAACAAGGAATAGTGAAAGACGGTGCGAGGAATAAAACGTGTTATTAAGCTGATTGCATGCGGATTATCAAAGTCCCATTGTTAATTGTTTATTATTTGTAGCTTATAGATGTGGCTCACGGTTTGATCATTAGCTTAACTGCTTCCGTCGTTACTATCGCGACATGATTAACACTGGTGAAGGTTCCTACTTTTACTCTTCATTTGCATGACTCTACGCATGTAGGTCAAGCAAGGCTGCGATGATAATAAATATCTCGCCCCGGCGAAAAGATAAAGCAGTTCTATGATAATGGAAGATCATTGGATAATGATCACTGGACTGTGATGAAATTTCAGTTTCTATTGAAAAGTATACCTATAGAATTTTAGATTATATTTTAATTAGGTAGGTGCACATTTTAATTAGGTAAATTTAACGAAAGAGGTATTGCACTTCTGCTGTCATTTTTTCATAATTCTTAAAAATTGTGCTCTTTTAAATGCGCGTCTTTTACTTTTAAATCACTTGTTCGTGATTCACCTTCGATTTCTACGCTCTCAATAAACATCAATTACCCGAAGCGTTTATCTAATTATCGCAGTGTTTGCACAATATAGACATACTGCACTTCCAATATTGAAAAATCGAATAATACTCACTTCGCTCACTGCAGAAAGGATTTTCTTTATAAACGGTGCACACTTTTCGAATGATTACAAATGACCACAGAGGATCGACGATTTATCGAATCTGTGCTACATTCGCAAAAACATTTTCATCGTATTGTCGATATTTCACGTGAGACAACATCGAGAATTCAATGCATCTCGCTACGATTTAATTCATTTTGTTCGTTGAAACAAATAATGACATGTAATATCGAATGTAGAAACGATCGTAGCATAAATAACAAATATTTGCTATATTCCACGTGAATGGATATTGACGAGGCGAAAATCGAATATTGAAACTCAAATTGCCGTAATTATTCAGACGGCTCAAATAACATATCAAACGTCGATTAGTAACGAATGGTAGTAATTGTAAGCATTCACAAATGGTGCGAGTAAAAATATATCCTTTAAATCGATAGAGTTACAGTATCTCGTTGATACGTTCTTTTTCTTTAGAATCGTTGCATTCAATCGTAACTGTAATTCTATTGTTCGCACTGCTATTTGAAACAGATTATTTCATGAATATGTTCGAATTACAATCGTGGATATAATGTTCTCTAAAGAATTCCCCTTTCTGTGCAGAAAACTGAATATGCGAAATGGAACAATGTCGGTGGCAGGTTTTAGTAGATAAAAAACAAATCAAATTCTGTGGATTTCAGCGAGGAAAATATTAATCAGCTTTGTCTGTCCTATCGGCTAACTTTCTTTCAATTTCAAATATTATCATTACTATTGTCCCACGACGATTGAAAGAATTGATTTTCACTAAAAGCGATCGCAATCTCCTACAATCTACTTCCCTATACACGAATTTCATTAAATCTTACATCAAAACTATGAAAATCTCTCTGAAATCTCGTATCCAGATTTAATGTTTGTCGATCGAGGGTATTTTTTATTTCACTACCCAGAAGCAACGGATAGAATATCTAATCCTAAGAATTTCTCTTTTAAAGAACATACTCGAAATAAAACGTCCTAATGAGATATCTTCGATATTGAAAAGCGAGCGAGCAACAGGAAGTTTACAAGCATAAAAGCAATTTGGCAGGGTAGATTATGAATTATTTGCGACTAATTGTCCGTGGTCGGGCTTTTAATTGTAATCGCCCTGTGCTCCGCGAGTACAGATGAAGTATCGAATTCCAATGAACTCGTTCTCTCCGGCAGTTTCCTTTGAAGCGAGGTAATCGTGGCTATAGAGTGTAGCAGGGGCATTCAACGTTTGAGGTTGATGAGCCTTGTCGACGTGCCAAGTGTCGGATGGCTAAAGACTGCTTTGCCAAACTTAAGGTGAAGTGTCAAAGGTTAGAGAACGTTCACCCCGGAGTGTGCAGGAAAAGAAATGTTATTCGCGAGTGGTGAAGCTGGCAAATCAATAAGCGGCTTCCTGTCGACAAAGAGACATTAAGCTCTGAATCGGTATTCTGGCTCGCTTATAACTAGTGTCGAGTTATTGGAGGCGTTACGCTTTCATTATTCATATCACTTATCCTGTTCATCGGGAAAAAGTACACAACGCTGCAGAATTATCCTCTAGCATCGATCAGAACAAATTTAACGTTCCCTACGGGTCATGGAGTGCCCTGTGCTCTTAGTTTTAGCAGTTACGTTCAAATCGAAATAAGAAAATCGTAAATTAAACTAATATTTCACTACTGATCTAAAATATTTAATCATTTGTTAAGGTAAATCACAAGGTAGGGGAAACCTGTCCAAAACCGTATGGTTAAGGTTCTAGGTCCATAACTTTTTAAATAATAAAGCAAATTGGGTAATGCAAACGGTATTTATTAAAGGATTTCATAAACAACAGAAAATAATAAAAATATAATTAAAAAGTTGAAACAAGATACTTAATTGAACAATAAAACAAAACCTCTTCTTTTTCCAGTTTTGCCCACCCTATGGGGCAAAACCAGAACACTATATAGTCCACTGGAAGTACAGTCGAAAATAAGAGCACAGCACGTAGAAATATAATAAATTTAATAATTAGTTGGAGCGTATGTATTTTGCCAAGAGGATCTGTTGACTAACAGTTCAATATGGCGGAAAACACTTCCCAAATGCGTGTGAGCTTGGTTAATTTATTTTCAGAAATAAATAGGTTTACGGCTTTGCCCCGGTATACGGTTTTGGACAGGTTTCCCTTACGTTTAGTAAAAGGAAAAATGGAACCTTTTTCCACATGTTTGTGGTCCAACTTGGATGTTCCTTAGTCACAGCAATCTTTGGAAATCGTTGCAAAATAGGTATTTGCAACAAAGACTCTTCATTTCTACTAAAGGAAAGGCCCTCGCAAACGATCCCAGTACTTAATTAAGAATTAATGCTCCGATTTTAGTACCTCGACGGATTATCGTAAGATGATTCTGCGAAGCAGAATTTCGTAAATTTTATTAGAATCCACTCGAAATAAGAGGAATTAGATTCATCCACTTTCGTGGTCGAAGAGGACGGGTGTGGCCATCGCGGAACACCACGCGAGACAGTACGGCACCCATGAGCAAACCCCCGCAAGGCTACCGTCCCATATTTCGAGTTACTGCCGGCAGTAATTGCTACGGAATGAAATCGATGTTGGCCGACTTGCCCGGAAGAAAGAAACAAGATTTGATCGCATTGGTTCGCGCGCGGTTCAGCCGCCGTTTCTATTCGCTCGCGACTCGGCCGCCTTCTATTCGCACGTTGTTCTAACGATCATCGGGCGACTCGTTCCGACGACGACTCTCGAGGAATAGTGCCATCGATCAAACCGTGACAGCGAAATTACGTCGCTGTCACTGTGCCCGAGCTTCGAATAATTAGAGACACCGACATTGTAACCCATAATCCTCACAGTCATTTTCAGATGCACCCATGAAACATGCTTGATTAAAATAGCACGGGGCAACGGAAATTAAATTTCTTTTTCGTTGATAGACATATGATTTCGTAGTGGGAATGATAATAAACGTAACACGAAAAGAATACTTGTGGTTCGGTTAAACATTAGTTGTAGTGGGAGGATTTGAAATGTATATTTAGCAAAAATAAGTAAATAGATTTAAGTACGTGGATTTTTGTTTAAAGTAGTTCCTAACAAGAATAGAACACTGGATTTCACTAACACTTCCCTAATATATTATATTTTTATCTTAATTGATATTAATATTAACCTGATCTCAGGTCAACAATATCGACCCCTCGATTACTAAAATAGAAATGGAGTTTTTAAATTTTGGAATGTTGAAAATGGATATTTATAGGTAGTTAATTACAACTTCAAAATTGAAAACAGCACTATTCATAAACTTATTATATTTGACTATTTCGTAGATATTAACTCCTGAATTTCATTAGAAAATTTCTTTACTTCTATATCGTCTACCACTTTTCACCACTGTAACGAAGTTTCAATGCGTGAAGTGTTTTTTTAATTACTCCTCGCTGCAATAACGAACACAGTCCTCGACGACCATTTTAGCTTCCAGAATTTATGATTTTGCATGCGCATAAATTTTCCTACATTCTCCTAGGTTCGTTTAAGTTGTACCTGATAATTCACCGGTTGCGTGCCGAGACTATTTTGTTTCGCGTAGCAGTAAAGATTATTTGTTATTACTGTCTTGACCGAGTTCTGCCTGTTCGCGTCGTCTCGACATGCTTGTTGCTCTTCTACATCACCTCTATTACTCCCCCGCGCCCGCGTACAATTAATAATTTATAATTTACCGTTTTCTTAGGCGCTCGGTCAATTTTATCCGCTCTCGCATCGTAATTCCGTGTGAACCTCCCACGCTGTGCTAGATTCTTCCTTTCTAATCATAATAATTTGCAGTGAGTAATAATCGATCTGAATTCACTTTGATCGAAAGGAATATTCCACCATTTACTAGCGATATTCAATAATTATAACATAATCTGTTACTCAACCCAACGCATGGTACCCTTGAAATTTTTCTAACACTTGTAGATATTTAATCACTTACACAGCTTGTGGGACTCGAGTTACGATACTGCTATTACACAACTGTGCAATCTTATCTAACACCAAAAGTCATTTTCCAACAAAAGAACGCAGTTGTAAGAATACGTTGATATACACATACTGTACTGAGCTCAGCCACGAAACGTGCGAAGGAAAGAATTTCCTATGCATACATCTCGTTCTCTTGTTTCCCCTTACATTATAGATAGTTTCGCCATTTTATCGATGCATCAAAGAGCACACGATGTTGAAAACTTAGCGACACCCTATCAATAATACCAACAATGTCTCCAACTTAATATCCTTCGTTCAAAATTTTCCTAACAATAAATTATACTTCAAGCATATTGACTTTATTATAATATTAGAAATGCTGCAATTACAGTTTCTGCTAACGACGTACACTTTCTTTACTTTAATCGTCGCCTCTTTTGATACAACAAGCAATTCCCTGATGCAATCTAACTTGAGATAACGTACACGATTTCCACGAAAAGTTCTGATGTAAATTTCGACACGCAATACCGACTCAAAAAGGGTTTAGGTCCACGCAAATACATACACCGTCGACTGTTTCTTGCCGTCACCAAGAAAGGTCAACATTAAGATCCTGATCCTGCATATCACAGAGCACATTATTCTATTTTTATTAACACTCGTTCGAAATCGTGTTTAAATAAAAAAATCGGTCAATCCTGACAGTTTAGTAATATTCCCCCACAACACAATATACTTCGAGTTGTACCCTCGCACAGTGTAACGAGTACATAGGGGAAAAAAATCAATTTACCATTAAGATACAGTTATTTACATGTAACTGATATGTTAATTATATTTATACACAAAAAAATTAATTTTTAATATAGAATAATTCATTAAAATATATTTTTGAACATAATAAAAGTAAAGCAAATAAAATATATATTTTTTTAAATACATTTAAACACAAATTAATAGCAAACATATGAAACAATTATAATGAAAATAAAATTAATTTTTTGAATAATTCGTATTGATAATAAATTTTAAATTCATCATTCTTATTGTATATCTTCGTCACTATCAGTTGAATCTGAAGGAATTCAAAGCGCAGTGTCTTTTAAATTTAAACATTCGAGCACATAATTGTCTAGTTTTCTCGTTTTATTATGTGTATTTTTTCTTACATGGGAGCCCTCGGGAGCCGGGCATAAAAAGAACTAATTCTAGTAAAAAAATAAAAGAACCGATATGTTTCATTTTTTTTTTTAAATTCTCTCCAGAATTTACAAGATGCGACAAAAAGAAGAAATTAATTAATAAAACGAAAAAGGATATATTTTGCTTAATTTCAAAATAAAAAAAAAACGAAGGAATACAACTTATAAATACAACAAAAATGCAGTGAGTAAATATTTCCTATGTGTAGTCTGTGGCAGTTTGCGTTTGGTTATTCGACTTTGAATGTAAGTACTACCCTTAAATCCGTTAATTGAGTTACTAAGTTACGATGCTCTTATATCGGAGGACTGTTCACTATCAATTCCATGAAATGAAATACAAAATTTCAAAACTCGAATTTTTAATTCTTGAACACGTGCCGCGACACTGTGCCTCGGTTAAAGAAACATCAGCCTGAAAACATCATTATGCCACGAATGATCGATCAATGACCTGCACGTTCAACTCTGCATAATCAGAAGCTACCAGAAATCTCGTAAAATTCTTTTAATCTTTCCTTTAAATAAAACAAATAATTTTAAATTGATCACCAACTATTCCCTCTTTCTTCCTCCTCTACTGTTACTCCTTATCAGCATGGTGCTAGACCAGCTTTCGTAATAGCACGACGAAAAAGAGCCAGTCTTCCCCCGGAGCAACGTGCGGCGAGAAAAACCCAGGGATTATCTCACGAGGCTAATTCCCGCAGAACTTGCCGCTAATTATCCGCGGTATCCTTCGCGTGTAATTACGTTTTCGCAATAACGGCGCCCGCCGACGATGATCTTTACATCTTTATCTCACGTTCGAACGGCCGATGGAAACGTGGCGTGTCCATTAAGGGTAGCTTATCGCGGCAACGGTAACGATCGCATAAATAATTCATTTGGTTCGCGCACGAACACGTTTTTCAGCGGCATGCCAGCCCTTTAGACCCGGACTCGTCTTCCCGAGCAGAAAAACACCCGCGTGTAACAATGTAATCCAGCCGCCTTCACTTGCACTGTCGTATGATCGAAATTTCCGCCCCGGCGCCGGGAGTCACGCGATCCTCGAGGATCCCTCGCGACCGCCACCATCTTCGTGATCACTTCGACAAGCTGAAACTAGGACGCAGCCACCTCGAAATTTAATGGAAATATCGCCAGCTGTTTCGCCCTGAATGCCGGACGCGTAACGCGTGTCAAGGTTCGCCGGTCCATCGGGGAATTCAGTCGATCTGAGTATTACGAGGAGTTTTATAGTGTCTCGCGAGATGGCTGGGAAATTTTATAGAGCACGATTGCCAGGGCATTTTGGATCGGAGAGGTCGCGCACAGTGGTGGCTCCTTTCATTGCTTCGCCAGATAAACGTTGCTTAGTTGATTGTTGTGTCCGGCGATGACGAGCTCGATAGCTCATCAATATAGAGGTAGGGTATAGTGTTTCAGACTGCTACTTCATTATAACTTGATATGGGAAACTATGTTGCACAGATTCCGGTGGATTTTCACCTAACTAAGTGATATAAATTGTGGATATGGTTCGTGTTACTGAAAGTAAATTGAACTTCGTGTGTGCGAAGCATATATGCGACAGTATTTCAATATTTGCATCGATAAATATACTGCTATGTATTTGGCGATATAAAAATGTTCTCTTAAATTTTGCACATTAATGAGGTCGTATTAACAATAGAGACGTTAGCGACTACTTACTTCAGCATAAATATTACATATTTGAAATTTTGTTACAAAGTATTTCCACTATATTCATACTAGAATCACATAATGCTCAATTATAAGAAGTCAAGTAAATATCACTTTGAAATATTGGATTACATTCTGTTCAACCTCAAATTTACTGTCACATTGAGTCGATTTCTTTCATACGAGAACTTAGAGGAGTCTAGCAAAATATGTTTTATACATATAAATGTTCCATAAGATTTAGATTTCAGAGGGGATTGTTTCGTTGTTAAGTCTCGATATGTTTTGTCGAGTCGAATGATAAGGAATAATTCTATGCATCGAATGCAGCTAATGATATTCAACCGTGATGTACAAAATCCGCGTTATTAATCAATTTATCGCGAATGTCAGATGTGGAGGCTTCCAACGAGAAACAAAGTCCTACCTCTTCGACCAAGTTCGACAGCATTGATAAGTACTAAGCAGAACTCTAAGGACCCTACGTTATTTAAGCCCAGTGACAGGTACATTATTCGAGACGGGGAATAACGCCTCCCACGTGTGTGAATACGTAATCAAATTTGGAGGGAAATATTCTCATGTACAGGGTACATTATGTTCCTGGGGAAAACGAATATTTCATTCTTTTTGGTTTCACGTGTCTCATCGTTCTGCTCGAGGTGGCAACGAATGATAACATTTTTATTGCAGCACGAAGCAGCACATGGAATTTAACCGAATCGCTTTATGAATCAACGACACGAACCAAACAGGCCGGCAGAGGAACACTGGACGATCGATCTTGCGGTCATAGACCTCGAAAATTCATCTGATAACGCTAAAGAGTACTCTGGTAAATACAATTAGTCGAATGCAAATGTTAACAAAAGGGCGTTACCAAAATCTCATGAAATTTCTGTTTCGTTAACGATTACTTTTCCTAGCCATCGTGTGATCAAGTTCAGACCTAACCTTCTCGTAGATGGAAGCATGATGAAAACGCCAAGGTCATCTTGATTTTTCAGAACAGCAACGTGTGATTTCGATTACCCACATTTATAGATCGTTTCTCGAGGAATAAAATGGCCGCACTCAATCACGATTATAATGGAAAAGTGGTGAGTAAGAAGCAGCCACCATATAATTGTTATTGTGAAAAGCAGCCACAGAATGTTTGAAACAATGAAATTCCAGTAAATAGTAAAATGATTTATTCATTGGTGGTGTATGTGTAGGCCAATTTGAAATGTAATGTTAAACGCGTCGAGAGCCTGAATTATTGATCTGTGTCTGATCGCATACCAGGCGTTTCTACTTGTCCGTCTTATGTGGCGAGGAAACAGTTTCAGAGGACAGTCACAAAGGGAATCTTTTTCCAACTTTCTTCTTATTATCTTCTTATACTCGATCATCTTAATCGTTAAAGTATAAGCTTCAAAAGCTCTCTGAAAGCACATGTTGCCGTTATAAAAAACAACATAACGTTTATATACATTAGCGGACAAAAAAGTTACCACTTTCCGATTTGTTACTTTTTAGCATCAACTCGGAACTGTGGTATGTGTTGAATATACATACTCTGATGGAGAATTGAAAGTTGTATAAAACTCAGTTAAAGGTGAATTTATTTAACTAACAAACAAAAGTTTTATAATGGCATTGAACGGGACCACACATTTTTGGGGCTGACAAGAGGGGAGTTACCATATTTGGTAACTTTTTAGGACATCCTGAAAGCAAAAGGTGTCCCTACAAAATATTAGATTTTTTTATCGCTTCCCAAAAGTGGTAACATTTTTGTTCCCTATTGTAATCAACAGGAGTTTATCAAGCAAGAAATTAACTTGATCTCAGGAGCTCAAGAATAACTTAATATAATATTTTCTAAAGCAAGAAAAAATAAATTTTCTCATGAAGCGATCGAATGAATTTTAATCGCTGGAGAAAATTAAGTGCATGCTCCACAGAATGCATCATTTCTAACAATAGAAACTCGATTAAGAAATAATTGCACTTAATGGAACTTTACCTGACTTGCAATATTTATTTCCAAGAGGAGGGCAGCACTGTAATGGCCCGAGAAGTAAAGATATCTTTGGAAAGTTATTAAAACCAAATTACATAATGAATCTTTTCTAAACTTTCAGGACTTTTTATTGGATATTTAAATTATACGATGCTTGTAAATCTGCTTTAAATAAATTAAAAAAAAAAGATATTCGTATAACTTAGATATCCAGTAAAAAGTCCTGAAAGTTTAAAAAAGATTCATTACGTAGTTTGGTTTTAATAAATTTCCAAAGATACGATGCTTGTAAATCTACTTTAAATAAATTAAAAAAAAAAGATATTCGTATAACTTAAATATCCAGTAAAAAGTCCTGAAAGTTTTAAAAAGATTCATTACGTAGTTTGATTTTAATAAATTTCCAAAGATGCGATGCTTGTAAATCTGCTTTAAATAAATTTAAAAAAATATATTCATATAACTTAAATATCCAGTAAAAAGTCCTGAAAGTTTAAAAAAGATTCATTACGTAGTTTATTTTTAATAAATTTCCAAAGATACGATGCTTGTAAATCTGCTTTAAATAAATTTAAAAAAATATATTCATATAATTTAAATATCCAATAAATAGTCCTGAAACTTTAAAAAAGATTCATTCCGTAGCTTGCTTTTAATAAATTTTCTAAGATACCTTTATTTTTCGAACCATTGTAGTGGTGCCCCCCCCCCCCACCTCTCTTAAAAGAAAGAGAAGTGAAAATAACTGTAAAGTTTCGCGGATATTCACTACCTACATGGTACTATTATTAATTTCGCTAGTTTCGATGGACATAGTTACAACCACCTGACGACACCTCATTGTTTCAAGTTACAGCCCCTGCCACGCGGTGGACATATAACACACTTTCGCCACCCTCTATTTCCATCGTTCACTTTCTGTGCCTTTTACTGTGTACTACTACCACGTTAGGCGACATGAAGGCGCAAATTACTAAAGTTCCCTGAACTGAAAATTACGTTGTACAGTGGAAACTGTCAGTGGTTCTGCGGTGATGTTTTTCCCGTGTATTCACGTTGTTCTGGAAAATTTTGAAGGCAGGAAATTACCTCCTCGATATAATTTGATTCTACATGCAGATTTTTAACTAAAAAGGGAAATTATTCGTACAAATTTCCGCGAATTTGTTTCTCTGTTAATAGACATGCAATTAAGTTAACTTGTTAAAATCTGTGGAATGAATCCTGTAAAATATAGAGAATACTTGTATGCTCGTCGAAACCATCAAGGGATCATATTGCTGTATTATCTAGCAAAACGAACTGAATACTTATAATGTATGTAAAGTTTATGAATTCAAACCACCCTGTAATTGCGTATTTTCTGCAGTACACAGGTGGGTAATAAGAATTTCTGAAAATTTAATGTACACATTTACAGAAATTATTTTTTTTTGAAGATCTGAGAGAGAATGATTTGTTTCTACAAATAAGATGTAACGTTTCAACTGGAACGATCCTGCATCCTCGGACTGAAAAGAATATCGAATGCAATACTTTATTTTCTCATCTATTTTCTTACTACTAGACAACATTGCCTGACCTATTTCCAATGGAATGCGTGTATGCGATGTATAGCACTTTTAAGATAACCATAAACTTCAAGTAGAGCAAGGGAAGTTTCAGCATATTCCGTGTTTCGCTTCCATTTGTATTGTTATTCGATTAGCAAGCAGAGTTGCATGGTTACAAGATGCAAAGGAATGACTGGCTTAACGATTATGATGGTGAAAAAATGTGTAAAGTAATTATTTGATAAATATGTGAATCGTGATTAAATCGTAATTTAAGACAAATGGCATCCTTTTCATTGGCAATCAGAGGAGTATATAACGATTACCAACGTGACAAATATCGGAAGTATCCTTGAAAAGCTCATGAAATTCCCAAGCCCTGAACAGTAAACCAATCAGACCCAAAAATAAAGCACGGCAGAACTATAATTTTACCTACCTACCACCTTATAACCTTACCGTTGCCACAAACCATTCATTTCTTGCCATAAACTCGAAATGATTCCAAAACACGATACCACGAATGTGTTCCACGATCGAATGCTACCATAATTGTCATTAGTCAGGGAAAAAGGGATTATTTGCAACCTTTTGCTTATTCCTAGCATGCTCTTTCACCTAACCCGATCTTAATTTAATTATTCATCAGCAACAAATAACATCTATCAATAAAATTCCAAAATAAAAAATTACTATTTTCCATAACTTGAACCTCTATCTAAGAAACGCAGCTCAGAAACTATTCTGAGGAATTCATTTCGTGCCCTAAACTTTGATAATTTCAAAATACCCAGAAGTATTCCACGCTAAAATTTGACTAAACTTTTTAACCAATCTCGAATCGCAGACCAGAAAGAGCCATTTAAAGGATTGCTCATCCTTTCCACAATTTGTAGCATCGGTATTACGACCATTCGCGTAATTAAACCCTGATCCAATTAAATTCACATTACGAGGCACAATATCCCCCAACAGCAACCAGCACCTACCAACGTAACACATCAAAAGAATTCCTCTAGCTCTCACTATACTTCCCGCAATCCTCCAATTAAACTCAACACTAAAATTCTAACACAATTCAAGAAACCTCTACCCACGATTACACGATCTTAACAAACGAAAATATTAGGTCGGCATGAAATTTCTTTCACTCAATAAATAACATTAATAGGCCAGAAATGGCTGTTTTTGCTTAATATATTTTAAATCGTTGAAAATGCAACATTTAGTCGGAAAGGAGGAAGAACAAGGTGACCGAAATATTTACTTTTTGGCTGCAAATAAGATCGAAGCTTCTAACTACATTATTCTATACTCCCGAAAGAAAACTGCAACATGAAATGTTGCGATAATGCAAACATTACCACGATAACGTGACAGCAGGTACAAATTGCCAATATATTAATTAAAAAACTGATGTGATCATGTATCCCCGATAATTAACTACCCCACATTTCCCTACAGAAAAATATATGGAATAAAAGATTCAGAGAATACACTGCATTTTATAACAGTTTTCTCGGAACAGAAAAGATAATATTTATAAAATTACAGTTAGTGGAGAATTAATTGAAAATTTTAACCGTTTCATTCAACCCCTGATTTTTCCTTTTAACAGAGACTTTGGTCCTATAAAACGAGCAGGCTTTTCCCTCGACCTAATACAATATTTCACCACCAAATCTACCCAGGATCGTTGACCAGCCTCGAACGAGTAACAGCAAATAGCTGAAATTTATGGAATTGCTCGCAGCTCCAACTAACTTATTTCTGGCGTTGTTATTATGCTCGTTCGCCAGAAGTTTGCAACACGGTGTTATTGTCGGATTCATAAGCATACCGACGTATCTCAGTGATGTCGTGAAGGAGGTCAGCCATTGCACGCGAAACACGCGAGATAGGAGGAAAACAGCGCGAGTAAGGATACGTCTGCTCGCGATTAGCGGTGCACAAACGCAAGGCTACGCTGTACGCTCCTGTAACGTCAAACGTGATACGGGAATCGAATGCCGTTGCTTGTCGTTACGTCGATTAAGGCAATTAGCCGGAAAGGTCGAATCTGCGCGGCTGCTAGGACTCGAGTGAAGACCGATCGAACAAGAGGCTGCCAATCGATGCTGGACGCCCGTGCTCCAATCAATGCGGCCTTGAGTTAACTCGTGGGTGTGTTGCACGCGATTGATTGATTTCCAGCAATTTGTTTGTTGCTGCGCTATGGAGGTCTTCCAAGTCCGGTTGGATGGTTACATGGAGCTTCTACGAGAATTCTTTGTCGACAGTTTCATTAGCTTACGGTGTAGGACCAGACAGGAATTGCTGCTTTCTTGGGGAACGTCGGTGTCGTGTAACTTTGGGATCGATAAGCTTGTGAGTTTCTGACGAAGTTGTGCGCTTTGTCACTATTTTGAAGACGTATCGATCAGCTACCATCCCCAGCTTGTATTTTGTGAGGGTGACAGAGATGCTGCTGGGATATAAATTTGAGACATTTTTTCCTTTTTTTTTTTCTCATATTTTTGTGATAACGATTTATGTTTTTAACCGAATTGTGAGAAATAGATATGTAAGGGAAGTGATGCGAAGTGGGTTATAATAAAATAGACAAATAGTAATTATCATGTGTGAATAGGTACTCTAGAATTATTAGTTGAAATCTTATAGCATATAAGGATTGTTATAATATTTCTGAATTTTTTCTCCACTTCTTACTGATATTTCTCTGACTTTTTCAATATTAATATCGTGAAACAGTGTTAAATATGCGAAAGATTGTCGTAGCAGCAAGGCTCAGTTCACCCAATCTTATTTTTGTATTTCGTATTTGGTTCGAAGTTATTTTCCGCGCTGGTTCGCTTAAATTGATCGAATAAGACAGGGTCGAGGTCCTATACGTCTAATTGGAACTTATTATGCGGAAGTAATTGACACGAGTGTGGATATTCCGTCGATTTCACATCACATGAATCTTTATTAATCTAATTTTAGAAAGTCTTCGAAACGAGGCACGTCCATGCGAGCAGATCGATGTATCCATCTAGCGGAGCTCAAAAATCACCAAAAAGCATTGAAAATTTTCGTTCGAACGAAACTGCAGATTCTACACACCAGTGGAACGATAAAATATAGCGAAGTTTCCATTTCCGTGCATTTTCAGTGAAAAATACTCTGCCCGTCGAGTTCGATAAATGGAAAAATGATTTCTATGTACGTAACTGGGCGAGATTGTACGTTACCAATTACGCTGGCAGTTGCTTCGTGCGCGCAATAATCAATTCGTAAGTATCGTTAGAATGAATTCTGTGGCTGGCCGGAACAATTTGGCACTACTCCACTTAAGCGCCCGCTACCTTTCAGTGGGGGAGACACATTATTCGACCCTACGTGTTGGTTTTGGCAATGGAAGGGAAGAAAGAACCGAAGAAACCTCGTTACGAGCAAATACGCAAATAATCGATTAGGAGAAGCTTATCTTCCAGCCGATATCGATTGTGTGTGTACGGAATGCATTATGGTGGAATGAAAAGATTGGTTTTCTACGAGGAATAATTGTATTCTATTATTGATACATCTTGCAGCTACCTGTCACTATACAATACAAACATAATTACGTGATTAAAATTACATATTAAATATTACGTAACAAGGGTGTCCCTTATCAAATACTTTGAATTAACGGAAATTTTATTTAATACAATCCTGTTTAAGGAGAAAGAATGTAAAGTGCATATTGAATAAAAAGAATCGTTGCAGGGTTGCTACTTCCCCTCCATTTTTTATTCCAACTTCGAATTAAATTCTGATATCTTTTTAATGACTCTAGAAAGAATAAGTATCGTATTGATTTCATATTTGCACACGTATCCTCCACCGTATCGGTTTAATACCGATAAGAGAATTCTGTTTAAAAGTAGCCACCATCATTTCCTGGAAAGCATCAAACGAGATAGAAATCTATTACTCGCCAGCAGTAAATTTCCCTGAGAGATTACCATTACGATTACGATTTCCTGCCGAGCACTTTTTTAAAGGAAACTGTAACGCCACTCCATGAAAGAAGTGAAACAGAATTATTATGAAAATCATAAAGAACAGAGATAAAAAAAATGCCCCTTCCTATCCATCGTTGTCACACTTGGAATATTATGATACATTCAAACATATCGGGCGGACAGCGGCGAAACTATCGCGAATCCGTCGAATGGATTTGAAATTAATACAGTTGGGTATACATTCTGCACAGATCGCTGCGCCGTGGCTATTGCTCGATAAGGAACTGTGCGGCGGCATTTATCGGAAAAGCCTTCGAGTTTATTGAATATCGGGGAAGTGCGTTCGCTACAGCCCTGAACAGTGCCTGTTTGATTTTTATAGGATTTCCTGGTCGACACGCCGCGAAAAAGGACACCGGGAAAAACGAGCCGAGGACAACGTACATTACTCTGTCTGGTGCATCGTCCTCTCGTAGGTATTATTTACTTTGACGCGCACTATATTTTGTCTGCTTTCCTCGGGAAAACGTGCTGCTACTCTCATTAATATTTGGACGCCACAGCGCTTCTGCATTTGTTGCTTCGTACAAGGGGCCCTCTGCACTTAACACTAGAACTATCAGCGTTGGATATATATACCTAGTTCTACCACACCCGTGAATTTAACGGGTATTCGAAAAGTGTGCTTTTACATGTACTTCTTTTTGGTACAAATTGTAAATGAAAGAAACAGTATTTAATATATTAAATTGCTTAATTATGAGGTAATTGTAATGATAAAATTTCAATTTGATTAGTCACTCACTGCTCTCACCGCATAGGTATACTATTGTCACTGAATAAATTACAAGTCAAATTTACACGGTAAGCAGGGACTTCTACCGAAACTGAAAATACCGATATGATAGGGGAGACCACCGTTGGTTGTAACACGCGGTGTATTGTAACATAAGTAAAATCTTTTGAACGACAAATCTGGTAACCCATATCATGTATGACGTCATACTGATATATGCAAATACCGATATATTTACCTATACTTTTAGTCTGAATTAATAACTCATTTTACAAAAAGACGGGTCTTGGTATATTTAGGTATACATTAGACAGATAATGATTAATTAAAATATTTGAAAGGAAACAAGTAGAGAAATATAACCGCTGTTCCATCTTATTAAAAATCATCATAAATTCCTACATTTATACCAGCATGGTGTTAATAATTTTAAAGGAAAGTTTCCGAAATCTGTCATTTTGACGAGCCTGGTAGTTCTAGCGTTAATAATATAACCGAGAACAAAATGATTATGAACGCAAAACTAAATTCAATATGTAGGTAAAATCAAATCTAAATCTACACCAAATGCACGTGCACTGAACTAAACTTGGACTTCAGGTTACAATCGCGATTTGCTCGTATTATGTATATGTAAAAAGTTACAATGAGAAATTACTCTAGTAATATTGGTTTGGAAGGCGAGACTGACCATAGGTCGTCTTATTCTACTTGCTCTCTCGTGCAATATGTTCAACCACACCTTTGTATTCCTTTTCATGTCATTCAGCATGTGTACTATTTCGAAAATTGATTCCACTAAAAGTAGATCAAATCAAGCTAATAGATGTTTCATAAAAATTGTTAGTTTCAGAATGGTTCCATTAAGGATACTAAGTAGGCAGTCGTTTCTGTCGAAAATGAAGCGTTCCTTTTTCAAATAATTATAAAGAAATAAATTGAAACTGAGACTTGTTCTTTGACACAAAGTATATTAAAAAAAGAAACTGTTTTAAAAAGCCTCTGTAATGATTTATAATGCGTTTTTTTTTTAATATTATGATCTTAATAAACATCGTGTCAAAGAACAAGTCTCAGCTTCAACTTATTTCTTTGTAATTAATTGCAAATGAAACGCTTCATTTTCGACAAAAACGATTGCCTTTAAAGATCCTCGAGTTACGCTTTCAGTTACAGTGTCAAAGATTTAGAATCTCCCCCACATAAAGACAAAGGTGCTTGATCGAATATTACCCAGAGTTGCTACCATCGATAACGTGCCATCGCGCGGTTGCGAAAGTGAAAATAACATCCGATCATGGGTAAGAAAATAAACAACCGTTTCTCTCTGTCTGTGCTCCCCCAACCCTTTGCTCAGGGCCTTTCGCAAACGGTGTAGCGTAAAATGATTCCACACGAGCGGAATCAACAGGCCAGCATACACACGTACGCGCGTAGAACTGAACAACAAATTATAATATCAATCTCTGGGAATTTAACACGCAAACGTTCCGACGAGACCAAATTACAGAGAAACAAGAAGCACCACGTCTATGATAATTACAAAGTTAAATTCCAGTGGCTTTGCAATATTCTATTACTCATTGTCAGTGTTTCGTGGTTCGCAGAGTGTTTTGTTCTCAGCCAGCAACAAAGGAATCGAGCAGAGTGAACGGCGAACTATCGCGGTACGAAGTTTTTTTTCGCCTGGATTTCGTGCAGACGACTTTACCCAGATCCAGGATAATACGTTACGTTCCCACTAATCAGTTTTATTATTTAGCGGAGATTACGTCGTCACGTCACGGTTCGACCTGGAGGACCTGTCGAGTGGGCTGGACATTCTTCAAGCTGGTCTAAATCACCAGCATCGAGGGTATCTTGATAAAGGGGAGCACGAAAATGTTTGCTCGGGAAATCTCGTTGCTCGCGAGCCACTGAACCCCAGCGTTTTTACTGTCCCAGCCGGGGGAAAATGCTTTGACGTTAATGAAAAAGGAATACATTATCGGGGCGAGCAAGCTTTTCCCTGCGTACTAGTCGTGACTGACGAGACTTTGCCAGTAACAGGTAGCCTGTTACTTATCGCCAAGTTTCCAGGCTTCTGTGATAGATGGAACCTCCAAGTTGTTTCCGTGACATGGTCTCACTTTTTCATGGCCGAAAAATACCCCAAGTTATGAAAGAATCCTTTGTTTGTTTCAAAGATCCTTTATCTGTTCTATTCCATCGGAAATCCCAAGAGATTCGCTTCAGAGAGGCGACTGTGTAATTGAAGAAGTTGTTTTCCAATTCCAGCGAATAGGAAGTTGAGAACATATTTCTGTTAATTGCTTGATACGTCTATCTTGATAGTGAATTACGGTGTTATTAATGGCAGTGTTGCGTGATTCATCTTTGTGATATAATGAAATAAACAACTGTGAATAGGGAATGTTTTAATTTGAGTTATTAAATTGGGTGGAGTTATTGATTATCCTTATTCAAGAACATTAGTGAAAGCTCTGTAACTCGTATTCTTCATTCTGTTTAAAAGATAAGTTTAAAGTGCTTGGAGAATAAACACTTCAATTAAGTCTGTGGCATGTAATTGAAGAATTTGATGAGATGTATGTGGAGACGTAAAATCTAGGTCACAGCACCTCATTCCAAAGGAATATACGGAGGAACGAAACGAGAGAACGCAAGAGTGTACGCAGTTGCTGCACAAAATGACCTGGCCATCCGTCCTCCATTTCCTGTCGATTGCATTGATACAACTAAAGCGTGTCCATTATCGCAATGCTCGATCTAATAAAGTGAGTAACTATGTAATTCTCCATGTTACAGTGAAACTAGCTAAACATTATTTTATAACATCGAATGTAGATGCATAAAACTTTATGAGCAAATTTGTTCTAAAATTTGAAAGATTTTAAAGAAGCGCTAATCCCACTTCCTACAACTTTACGAATAATTGCTCTTTTTTCCAGGAATGAATCTGATGAGAGTGGGGAGATTCTGTTATCATATTTTAATTAAGAATCGAACATGATAGAGTTTCGATAATTTCTACATATTTTTAGAAGACTACTACACTTAAAATTTTCCACAATATTCCGATTTTAGTGGAATTGGGGTGTAATGAACCTAGATCCGAAACTCTCATAACCATACTAGGACTCCTTTTCAAATAATGCAGCAAACTATTCGTATCCAATAACAATTTCAATTTGTAATTCTTAACCACATATTTGTGACTGAAACGTTTAAAGCTGCCTACACAGAGAGCAAACTCTACACGAAGAATACCCTTGCAATTGTGATGGAACTTGCGTTGCATGGAAAAATCTAATTCCACCTATATCAAGTTTTTATGGATATTTTGAGCTGTTCAGCGAACTTAGAAAGTCAACATTTCTTGCCGGTCCTCGTATAAACTCTGGCAATATTGCTCGATACGAAGTGATCAAACGCGAGCACAGGCAAATAGATAATATCATATCATCGATAATCCTTCATACACTAGGATATCTATCTCGAACGTCCGTTGGAGAACGAGAACCACTCATCCTGAATAAAATTTTCATACATACACCGTATATTACTTGGCGTTTGCAAAGAGAGGGGAGGGGATTCGCAGACGCATAATTCGGTAACGTGCCTCTGACTGTAATACTTGCTTGTTCCCATAGAATACTACGAGAAGTGCGCTTATCGTTTCAAGAATTTCTAACTTCTCATATAGACTCCTTGCTCTTCCACCACTTTACAAGCAACTGAGAATCTCGAATGGCAGGGAATCTGCGATTTCCTTCAAGGTTTCAATCTCCGATATTTCATGGACTATGAGATAACATGGCTGCCAGTTTGTAATCTGATACTTCAAATATATAAACGATGGCAACTCAATAGCACCAGATACAGTTTCATTAACGGGCGCTCAATTTTCATTTATTTTCATGAACAATTCTGATTTCATCAGACTACGTGTTTACCTATTTATTTTAAAATTCATCATGTACCGTAGGTAGCAGAAGTAAAATGTTTAGGGTAAAGAGCCCAAATTTCCAAACAATTTTAGTAGAAATGTTTAATGTGTTGTATAAGATGCGAAAAGAAGACGTTCATTTGCCGTGATTGCTGGCACACATAAACTGTAAGATCACTTGTATCAATAAAAAAATTAATCTTTAATTTACATCCTGTTTTACATATATTTTGGGGGGGGGGGGGCCGAAATAGGGGAACACTTTTTTCAGATCACACATTTTGCACATTTCACATTTTGTTCATTATCTCGTATTAACATGACATAATTACAGTTTGCGATTCGTGGATACATAGAGAAACGTTCAAAGAAAATTCGTGCCAAGTGCCAGCTCATTCGAACATTTTATACACCCTCTACAGGGTCAAATACAACTGGGGGACGAAATTTGTGCCCTTTACCCTATCTACACATGTAGCAAATATTTGCATTTGATCCTGTTTATTATTTCCGCGTCGACAAAGGCAGTGCTGTGAAATGGAGAATATAATGCCTCATTTGCTACCATTGTTACATTCGCTTCCTCTGTTATGCAACTTTAAAGGATTCTAACATAAAATGGAAACATTGGGTGACGTTTGCCCATCAGTACGGTGTAATGGAATATGCCAATAATATTTCGCCAAAAAATTCAGCGACTATTATACATTTCTGTGCACATAGAATAGGAGAAGGAAATACGTTGCAAAAATAACAGATTGGGGCAAATGTATAGGGCACAAAATGCACAAAACCAACCGAATGCATCTTGCACAATGGAGCATTTTCAATGGAAGCTTCTGATGAATGAATTTCATTATCCGACTCGTTGCTTTGAAATCAAACACAAATCAAGATGACATTTCACATTTCAGTAACAGAGGCATTGTAGTTTTTACAGTGCTAGAAAAATACGACTAAAGAACGTACCTACTTTAGCAATGGAGATAAAAATCTGTGCATTAAACTTGAATAGTATAATAATAATAATCTTTCACTGATACTCGCTCTCGAATTGTTTTAATAAAATGTACCAAATTCATCTGAAGGTGGTAGGTCTCTTTCGCTAGCCCTAAAACAGGCCTTTTTCAAATGCAAATTGCAAAGTGATAAATAACAATAGAGACAACGTTTTTTTTTCTAGTTTTAATCGTTATTCTACGAGCTTGAACACAAAAAAAGAAAAGTCTAAATATCTCTATGTACAAAAAGTTGTGAGTAAAAACGTAAAGGCGTGTACGCGGTGCACCGTTTGATGGTGAATGTAAAATCTCGAAAACCGCTGCAATGATTTGAATGAAAATTTAATGAGAGATGCATAAAACCATTCCCTGCGATGTGTCGCGAGCAGAATTTCGAGATAAATTCTTAAAAAAAAGATAGAAAAAAATATTTCTCATACAAGAAATCGATAAAATCGTATTTTTCAACATAAAAATTGTATTACTTTTTTTCGAAAATCTGCTCCCCACACATCGTAGGAAATTGCTTTCTGCATCTCTCATTAAATTTTCAACTAAATCATTGCAGCGGTTTTCGAGATTTTATATTCACCATCAAACGGTGCACCGCGTACACGCCTTTACGTTTTTACTCGCAAATTTTATGTACATAGAGATATTTAGACTTTTTTTTTGTGTTAAAGTTCATAGAATAACTATTAAAACTAGACAAAGACATTGTCTCTATTAATTTTCGTTTGAAAAAGTACCTGTTTTAGGACTAGCGAGCGTGACCTACCCCCTCAAAAGAAGCATCCCGGATCAACATGACACCCTATTTTGCAAGAAAAAGATACTTCAAATTTACTTGTGACGTGTTCCTACAGATTTCCTAAATTTGATCGTGCTCCATTCAGAACGACAAAATAAATAATCGACAAGTAACTGTGCCAATAATGTCTAAAATTTCCCATAGCACTAAGAAATAGCCACAGCAGTCACGTAACGAATTCCAATTCCCGACATGAAAATAGCAATCTGTTGAAGGAAAATGTAAATTCAGAGGAAAAAGGGGGAATAGGCCAAAATAGTTTTATTAGTCGTCCGGGAAACGCGAATGACGCGCGTGGATGCTGCTGCACATAAATATTGCAAGCGCACGAACAGATTTCGTGCTCGAGTGCCTAAATGAAATATATGGCGGACCGTTACGGCCCCAGCCGTGTCGGGAATTTTTATTCCATTCAACCGAAAACATCCCTTTCGGGTAGCATGTGCTACGCTCCCGGCAAGCAACGGTGGGCTTTTCCTAATAGAACCTTCAAAACTCTCTAAACCGAGTCTATC
The DNA here is from genome assembly GCA_963971345.1 of Andrena flavipes. Lineage (NCBI taxonomy): Eukaryota > Metazoa > Arthropoda > Insecta > Hymenoptera > Andrenidae > Andrena > Andrena flavipes. The sequence continues at coordinate 52,423,480 of OZ020482.1, forward strand.
GATATCCACAGAGTGACCAGGGGATGAACACGGCAACTGCAAGCGAACCTTACGATCCCTGGATAAAGGGACTGGGGAAAAAACGAAAGGGCTGTAAGTGGCCCGCTAGTTCGCTCTTGTAATCCAAGAGATCTTCCGACCTTTGTTTTACCGGGTGGATCTTATCTCGTGGATTTAACTTCGCAACTATGTGCCTTTGCGAAGAGCGCTTCAGGGTTCGATTAGAAAGAAATTTTATCTTGTAAGAGAACAGAGGAACTAAAGATTATCTGCTGTGTACATAAACCATTGCCTTTGGAAAGAATGATTGGAGTTTTATTGAAGTGGAATATGGTATTGTTTGAAAGTATTTTTATTCGAAGAATCTCTGACTTCGAAGATGCTTTTCTTCAATGAATTCTGTTGTTGAATTAATACTTTTGTTGGAAGGAAGTGTAGCGGACTCGTATACACCAAGGAGATAACTTTGTCCGTCAACATGGAATGTTTGTAGGATACAGAAGTAATTAATCAATATCGCGGCGTCATATTCTTCTAACAGAAGTGCAAAGCTCGCATTGCAAATAATTACCACGCAGGACGAGTTAATTAATCAATTAAGAAGGTTAAACGAATGTTACTCTGCGAAGGCATTTAATCTTCTGCAGAGACGCTAAAACAACATCAATAAAGCTACATAAATTTTGTGTGAAACAACGAAACAGAGCGTAACAGGGAGGTTTCAAATGGGGAAAGAGTAATTACTGTCTTGTCGATTTCAAGTAAAAATATTATAGGTATCGTGCTTTGAATAAAATGCGTTACATGCACTAATCTGAAAATTTTAAATATTACAGATATAAAAAAAGACAGAGGTGACTATATAGTAAATTTGCTTGACGAGAGCTGATTTTTACGTGAGATTTCAAAATTTGAAAGTGATTATATGTTTTGAAGATTTAGCTGATAGTAAGACTAAATGAAACGAAATTTTAAAGAATTTCTTTACAAGGAAATACTACTCTATCATACTTGTACACTTATCCATTATTTAACAGAGCTTAGAAAATTTTGAGAGATAGATAAATGAAATCTACATAAGTTGAGCAATTTTCAAAGCTTAAACAAATAGGAGTAGTAATTTCATTGCCCCAGAAAGGCAAACAATATAAATTTTTAAATAAAATCACCGTTTACGATGAAAAATGGATTTTTTATACGACAGTCGGAAGCGAAAAAGATAGTGGTTAGATAAAGAACGAGCATAATAAACCCTAAAAGTACCAACCTTTGTGGTCATCATATAGTACTTATTTACTTTCATACTTAGATTCGAGAATAATACGAAGAAGACATTGCCAATAAATTAAAGAAATACATCTAAAATTGTTTAAAAAGAAATCCTTCATGTGGGATTCGACCTTGTTGAATGATAAAGCGATACGAAAATAACGAATTTTAGGGAATACAAGTACTAAATTTTATCTCGTCCTCCATATACTTTTGATATTTTGCCAACTGACTATCATTTCGTTAAGTATTTTCATTATTCCTTATATACTAAATTATTTCGAAATAAAAGATCAGTAAAAGCGAGGTTCGAACAATTTCCAGCCTCCGTTGTATAATAAAATCATAAATTATTAAGACGAATAAGAAAAATGTAATTCAGAAATTGATTAATGAATGCAAAAACTGCTATTACCTAACCTAAAAATACGTAATTTGATGACTGAGAAGAATTCAAATTCAACGTTAATTATTCCTATGCCAATATTGCCAATCGTTATCGCTCGAATTTACTTGTCCGTGCATAATTATATTATTATACATTCGCTAAAGAGAACATTTATCTGCCACAAAGTTTCCAGAAAGCAATAACTCGCACGTACGAATTATCATTAACGCAGAAAATGAAATAGCATAATTAAGCCATCAACGCCCAGGAGATTTTTACAGAAATTTTACCAAACAGGAGCACATTTCTATTAACGTGCCCACCATTATCTCAACAACAGAAACATTTACAAAATTAACCAATTCTACGACACCTTGTTTAAAACAAGGTTGCTACACATGCCTTTGAAAAATGATTTAACAATGGACTATTTCCAGAAAACTTTTCCGTTAAACTTACCCGTTAATGGGTTATATACACGCGATTAATTAAAAATAGGAATACTCAAAGTACGTAACGCGATTCGTATCGTCGCGCGCATTTAAATTTTTCGCGGACATTTTGTGACGTGCGTGCAGCGCGTCACCGGAAGTACAGAGGAATTATTACGAATAACACTCACCGCCGTTCTTGACGTCCTCCTTCGCTTCATCCCCTACCGGCTGAACGCTCTCCTTGCTGGTGTTGCATCCCATTTTCACTCTTATTCCGTGTCTCGTCTCCCTGTGTCACCCTTCTTGTATCCTCGAGCCTCTAACGCCCACCGTCTGTGTAGTCGCGACACACGGCCGTCTAATTCGCGATTACGATCGACTAAGTACTTTCCTCGTTAACATCGAGTCGGGTCGAATGAAAAAGTCCGAGACCACGAGTGCTCTCTAACGCACCTGGCAACGATCTCCGCTCATCGGTAAAGGACGAGCTCGCCGAGACACGGGGGGGGAGGGAATCACAGTCCGACGCTTCGGAAAATTCGGTTTTCCTCGCTGGCCCGAAGGTGAACGACACGGCGTGGTACCGGCTCGCGTTTCAGCCACAGAGCGAGCACGATTTTGTGCGATTAGTTGAGCTGGACGTGTCCGTAAATTCGATCCGTTCCACGGTGGGTTCGCGTCCCGTTGTTTGGTCGGTTAAATAAAATACGTGCGTATGAAAAGTACTATTTAAAACTACCGGCGAACACTAAAGCTACTCTACGAGCGCAACCACGAACACAATGCCCGACGGCGTCGCGAGACGTACTGACACTGCCGACGACCCTGCCCTTGCGTCGTGACTACGCGAGTCGATATATATTCTATCTCGATCTTTGTGTGCGTGCGCGCGAAAACCAATAACAGTATGAACACATTTACGCCGGGATCGTGCACAGGCTCGTTCTAAACGGTGTGAAACCGATCGAAACCAGCTACACGGTCTAGCAGGTATTCTTTTCTTTCCGTATTCTTTTGTCAATCGTCGAACAACGAAATTTTCAACTGTACATTACGCGTATTATCCTCTAACTAGACGCCACTCCCAACTCCCGTATACCATGTCCGAGGACACACTTTTTGCCAGCTTCGATCGATTTCATAACCGGATACTTGGCTTAAGAGGTGACAGATTTTATTTGAAACAAAAATAGGAAATGACACTTCTGTCTTTTATCTCTAGTAAAACTAGTGTTTGATTTTCAACGCGATACGGGCTTATTTGAAGTCACAGGAATTTTAAATAGTAAAATCTTTGCAGAAATTTTTAGTTCAAATGCTTTTGAATAATGATTAAAGCAATTCCTTTTAATACCTTAAAATTGGCTGATTAATAGATGCGGTATTAAAAATGAGAAACAATGCAAAAATAATGAAAGAAGAGTAATCGTGCTACAATTTTAATTCTTAAGTGTTAAACACTTTTAAGAGCCGTAGTTTTTGTAAGCGTGTGCGTAAAATTTGTTCATTCATCTGAGAATACTGTCGCTGCGAATCTATTGATTATTTCATTATGACTGATAACTGGGCTGGCAAGAAATAATCAGAACATTTAACATCTGAATTGAAACAGTGTTCCAATTATCACTAAAATATTATTCGAATACGGTTATTTCGAGTGTCCGAGTTTACATGGCCAGTGGTTAAATCACTGGCAGACTGGCGCCAGCCTTTTTGCGTTCAGTTGCCGTTTTCTGGAACAAATATCGATTCCGCGGTTTTGATAATCCTTCGCGATTCAGCACCGTTCATGATTCATATTTTCCACAGACGCGACTTTTATGTTCGCTCGCGTTTTACAGTCGCGTGACTCGCGTAAAGAATCGTACTCGACAAATAGCCGATGGTATTTTTAACGCGTCTTTAGCACACGCGATTCTCTCGAAGCGGAGACGACTGAGGATAGCAAGAAATTGCGACCGATTAATAACGAGTTTAAAAGTATATTTATTATGTATGAATGATCGAAACTGTATTTTACAATTTTCAATATGTGTTACTGATTAACGATCGAAACATGCCGCCAATCGCACCGTCGTGTACAGTTCGCATAAAATAGGAGGATCCGTACATATTACATGTCGGAGGTGCTCCATTTGTAAGCTTCCTCCTGGCGAGCTACCTTCGCGTTCTGTGCCTCGAACCATCGTTTCTCGTATCCGTTACTTCTGTCAACTCCGTCCCACCGATGACCAGGTTTGATACCAAAACGATTTGGCATATACGATCCCTCGTACTTTGGTCCATCTGGAAATATACACAGTCGCGTGTGCATAAAATAAATCTATTACAAACATTTGTCTAACAGAATTATTTAAATCTGAAGGATTCATGTTATCATACCTGGTTTCCTCTTTCCCTCTTTAACCTGCTTCTGCTTGATGTAGTCCAACATGGGATCACCCTCCCTTTCCTGGTCCCTAAGCCTCCTATCTAAATCAACGTCGTCTGCGTACCTCGCCAACGGCTTACTCATTTCATAAAGATCGTCTTTTAACCTTTCCTCGCGATCCTCGACTTGTTTCAAACTGACGTAATAAATACGTGCTTAGAATTGTTTCCAGAGCTACCGATATTTTATCTCAAATTGATTCTCGAGATACTTACCCCCTTCCCCACTTAGCATACTTTTCGTTCAACTCCGATTGCCGTTTCTGTTTCTCACGCTCTTCGGCTGCTTCCGCCTCTAAGTTACGTTTTCTACCAGTCTTGGAATCTCGCATAATTATAGCCTGACCTACGCCGGTAACTTCTTTACTGAGCTGAAAAGAATGTATTTTATCCGATTTTAAATCGACAAAAAAATTAATAAATATCGCAAAATTTCATTTAAATACCTTTTTGAATTGTTCCGTTTCTCGTATCCTGTGTGCCTCAGTTTCTTCTCGTAATGACTTAGCATCTTGGAGCCCTGCTCTTCGTCCGTCTAATGTTTTCCTCATTCGTTTCTCATTATCCTCATTATCATGCGAGGACTTTCTGTGAGAGCTTTCCTTACGAGAATGATGTTTGGAATCGCGTTCGTATTTATTGCTCCATTTGTTATTTTCAGACCTGTAAGAATCTCTATCGTCTTCTCTGGATCTATTTGCCCTAGAATTCTTATCAGAATTATAATTTCTTTTCTCTTTGTGTGAACTCGCTTGGGTATCTCTGTGCTTATGCAGTCTCGGTGGGCTTATATCACCATCGTGTCTGTTTCCTTTAGGATCGAAGTACGAACTCTTATGCATTTTTCTTTGCCTAGGCGGGCTAAGATCAGGCTCAACATGTCTATCCTTTTGCTTAGCATTCAACTGCGAGTCCCGCCGTTTATCGTGTCTTCTAGGTGGGCTCAAGTCCGAGTCGTAATTTTGAATTGGATTTTTCATACTTTTCGGTGGACTCAAGTCACAATCAGAATTTTTCAGATTTCTTCTAGTAGGACTGGTGTCTGAATCACTTTTACCTTTGTGCTTCGTACTTTTCTCAGATCTATGTTTCTTGCTCTTTCTAGGAGGGCTCAAATCTGAATCATAGTATTTACTCTGTCGAGGTGGACTCAAGTCCCAATCAGAGTCTTTCCTACTTTTTCGAGGGAGACTCGCATCCGAATCGTTTCTGTCTTTGTGTTTCATACTTTTCTTGGATTTATGTTTCTTACTCTTTCTAGGTGGACTTAGATCCGAGTCGTAGTTGTTACTCTGTCTAGGTGGGCTCAAGTCGGAATCAGAGTCTTTCCTACTTTTTCGAGGAGGACTCGCTTCCGAATCGTTTCTGTCTTTGTACCTCATACTTTTCTTGGATTTGTGCTTTTTACTCTTTCTGGGTGGACTTAAATCAGAATCGGATGCTTTCTCTTTCCTACTTGCCCTCTTCTTAAGTTTGTGAGACGTTACGTCTGTTTCTGTACTGCTGTCACTATCGCTATTATGCTTCTTAGATTTTCGTCTGGGTGGGCTTAAATCACTGTCTTGATCTTTCTCCCCCTTCGTACTTCTCTTCTTTTGTTTCCTTAAAGACTTGGAGATTCTCGCTGGCGATAAATCATTGTCAAAATATTTTTTCTGTTTCCTCGGTGGAGTGAAATCATCGTCGGAAACATTTACAACTTTCTTAGATCGAGCGTTTTCTTTGTTTTGACTAGTGATAGTCAAATCTCCGTCGTCGCTGTTAGCTATGATTTTCCATCTTCTTTTATCTGTGAAATCAACCGGCCCACGTTCATCCACCACGCCGGCAATTTGTGGCGCGTCCTCCGCAGTGACGAACAGATCAAATTCATTCTCTTCGATCGGTCTCATATTCTTCAGGTCTATGTCATCATCAATGATTTTTACTCTGTAAAACACATCTTAAAATTTGTGGAAAGAAACGGAGAGTCTTCGTAAATAATTCATTATTGCCTAAATCTGTTAGAGTCGATTAGGGATTCCAAAGTTTGCTTTGAAATCACGGTATTCTCTTTGATATTTAAGGTTAACATCGTCAACATTATAACGTCGTACAATCAAGGGAATTGGAATAAATTAAGTTTATTCGGTTCTTTACAATTCATCGTACAAAAGTGTCAAAGCATTTCAATATAAAATTCCAGGAAGACGTGCGAAACAATTATTATTACCTAAAACACAAGGCTTTCCTGTTGAAACTGTCGAAGTAAAATACGGTATTTGCAAAATCCAGCTTACGTTTTTGGTCCCACTCTTTGCCTTTTCTTTTTCTTCTTTTTCTTATCGTCACCATCTCCCGAGGATAAATATTTTCTTAAATATTCTTTTTGATCTACAACCTTCCTGTCCATCTTTACCGTGCGGCTCCCGCTGCGCAACTACCGCGTACTTTGATATTTCATGCCGCGTACACGTGAGGGTACTAACTGTTCTTTAACACGGTGACGAGTGTTTCAAAGATTATCGACCTTTTCAAAATAATTTTTATATTTCAGCTGGTGGATCTGATAGTATAGTCTTGCGACAACGTTCAGCAATCATTTGTGTACGTTTTATTTACGAATCAATACATAGTTACTAATAAAAAAAGCCTTTTATATAGGTTAGATTACCGATGATCGCGATCCCTATGTTACCCACAATTTGGATTGACACCAGTAAATTCTCCGAGTTAATAGGGGACCTAGTAATAGAAGAGGTGGCGCGGCCGAGCTGTGCGAGAGAGAGAGAGCGCTAATGCGTGCGAGAAGGATAGAGATAGATTTTGTGCCACCAACTCTGGTTATATGTGATCCTGATACTTTGCAGAATTTCCTAGCCCAAAAGCCAACTCAGGAACTTCTCGTGGATAACGTAAGAATCGCGGTTAGTAATCTAACCCGAATAAAAGGCTTTTTTATTAGTAACTATGTATTGATTCGTAAATAAAACGTACTTACACAAATGATTGCTGAACGTTGTCACAAGACTATATTCTCAAATCTACACGTACAAATATACAAATCATTTTGAAAAGATCGAGAATCCTTGAAGAAAGTGTGCATTTACTAAACGCGGAGTCGAACTTGTAAATCTGTCCAAAAACACATCGTAGCTGCTTAATTCTAATCAGAATCATTACAACTCTCACGTAGGAAAGTAGTGAAGGGTTCATACTTCAAGATGAAATTGCAAAAGTTGATAAATTACATCTAGAAAATGCACCTACAATCGACGAAGCTTGAGTGTTCACATAGGACCGTGATTCTCGTCACCGTTTCAAAGAATCGTTAATAACTAATTAATTGTAATAAAAATCTACGCGATAACCACATAGGAAAGTAACCAAGGGTCTATTCTTCGAGACGCGATTCTGAAAGTTCATAAAATATTCGCGAGAAATGAGAAATTCGTGAATTTACAGTGACTGTCTGATATTTCTATTTCCCTCCTTGTCGCGCACACTAGCGTTCTCTCTCTCGCTCACGCCACCTATCTCCCTCCTTGCCGCACACACTAGCGTTCTCTCTCGCACAGCTCAGCCGTGCCACCTCTTCTATTACTAGGTCCCCTATTAACTCGGAGAATTTACTGGTGTCAATCCAAATTGTGGGTAACATAGGGATCGCGATCATCGGTAATCTAACCTATATAAAAGGCTTTTTTTATTAGTAACTATGTAGAGATTCGTAAATAAAACGCATACGACTGATTGCTGAACGTTGTCACAAGACTATATTCTCGAATCTACATGTACAAATATACAAATCATTTTGAAAAGATCGAGAATCCTTGAAGAAAGTGTGCATTTACTAAACGCGGAGTGGAACTTGTAAATCTGTCCAAAAACACATCGTAGCTGCTTAATTCTAATCAGAATCATTACAACTCTCACGTAGGAAAGTAGTGAAGGGTTCATACTTCAAGATGAAATTGCAAAAGTTGATAAATTACATCTAGAAAATGCACCTACAATCGACGAAGCTTGAGTGTTCACATAGGACCGTGATTCTCGTCACCGTTTCAAAGAATCGTTAATAACTAATTAATTGTAATAAAAATCTACGCGAAAACCACATAGGAAAGTAACCAAGGGTCTATTCTTCGAGACGCGATTCTGAAAGTTCATAAAATATTCGCGAGAAATGAGAAATTCGTGAATTTATGTGAATGACTTTTTAAATTACAGAGTAAAATAGGCCATATACTTTTCACAGTGAACAAAATAAATCTGCCTTTATACATATACATATATAGTTTTATACTATGTGTAGAAAAACCTAAATGCAATATGTTGATTAGATAGGGTTTATTAAAGCTGCAGTATATTACGTACCAAATTATTGTTCCTCTGTACTAAAATTTTACCTCCGTAAACGATTTTTGAACAAAGGGTTTAAAATACCCTGATATAATAGAGGGTACCAAACGAGGTGCAAGTTATCAGCACGGATCCGTGAATATTGAAACGGGTATTTAGTCACCGAACAATTTCCCAAAATCTTTCGTACATGCACCAGATATCTTATAATGGCTCAATATTCGCTTTAATGCCCGCGTATTATACAGGCGGGAAGTATCGATTACACACAGCTTGATAATTAGCTTCCAGGACTGCATGGATTTAAAGAGGATAATGGGAATTTATTTAATTCATTTACATGCAATACCAACAATTACTGTTACATATCTATTAACGCCTCTCACATCGTCAAATCTCCTCCGAATTAGCGTTTATTTGATTTTGGAGAATAGACAGAAATCTAATAAAGAGGTAGTCAAGAGAATACAGGTGATTCTCAAAGTAGAAAGAAAGGGATGCAAGTTTAAACGGGTATACCCCCTTAACAGAAACTACTTAGCTATTACCGCAGAGTGAAGTCGCTCAACATGTAGTTGGGAAAAATGTAATCTAATTACAAATTACAATGATTACACATTATTTTCTGTAATCGTTAATCTAGTTAGTTGACCACAATTTTGCCAACTACCTAAATTAACGATTTCAGAAAATGCGTAGTTGATTACACGTTATTTACTGTAATATTACACAATTACATTTGAACCATAATTTGTAATATATAATTAGATTACATTTTGCCCAACTCTAGTCCCGCGCCTGCAAAAGGACCTAGCTACCTTCTCATTGAAACGGAGCTCTTGCTACACGAATTCTTTTAAACAAACGGAACAGTACTTGCAGCTAACGCTTACACACTGCAACATACTTTTACGTGCTTACATCTGCGTGTAATGAATTCAAATCGAAAATCAGCTGGCCCGTCACAGCTAGTTTCCCCACGGCAAACTACTTGATACACTCCTATTGTTACAGTAGAGAGGATGGCCCCTGGATGGCCTTGAGGGACCACCTGATTTTGCTGCGACTATAGTTGCCATTGCCCGGTCGGTTTCCCATGAATTCGTGGATAGGGCGGACTTATCGGTCGGGTGCATCTGGCCCCGGTTATGGGGAACGATCCACGATGCACCGTGCTAGACGAACCTTATCGACATTATTCATCGACCCGTGTGTACAGTCTCCGCGGAAAGTCGACGCCAGGTAGAGAGGATCTAATCCCCGCGGTGTGCACGGGAAACTAGAAGCGGTTCTCCATTGGTCGGCAGAGGAAAGCAGGTAACCGAGCGTCGGCTGGAGGTGGGAGCGCGTTGGAGGTAGGGGAGCGAAAGTGAACACAGCTCCAAGAATGGGCAGGAAGAGACGGGCTCCTCGAGCCTGGCGGCAGAAAGTTTGACGGATAATAAAGCGCAACAGCGTCCTTATCGGCGTTTCCCCGTGGTGGCCGCGTTTCGTCCCGATTGGATGCACGGAGCATCCCTCGCCCGAGGCTGGGGAAAGATGAGAGTCTGGAGCGTGGACGCGGCAGCCCGATCGTGAAAACTCCACCTGGTCGAGTGAGATTCCCGCGGACGCGTTGCAAAGAGAGGAACGGCAGCGTGCGCAAGGTTATGGGCGTGCTGCTGGTGTGATCCAGTGTGTGACAAGGCGTGATTCTCGCTGACATGCTGGCGATGGAAAAAATTTCGTGGCCGCGACACGGTGCATAATCAGTTACCGCGTAGCCGTCCCGACGTGAGGGCGATCCGTCAAAACCCGTGTCGGTTGCACTACAAGCTCTTCGCCTGCCGCCACCGGGACCATGGCGCGAAAGCTGAGCAAGTTTCTTATACTCTTCGACAACACGAATCTGTTGTACTTCCCCGGACACTTTCTGTCCGGCCGTGTGCTCATCGAGCTGGACGACGAGGCTTAGTAAGTACGCGAACAATATCGCGGAATTTATATGACGCACGATTAAATATACCTACTTCACATGGTACAGCTACTCAACAGATCGTCCGCCACTCTCGCTTACGCATTGATCTCCATAAAACGCACTGTGTGGAATTCAATGCCTGTGAGATATTTAATACGAAGGACTATTGTATTATAGTAACAATGTTGGTTTTACATATGCACGACTTTCTCTCAGGTAGATATTTTCCTGCATTTTGTGTGGAGTATCGCGGGATGCAATTAACTAATAAATGTCATTGAGTTCGGTATTAGTGTCTTTCTGGTTTAATCGTTTTGGAGATGTATGTTTTCGTTCGAACGTATATAAAGTTTAAAAGTTTGAGAAATCTTGGGAAATATTCCACTAAGTAAGCACAGACCGTCGTGATATTATTAACAAAAAGACGTAACGGTAGTAGCTCTATAACTAATAATTCCTGCATATGAATGCATATAAATGCAGGAATTATTAGTTATAGAGCTACTACCGTTACGTGTTTTTATATTTCTAGCACTCACGAGTATCCGTGAGCGCGTGAAAGCGCGTGGATTACGTCAAAAGATTACATTTCTTTGGATTTCCTTTAATCGTGCCGATTGTGGGCGAATAGCTTTCGCAATGCAAACTATCTGAGGGTTATAAAATGAACGAGTCGAAGTTATGTAAATTGAATCCACTAATAAACACAGCTTATTCATATTTTTTAATACCTTTTGTGCCATTTATATACATAGTACGCGCGTGTAATGACACCCCTGTTATTATACAATTCGAATCACTGAATAGGCTGTTTTCACTCTACTCGAAATAATTAGTCACGCTGTATAGAACATTCCCCGTTACTACCAATAATTAATTACTTATTATTTCAATTAACACGCATTGGAATGTTAATTGACTGTAACAGTCTCCGAAGTGTTAGAAGCATGTGAGCACTTTCTAGAAAGCAGAATGTAGAAAACATTGAAATTCATGTCGCGTGTGTAACTTAAAGACAAAGTGATTAATTCGTATATCGGGAATAGCCATGAATAAAATTATGCAATGCGGGATCATTCTATTGTAACGATGCTCTGTTAATGATGTGTTAATTGTGTGTCGCAGCGTTTCTGGACTGCACTTTCATGTCATCGGCGAAGGAGTGGTTCGCGTACGTAGCCAACGCGCAGAGAGAGTCTATGATAAAGAAAACTACATAGATTTTCGTATGAGATTACTGGGAGAACCAGGTAATGAAAAGAAACTGCATTACGGTACATTTAATGCTGCCGTTAAGAGCAAACGGTCACGATATAGTTCGGATAATAGTTTGGACAATAAGTCAGTGTCGAGAGACAGCTTAATAAGCAAATTAAGTTTGCAGTACCCTTAATCATGAACAGAATTCAATTTAACCACGATCAATGCTCTTCTATATTTGACTATGGAGTCAACCTACATGATAAATAAGATCATAGGCCGTAGTCATATTTTGAAATAGATTCAAGGAAGAGCCTGGATCGATTTGTGAGAGCAGCTTACGAAATTAATTTCATATAGAGGAAGTGCAGCATATTTGGAATACTGTTGGTAATTTGGAATACCAAAGTATCTAATAAACTACTAACGCTATTTAATTTGTAACATGATTGATAATAGGGGCTAATGACCTGTGAACTAATGACATTTGTGGATGAGCCGCCATTATGACATTTTCGACTTAATCTGCAGAATAAGAAAACGTCAATCTGCAAAAATTTTTCAGCAAGTGTTCAATCGTTCCAATCATGGTTAAAAGATGTCAAAACTTTAGAGTTAAACACTTAATCTACTCATCTGCATGTTTCTTCTATGGTTCCGTGTCAGTTTTGTGATAATTTCGAGAATACAAAGCGTGACATGAATTTTTAGGCTTAAATACCATTTTGCTAATTCGGAATACCGAATGTGAAAGTAATTTGGAATATTCCAAAGCTTAGCGATACTTTTGTTTCACGCGCAAAGCTCTGCATGTATACTCACTTAAAATTGTTCCTATATTGTGATTTTCGAGCCTGATTAGATCATAAAAGAAAATAATTTTATTACCTATATGTTTTTTTAAGTTTATTTAAGCGAAGGTAAATTGGACTACAGGTATTCCAAATTACCCGCTCCTCAACGAAATCGATACATGCTATCATTTTTTCATTTAGGCTAAAGTTTCAATTACTTTTCGTTTTTTATTATTACTGAGGGTTTGAAATATAAAAGTTTATTAATTTCCCTATGATATTATGACTTTTTATTCGTCTTAAACAAACTGGTATTCAAAATATATTGCTCTTACTCTAGCATCAAAACTATTCTGATGAAGATATTATATACAATATGATTTTTGAGATTAAAAGACCACCTTTCACCCTGGCGAAACTGCAACCCTCACATTACAGATCAAAATTATCCAGATTCCAGTTCTAATGCAGTAGTTTAATTGCCCGATTTGTTCACATTCGCCAATATTCACAATAGTGCATTTTTCCACGCACGAGTATTGAAGCTCAGTATACCTACCAACGGTATTGTACAAATTTTTCTTGTTTGTACAATCGCGTCCTGCCGCACCTGCGGCCCATGCGTCGCATAATAATGCCAAAACTGTTCTTCGACGTCCTCTCTGTTACCCATGCGATGTCACCGTCACCCAGGAGAAGGACCGTCGCTGCTATCACCGAGGATCCACAGCTTTCCATTCAAATTAGGCCTGCCCCTGGACCTACCGTCCACTTTCCTGGGCAAACACGGCTGGGTGCAGTATTACTGCAAGGCTGCACTTCGAGAGCCAGGAGGCTTGACGCACAAGAACCAGCAAGTCTTCATCATGATGAACCCCATCGATCTGAACTTAGAGCCACCGATCCTGGCGGTGAGTTGCATTGCATTATGGATGACATCGTATTTCATATTTTATACATTCCCTTATTACAATGTAATGGGCTTTGGATAAAGATCGGGAATGATTCTGCGCTCAACCCTGGTACGCCCATCACTAATAATGGCTCTGCATATTTACGGCGCGAAATTGCGCTGTGAGGAGCAGAAGCTCTTTAACAGACACGTACTTTCTCACTGTTATTACCGCTCCTCTTAATTAATGAGAGGAAGGGGTATCCAGTATTGTCTAATCACTATTTGATTCATCAATCAGACAGCTGTGAATCCAGATAGTACAGTCATTATTAGTACTGTAATCAGTTAGAAACCATGGATGACAAGGAAAAAAATATTCGACGATAGTTGTAGGATATGGAAGGGACCACCGTGTGCCGGTATGAGTATTTTTATAACAGAATGTACTCTTAAAATAGATCGTACTTTTCAAGTATGCAATATGGTAATTTTCCTTTCAGCAGAACGATAGGTGTTGTCTTTGATAGGAATCCTTGTAGCAAGCACAAGCAGGGGCGGATTTGTATACCTACGCAGTAACCTAGGGCGGCAAATTTTGGACGAAAGATATTGAAAGATGTTTAAACATAAAGGCTTGAGACAGCTTTAAAATCAATAATCTTACTTTTCATTTAGCAAATTAGTAATAACTCATATTTGAGGTTTCATGTTGATTAATTTTAAAATTATCCCAACTCTTTCAAATTAAAATATTTTTTATCTCATGGAAGGGGCTGCGGGCGCTTGTTATCCCAGGGCGCCAAGTCTCCAAATCCGCCCCTGAGCACGAGCATATACCACCGTTCGCGAAGAGAGTCACTGAAAGTCATTTTATGTCCCTTTCTTACGAAGGAACGTTATGCATACTAAACGGGAAAAAGTGCAGAGAAATTTGAAAGTATAGGCGCAGAGAACGTACACAGGCGGACCCTCGCAGGATATCGAGTGACATGGGATTGGTTCATAGAAATGAAAGATAAGTCCACAAAGAAATCATGCTGCAGCCTTATGGAACTTTTTATTGTGATGAAATATTCTGTTCCCTACCTTGACAACCTGGAAAGAAGCGTGATATTTGAGATTTTTTTAAGAGAAATTCCAAATTATATTAATTGAAAACTTTATGCCTATATTTGTACATATTTATTGTTATTAAAACAAACGGTACTTAAAACTTTAAACGTTTTTTCTCATAACGATGTTTTTCGAATTGGTTAACACGATATCTCAAAACCAATCACCCGATTTACTTCAAACTTGGTATATATCTTCAGTAGATGTCCCATTCTCGTCGTCACTAAAACTAAGTCAGTTTTTACAAAATTAAACTTTTGTGACTTAAAAAAAAATGTTTTTTTTTTGCAGAAATCGATGTCTGTTTTAGACACTGCCATTTTTTTTAATTTTCAGTATTTCTCATTTACTTTAGTTCGGGCGATAGCCACACTCATACAAATTACACCAATTTTTTAAATTTCTACTACAGGAAACTACAACGGCTGATTTTATACTAACAATGCGCATATGAATTTTGTAAGGCGCTCTATTTGAAGCACTGTAATTCCGGATATAATCACTATTTTTGCATACAATTTTTTTTCATATTCTCTAAAGATTGACAAATGAATTAGATAAAGTGAATTAGGATTTCGACCGTAAATCTTTAAAAAATTAAAACGTGAGATATCGGCGCACTGATTCGGTCAATATTAAATAAATAAAAGCTATTTTGCAAGTTATACAAATAAAATTGTATATCTTGCAAAATAGCTTTTATTTATTTAATATTGACCGAATCAGTGCGCCGATATCTCACGTTTTAATTATTGACAAATGAAGACAGAAAGCTGGCAGTAAATATATTTAATGGTTTTGTTTTAAAAAATTCCCAAACTTCACATCAGTTTTCGTCCGTCAAGGTAGGGGAGAACCCTTAAATAAACTTTCCACCGAGTCCCACTATTTCGACGGTTATTAATGCGGCAATATCCTGCAGAATACTCTTCTATATTTAGCAACGTTCTGATTTATGTTTACCATAGCTGTACATAAATTAGCTGCGATTTGTGTGCCACGGTAATGTGCCTGTTTTGAATCATTGTCCAGCTTACGCTTTCTACCCCAAGCGAGCAATTAGACGAATCCCTGACGCACACCAGCGGCAGCCGAGTTCCAAATCGTGAAATAATGTCGGTCGGTTGATTTTACCGCGGCTTCGATTCAACTGAACACGGCATCGCGTACGTAACGATTTAATTCGCAATCCCATGGCACGCAACTTGTCCATTTAACAACTAATCTTCACTGAATCGTATCATTAACGAGAAAAACGCGTTTGAAATTAATCATTGAATACTAACACGCTAAAGTGTTCGACATTTAAAGCGATACGAGAATGTACACCGCGCTGATCGCATTATAAAAACATTAATGCAATAACACAGAAATTAGTCACACTCAGATTGAAATGATACTCGCGGGTGTTCGGAACAACATTACGCAGCTCGCACAGCGCTTTAACGAGAAAATCTCGTGGAGTTCCTTCGGATCTCGCGAAAAAGTCCGTTTTTCACGCACGCTTTCTTTCTTGCATGCGATTAAGGGGATCCTCGACGGCATTTTAGCATAACCGAGTTCTGGATAGTGGTCAGCGACCTGCGTGGAAAGCGATCGCGATCCATGACCCTTGGAGTCACGGTGTTTTTTCACTTCCGTGATAGAAATTCCGTTGCGTGTAGCTTTATTTAATTCTTGGTGGAAAAGGGAAAAGCTATCCAGCCTAGTAAACAATATTTCCTCTCGCTCGTCCATCTGCCTCTATTTTCTTACTTTCTGATTCGTTCCTGAAATCTATTTGCACGTGTGCACCAACACAGCATGTTGTGCAACAGTATTCTTCCTCAAGGATGTTTACAAATTTCGAAATAATTCGCTTCGGAATTGTTTCTACGCACATATGTATAATGCCTCGAGGAAGTCTCGTTTGCTTAAGCCAGACATGCTGCTCCTTGTGGGAAGAATGTTCCCGTTTACGACACCGAAGACACGAACTCGCATAATATAATAACGTGTAACATAAGATAATTATTACGTAGGCACGTGACATTCAGCATCGAACGCGACCGCATTGTTGATTCAACTGTATAGTCACATTCATTGCACACGCCTTGCGTTGCATAATCGGCAGGTTTCCTAAGTGATAGTTGATAGTATTGATCTCTTGTTCAGCACAGGGATAAGTGAAACACGAAGAAAGAAAGAATGCAAAAAAATATCGCTTGATATAAGATTTCCGTCGTGTTTTAATTTACACTTGTTCCCGAGCTGATTATTTAAAATTCAAATTACATTTCTCGTTGCGATTTACCTGCACAGATGTAGCTAGTAATTACAGAACAGTGTCAGTTCCTACTCACTGCTTTCATTTCATTTGCTTAGAATAAATGGTATTTGAATGAAACGCGAATGCAACTCTGTATTGGATATTCATACGTGGGAGTTCATCTGACTACTTTGCAGTGCAGTGGGCAAATGGAGATCTCGAGAGAGATTCGAGATTAGATCGTGGATATTTAATTAATTTTAAAGTTACTTGGGGCTTTTGTATTAAGGATGATTTATAGACGTTTGGATGAATTTTGTAACAGCAACCAGCAAGACAGGAAATCGAGCAACGGGTCGGCGTTTCCTGTGTCTCTGGAGGTCCTGTGTTTTGCAGAGTGAGCCTCGACAGAGGTGGCTATGTACCTGGAGAAACTATTGGTATTTCAGCGACTGTCAGCAATCGGAGCAAAGTGAGTATCGTATTTCGATTCGATGGTTAACCAGAAGAATTTCTAAAGTGTAAGTAGGGTCAGCATAATGTGATACTATCGCCTATCGCATGAAACGTGAGCGAGTTAAATGTAAAGCAAAGTGATAATGTTTCTATAAAAAGATTCATGGAGCAAAGTAATCTATTCTTTAAGAATTAAGAATTGAATGATGCACGAATAAATCACAATGATTTTTTCTAAATCCCAATGACGTTGCTACGGCTCCAGTTTGAAATTAAGCAATTTGTACACGATACAATTTAACTCTCCAAACTAAATACTATAAATAAATTACTTGATATGTTGTACAATGCGGAGGAAAAATGTCTGCTGTAACGCGTGGAGTAGTTAGATTTTCTCCTAGACCCTTAGTTTTTGAAATATATGAAAAGATATCTGCAAAAATTGGTGCATTTCTAGTATCCTTTTCCTTTTCATCGTTGTTTAAACATATTTAAATTATAATTCAATAATAACTGATATTGTTGTGTTCGCGAGGGTTCATAGAATAATTTGACGCAACAAGCAATCTAATACCTATTACTGTTTCGACACAAAAAATGTTCAAAGTTGAAAATTTGTATTTTTTTTTTTCAAAATTGAATTTCTCAAAAACTGAGGGTTATGGCGAAAAACGGTTTGCGGATTCGTTTTCAGCGCACGAGAACCTATAAGAAACAGTTATTAAGTGCTATTAAACATCTTCCCTTCCTTATGTTTCTGATTTTCAAGATAATCAACACGAAAAAATGTATATTATTTTGTCCATCTCTGATATGTGATTCACTCTTTGCAATTATTAAAAAGAAAACCATAAGTTTGTAATACTCTTTAACGATGCACCAGCTACATTATGTCAAAAATATGATTGGCATAATTGAATTAGAGTCGTGCAAAAAGCGACAGTTTAAGTGTACATCCAGGACGGTAACGATTCAACAGGTGACGATGAAGTCGACTAAAGCATCCTTGACCGAAACAATTCAGTACCTGTGCCGAGGTAAAGTGCTCGCGAGCGAAACACGAGAGCTGGCCAGCGTTTCCAGAGGGAAAATCCGTCCCGGCGAAGGGGAGGAGTGGTTGAACGAACAGATGTACGTTCCACCATTACCGCCCACCAATCTACGGGGGTGCCACCTCATCAACGTCCTTTATCACGTTTACGTGAGTAGAAGTAACGTTTAAGGTGCTGCTGCGATAATTAGAATCCCGCCTAGCATGACTAATGTCCTGTGCTCTTTTCTTTCTCCAACTTCTCTTTTCGCCAAGCTAATTCGGGCCATTTAAGGGAAATGTGAAGTTTCATTCATTTAGTACTTACTCCTTAATTGCGGAGCCACGACTCGTGAACTTTTTACCATTGTTCTGTGGAACACGGAATCTCGAGTGTATTTCTTATGAATTTTCAAACGTTCGACTTTTCAACTTATGAACCAGTTACTTTTGAATCGAATGCTTGATCTTTGATTGGGTATACTCATTTGGAGCCTATTTTAATTTGAATAGGATTTTGTGACTCTGATCTGCAAATATTGTGACACAAATGAAAATTAAAGAATCGACAAACGGGTTAAAATAAAATCGCTTTTTCTACAGCACTGGAATTATTTATTGATTCACTTTCAAAATGCAGTATGTATCTACAATTTGGGTAGTATGTATCTAGAATTTTCATAGTAATATGATTGGTAAAATGATTCGTATCCAACTTATTTTGGCCAAGATAGCAAGCTACACATTTTTGCAATAAATGAATTCAGCAATAATATTTTGCTAGTACTAATATCAAAAGAGGTGTAAATATTTCCAGTGTCTGTGTGTAATTGTTTCTTGTATTACTGAAGAAAAAGGAGAAATATTTATTTTTGTTACAGTTTGTAATCAGCCCAAAGAGCTTGGATAAGGAGATCAAGTTGCAAATACCAATTGTTCTAGCCACGTATCCTTTGAGACAAGAAGGTGCCCCAGCGGGAACAGCGCCATCGAAAAGAGGAGCACATTATCCGTCAACACTACCGATATTTCGGCCATGGTTGGACGATAAAGCTTTCGAAATACAGGAGTAACGATTTAATTAACTTTCACCATCCTCGATACGTCGATATAAATTCCCTCGACCGAAATCATTGCAGACACGCGTGCTATAACGGCAGAAGAAATTTTTAAATGTTCTGAACCTTCGAAGTTATTAATACGTTTATAACTACGCTTGTTCTATAATAAGATTCAACTAAACGGACTGACATATTTACATTTCCCAGCACAAAGAAAGAAAGAAAGAAAAGAAGGCCAAGAGTGCTCGTAAATGACGATTAAAAATACACGTAGTAGTTTCTCGTATACATTCCATGGTTTAATATTTCTTCTTTCTCTTCTGTGGTAATTTAAAAAATATTCATTTTCCTGTAGACTACAGGGAATATAGAAGTTTCCCTTTAAAGAATGTAGTATATTATATGAAACTCGTTGATATATTGTAAATGTTATCTTATAAACTAGGAAATATTCTAAACTAAAAATATACGTTGAAGAAATTCGGTAATATCGAAAAGAAACTCGGACTCGTTAACGAACTTCTTTCGGAAGTGTGTTTGGTTGCTGAAATTAACGTAAATATTAACAAAGTATTTTTACAACGTAACAAATGTATAAAGTCACAGGTTTTTTATTGTATAAATTAATTGAACATATTATATTGACGTAATTGCTATATTTATGTACAGTAAATATGATTCACCCAAATGAGAGTATAACATTATATTATGTACGTATAAAAAG
The DNA here is from genome assembly GCA_963971345.1 of Andrena flavipes. Classification (NCBI taxonomy): domain Eukaryota; kingdom Metazoa; phylum Arthropoda; class Insecta; order Hymenoptera; family Andrenidae; genus Andrena; species Andrena flavipes. The sequence continues at coordinate 52,443,820 of OZ020482.1, forward strand.
AGATAGCTATTATAATAATAAAAGATTAAAAGGCGTTAATAACTCGAGTGTAGTTATTATCAAGTTCCCATCTCTCCTTTTAATTTTTCCAAAACCTTCTCCACAGTGGTCCCAGACACTACAACAACCTTTTGTCGGCTTTTGGAGCCCTACAAAAGACGATTTCTCGATGAAGTGAATTGAAAAATAAAACAAATATAGTTACGGATGAATGTGAAACTGAACTAACTCTGTCTAACGTTACGTCGGACTTTCGCATCCCTAACACGGAAGCCAAATATTTTACAAGCTCCGTGTTTGCTTCACCTTCAACGGGAGGTGCGGATATCGCGACTCCAACCGATTCATCAGATATGTCTACAAAGGATTTCATGTTCATATAAAAGAGATCTCAACCTCTAATTTTCTAATTTTATTCGACAACTCGTGATGTTGTATTACCCGTTATATTGTTATCTTTCGCTCCAGGCTTTGCATGTATTTTAATGGTAACATTTCCGCGTTTATCTAGCGCTACGGGCCCCTTAAGTTCCTACCAAAATACATTGACTTGTTAAAAAAAATGTTGAAGCATATACCATATAAACTCAAGTGTTGGATAAAAGTATTTTTCATAATATTAAGTTAAATGAATATACTATATCAATCATACATGTTTATCCCAGAAAATAATTGACAGAGTAATTATCTTTCATTTATTGATTTTATTGCTATATAGATTGCTACTCAAAATGTGTTTACGACGGTTAGGAAAAGAATTGATCTTTTAAAAGCCAATCTAGTGAGTTGCAAATATAATGTTGCCATTCGTGTATTCGAAAGCGACACCTAGTAGAATTAAATGTAAGTGGACGGCGTATCACAGAAAATGTCATGTTATTTTCGTAATATGTGATCAAATCCCGATCACTGGTAAAATTCTAATCTTCACGGCTGAAACCGGTAAGCTACGTTTCGATTTACTGACTGACCTCGTTGATTCCTGCTTTCTGAGGTTTCCCAGCTTTCTTCGATCCCTGCTTGGACATTTCGCGAGTATCGGTTAAATATTGTAAAATCCTTTTGCGCAGGCATGTACTTTTACAGTACCACATCATTTACAATTTGCAAAATCACTTGCACCATGTTTGCGGTTCGGTTCCTTTAGTCAAAAAAGTAATCGGTTGATTCTTTAACCTCAACAGCTCTCGCTGATCGATACGTCTGCGCGCGCATATCAGTGTAACCAACAAAATTATAGGGAAACGTTCGGACCCCGCGAATTTTTGAATCGTTCGATTTTATTCGGTCGTGCAATTCCTAGCAGTACTTATAGATGAATAGCCAATAACATTCTTTATTGGATATCAGTTTCGATGTTACAAATAACTATGATAAAATCTAGATCAACATGCCCAAAAAATTCGTGGGTGAAAATAGCAAAGCTGTCGCTGCCAGAACGAGAAAGGCAGCGGCTAAGGAAGCTGAAACTTCAAAAAAAGCTATGGAAGCAGAGGAAAAGGCCTGGCAAGATGACGATAAACAATTTCTGAAAAGACAGCAGAGACAAGTACTTAATTGATATTTAATGCTTACAAAGCCATGTTAGCTGCGTTTAATCGATATTCCGGTTTTATTCATCACCGACGCGATTTATAGGAGAAGCAAGAGAAGAAACGCCAGGAATATTTGGAGAAGAAAGCAGAAGCGAAAGCTCAATTGGAAAAAGAAATGGCAACTATAAAAGTGGGTGTTAAGCAGCCTCCAGCTAAAATAACCAGAGCAGACATTATGGTTGTTAAGGAAAAGCGCAATCCAGTACCAACGAAAAAGAAGGAAGACGACAAGCCACTTGAAGAGAATTTGAATAGATTAACAATTGAAGGTGAAACAGCACATGGTATAGACGAAGCCTTAACTATTTTAAGGTAAGTGCTAATATAGAAATACCTTTACTGTAATTGAGTTATTTCTGTTATTTATTAATGTGCGATAATATTCTGTTTTGCAGTACAAAGGAACAGGAAATCGATCGTCACCCCGAGAAGCGCGTGAAAGCTGCGTACGCCAGTTTTGAAGAGAAAATGATGCCTATCATTAAGGAAGAAAATCCTACATTAAGGTTAAGTCAATTGAAGCAAATACTGAAGAAAGAATGGATGAAGTCTCCAGAAAACCCACTCAATCAGAAATTACTCCTGAATCATTGATATTGAAGAGCTGGACATGACACGAAAACACGCATAACGTCTGAGTAGGTGAACCCATAGGAACACGTAGAACAAGACTTATAAATGTAATCATGAATGAATCGGATGTCTGTACACAATTTTATTGTAAACGAATAAGTTATACTCGGGTAGAATACATAAAATAACATTGTATAAATCGTCTTTGGTATAACTTATACGCTACTAAATAGCCTCTACATTGTATTTTACAACTTCATTTACAAACATAACTTCCGTCGAGGTCGCGTTAACCTCGGAACAAGTATCGTAACAATCGTGTACATGTTTTGGCACAGTTATCATGCAGACTTAAAACTTCTTTACAAAAAACGCGAACACCCTATAGTTCTCCGTTACATGTCATTAGATAAAAATTCGTAGAAAAAATATTCATATAAAAATCGGCTACTTCCATTGCAATTGTATAAAATAGCATCTATACAAACGAATCTTCACCGGTAGAATCTGGGTTATGTACAATAGATCCTAATTTTTGTAGCGATGCATTCAAATTCGCCACAGCAAATCAAGCACAAGGCACCGTGTTATTCTATTTTTTTTTTTCGTTTTTGTTTCTTTTAACTAACATGTGCAATGAGTCGAATACCCGTACGAAGAACTTGATTTAAATATAATCTAAATAACGTAACAACGTATGGTCCGCAGAGTCCATTCAACGAACAAACGTACTCGACCATTTCACCGCTACCATTTCTTGTTTTTCCACAAGTCTATGAAACAGTGTATCATATGATTCACTTGCTCTGGACAATCAGTCATGGGAGTATGGCCGGCAGCGGGGATCGCTTCCAGGAAAGCTTTCAGCATGGTCTAAAATATTAAACATAACAACCACAAGTTGAGATACATGAGATACAGATTATTACAACACTATACAAAACTCTAATCACATCGAAGTTTCCAACATCAACCATTTTAATTACAGTAATGAAATTATATCTCAATATTGAACATCTCTTTAGGAAGTTCATTTCTATAGTTTCAAGATAGTGTACAGTTACTTAAGAAAAGTTTGGGGAAAGAAACGTACCCTTTCCATTTGGCATTCCTGCACGAGCGATACTTTGTTGTCCCTTAGGCCATGTATGAGAAGCGTCGGCGTGCATATCCTTCTATGGAATACGTAGTCTCCTTCCGGCCATACCATGCCGTCCAAAACGTATTTCATGTGCGAGGGCCATTGTTCTGGTGGCTCGGGGCCGCAGTAAGGGTGTTGACGGCCCCTCGCTGAATATAATATGTCTCTGTGGAGGCCGCACATTAAAAAAGGCGCCAGGATTGCTCTGAGGCAACAGTGACCAGCGCTTTCGGTGCTGGGCGCAGCCAAAGGTGTTGGTCCACCTCCAGATATCAAGACTAGCTGGTGGATACTACTGTCGTATTTGCAGGCCAAGGCAGCTGCGAAACTGCATCTGTAATGGTCGAGTGTAATGCAATAAACTTCTATCACGGTACACACAGAGTATAGAGGATTTCCTGCGGGCTAATTGATAAAGCACTGTCAGCAAGTCGGATCATTATGAATCGAAAAGAACATCTACGCTATGACGACTTGGAAACGATAACGTAGAGAAAATTTCTATTATCCGTATACAATATATCTGAAAACCCTGCGATTACTGGTATTGGAAATATGTATCTTTGCCGAGGATCTTTGAAGTATGCATGTCGATAGAAGAATTTATGTTATCATAATCTGAGGCACATGAAGAATGTCATCCCGCGCTGTGAAAAACTTGTACTATTTAACGTTTCTTAACATCACATACTCCTTTTTTTTCACCTGTACTGTGTATCTGTACGTTATTTTGCGTAAAAAATAAACTCATCGACGTCAGAAAACTAAATTGCCTATTTTCCAAGACTATCCTTATGCGAAAAACAGAAGTATTTAGATGCAGATTTTTAAATGCTTCATCCTGTACCTATACTGTACATTTTGTAACAAACAATCTTGTGCCCCATCCTGCAAAAGTGGCGTACGATTTTCTGTGTGGCTGTAGGTGTTAATTTTTGCAATCGAACCGGGGAACGGCTATTGAACCGTACGTGGTTCACGGGTTTCAGCCAGCGGCCTACATGTCGTGTTGCAATGTCGCGCGAGGAGGAATTAATAGGGCTGGTGTCGTTATTACGGCATCGCGTCGTGTAGTCGTTATTACTGGTCAAACGACCATATTTGTTAGTGGTTTGCACAATAAAAGTGGAGAGTACTCCACGGATGATTCGAAATATTGCGTATCTCCTATGCGTTTGCTAATTTTCAGGTAATGTGCAGAGATAAGATACACGCGATAATAGTCATATGTTGCGACCTTTTTCCTTGTTTTTCCTTGGGAAAGTTGAGGGCCCCCGTCGTTGCGTAAAAATGCAAACGCGAGGATTAAACCGTCGATGACTTTCAAAAGCGAATCGATACAGATCGGGTAGGTAGTGTGCACTAATACCCCAGCCTTTACAGTAGCTAAAAATTATTTAACCTACTTCTGAAGGTACAAGCTGCTTATTACAGTGGTGGTGGAAAATTGATCGAAACTTCTTCTGATAGTTGTAATGTCTAATTGTAAATATATACTACTTTAATATAAATTCGACTGAACTCTCACCACAAAAATGGTAACACCGGCGAAACACTATGATGCTATAATAGTATGTATATTCGATGATACGGGAAAGGAGCATCTGACACGACATCCTTTCCAAAGAGCGGGTAAAAACGAATCGATCATTCTAGAAAATCCGAAGAACTCCAAGAACGTAGATTAATCCGCTCTCGGGTTCGCCCATTACCCGTTTTGTCGGCTAAACGCGTGCAAGTATCGCGCGGATGCGCAACGATTCAAACGTCAAGGAATTTGTAATCTTCAGATATCCGATAAGGTGCAGTCTCGCGTGCACCCTACAATTACGATACACCAGGTGCTTTTAAATGGTCGAAGATAAGTTACACGATTACAGGGCCAAGTCGTTACTAGCCACGGCTAAATAATTATATAATGGTAATGAGCTGCATTATTGGGGATACCATTCTACCTTATCAATCTCTATAGACTCTATAGAACATAAAATTTATCGACGTCGAATCACATTTGGTGGACCTGGTCCACGTGAAGTCTGAGGTGATGTGAACGAGGAACCAAAGAATTTGGGAGTCAGAGTACAGTTAAAGGACCAGAGTCTCTTTGGGAAAGAATCTTTTTTTTTAAACGGAAGGGGGAGAAATGTTAAGTGGACAGTGATAGTTAATATTGTATCCAAGGAACGATTAATGGTTCCGACCATGAAACGATTTTATTCGCGACATGTGATTACGCGTGACGATTGTATGCTATTCAGGGACAAATGCAAACCTGCACTGTATAGCTGATTTAGCATATATTTACATTACCAATTAATTTCTAGGAAAAGTCTAATTAAGTTTCGCGGCTTATAATCTCGCGGTAAGTTTACTTTGTGTTAACGTACGTTCAGCTGCATATTTGGTTACGTAAAGTATACATACGTTCTACTTATTTAATCTCTATCAGGTTAAAACCGTCTCTATTTATATAACAAGTATTTCACTTTACCAATTCAGGATAGGTATCGAGGAAAAAGTTTCACTATTTCTTCTGGCTAGTACGATATTACGAATTAATGTTCAAAGGTTGCAATACATTTCATGTTAACTCCAAAGAAGTTGCAGGACCTTTCTATTACACTTACACAACGAAACATATTACTATCATAAGAAATACGAAATTACTGTTATCAAACATATTTTTTAATCAAGGATGTCGGGTGCAAAACATTAGACTATACCATTAAGCATTACCTATTCAGATTTAGAAGAAACTTAATACAAGAAATTACAGAATCATTTTCATAGAAAAAAAGTGAAACAGGGAACTGGAAATAGTAAAATGTATATTTACCCATAATTGTGCGCTACGAGAACGCACTTCTGGCCTGGTTTGAACGCATAATGGCAGAGCACGGTGTCCAGATCCTTGAGCAACTTGCTGAAGTGATAATCTCTGGATCGACTAGGTGCCGAGCTCACCCCGTGGCCCAGCATCTCTGGCGCGATGCAAGGATAGCCTAGGGCCGAGAAATACTGAAGCTGATGCTCGAAGATTTCCGCGGACGAGCCGAAACCGTGGATGAAAACGATCATCGGCTTCCTGTTCCTCCGAAACGTGACCAGGTCCGGAGGGCTCTGCTCGTAGGTGGCGGAAGATGGTCTCTCCTCGATGTCCGGCCACATCTTCCTGTAATCCTCGAGCTCGATAGACGAAGCCTCCTTCTTCAGCTGGAACGATCCCATCTTCTCGTTCCAGCTGCTCTTTTCCAAGGACTCGTTAGACTCGGCCGGGTTCGCACACAACTTTTCCCACAGCTTCGTCATCGCTTTACCCTTTTTGGGCCTCAAGGACGGTTCGTTGCCGTTGCCCTTGAATTCCAGCCGCAGATTCTCGAAACTGGGCTCGTTAACAGTATCCTCTAGCTCCTTGATATCCACCGCCGCCTCTCCTCCGCCGAGATTATCCGCCGAGATATCGATTCCTCCGGCGGTTTGAACGCTCGAGTCCCGCGGCACGCCGCTTCCCGCATCATTCTTCCCGGTGACCTCCGATCCCTCGGTGCCTCCATCGTTGCTCAGCTGCTCGCCACTTCTCGGAATCACCTTCTCGTCCGTTCCCTTTGTCGGCTGGACCCGTGGATCGTTCTCCCGGCCACCTGTGCTCAGGTCCTCCCAACTGTTCACCAGGGGCGTTCTACCGAGCTTCTCGTCGATAATCTTCAGCAGGGATTGCTCCAGGCTCGGCTCCTGATCTGGCTGGAACTCGATCGTCTCGACGCTGTTTATCCCGGAGTCGATGCAATCCAATTGCTCCAATGTGACTTCCGTGGCAGCTGATCGTCGCAGGTAGAAGTCCAAGGAATCTGGATCGTTGGTGGAGCCGATAAAGCCGCGATTAACGTATCCCTCGTTGCTTAATACCTCGTCCTTGCACGCACACTCCTTCCCATTCGAGCTGAACGAGAAGTTGATGTCGTTGAATGACTCTTCGTTACGGGAGGATCGCTCGGCGACTGGTTTCCTTTTATCCGAGGCCCCTCTATCGCTGCTAGATCGCCGCGACGCCGGCGAAGAGTCTCTCCTCTTTTTTGATGCACTTGTATCCTTGATAAGAGCATCCTCGACGCTCGCTATGTATTTCACAGTGTCGTCGAGTATCTCTTCGAGAAGCACGTTGATATACTTCTCCAGATCCTTGACGATTTTATTCTTGATCGTTTGCTCCTCCGCCTGCTGATCGTCCCTGTTGATCTCGTCGATGCTGGGCGCCGTGTCGTCCCTATCGTCTCCATTCGTTTCCTCGCTCTCAGCCGCCTGGAGCTTCTGCAAGTTCACCGACACCCTTTGCTCGAGCTCCTCGATGGCGCGCTCGCTCTTCTCCGCCTCGCAGAGGCTCGTTCTGATTCGGTTCAATTCGGCGGAGATGATCTGCTCCTCGGTAGTGCTGAGCCGCCGCGACTGCCTGAAAGAGCATCTACAATTCCCGGACGAATGAGGTCTCCTCGACCAGCGCGTAAAGAAGTTATCGATGATAGACTCTGGCCTGTCGTTGGTATTCTCGTAATACCAACCACTCTTCAGGCAAGGCTTCAGGATCCTCAGGGTTCGACGCGGACCGACGATGAAGAAGTCGCAGTCTATAAGTTCCACTTTGCCTGGGCCCACGCGGTTTCTGCTCCTCCAATGCTCGAAGAACTTCCTGTACCAAGGCGAGCCTGGCACCACCTGCTCTCCCTCCGTAGCCATGTTTAAGATAACAATCCTTACCTTCTGCGATCATAAAGGTCGATCGATCTAAAAGTATTCTCCACGATGATACTCCTCTTGGTCCCACTAGCGCCTCAGTTTTCTTCGTTCGGCGAAATCGATCAAATCCTGCGGCCAACGACAGACGAAGTGCTCGTTGACGACAAGAAGATTTACAGTCTGTTTTCTTTCCGCAGTTACCTTTACGAAGCCACGAGCTGTCTTTCCGCCAGGCTATAAACGGCCTGCTCGTGTACTCTCTGACTCACTACGGTGGTATCTTCTTCGTAAATAAAGACGAGTTTTAACCGTTGAATATCGTAACAACGACACTGTAATCTGCGGTAACCGTTAAACCCCGTCCATCCAAACCCGAAATATGCGTATAAATCTGCTCAGTCTCTTCATTGACCTCTGCAGAAACGGATCACGTCTATTACTTGGCGTACGATTCGGCTAACCAACAGTTCCCAATCTGATGCAGATAATATCTTGCCTCTTTACAAACTTTCCATCATCTTTATAATTCAGCGTTCTTACACCATTCGTGAGATTGATACGAATCACAATCCGAAGCCCCGTAAGCAGGAAAGTACCTCCCAATAACGTGTACCACTTTTCCTCGGTGCAATTATGACTGTGCATCGATATGCTCTTCTTGGAAACCGGATACCTACTGATGGAGAGGTACGAATATCCTGACAGCTGATTGATTCTATTTCCCACCTTCCCCGCGGTATCGTAATCATTCAGTCGGTCATAACGTAATCCATGGCTTTATTGTTGTTTCTAGCAACGTCTCTCAATTTTTCGCGCCAGCTTCGACGTTACACTGGACTGCATTCTCAGCCTTGCAACACTTTTCCTGCAATCCTTGCAATCGCTGCTCGGTCAAACGCGATTTCCACCGCGAGGAACGAAAGTAACATTTCGCGTGGCTCCCTGTGTTAAGCGGTTCACAGCTCGACGAGTAACTGATCACTGCTCCAGAGCATCTAATTGATACATTTGATGCTTCGACCTGTGAATAACAAGCTCAGTTAGACGTTTATATGCTCCACATTGTTTGGAAGAGTTTCTGTACAGCAGGGTTTCTTCCTCGGTTTCTATGCCGAGGATTGTCAGTGTTTCATTTATAAAACGTTACAGGTGATGAATTAATATTTTTTCAGTAAACGAAACTTGTGTATCGGAATTAAATAAATTTTCTGGTCCGAATTTGCTTGAATTGAATTGAAATTTCACCTTGGATGATATTAATTTTACTGTTAGGAGCAAGACTTAAGAAGGATTTGATTTGTGAGTAGATAAAGATGATATTAATGGTAGGATGATAATGGTAAGATAGAAAAATAATCTCTTACTGAATACTCAAATACAGTGTGTGCAATTCTAAATGCAATGCGAAATACAACTAAGTGTAAATAAAAATACTTCTCCTATAACAAATTAAACGGCTCTGAAAAAATCTAGTTCTAATGCTTATTATTTATTTATTTAACTAGTTTTGAATGGTTTCAAAGTTATTTAACGAGACTAATACAAAGAAATCATTGCAATTTTTATATCGTAATAGGTACGTTTCAAAATCTGTCCTAGTAAAAATTAGATAGAATAATCCAATTAATTATTATTTTCTTTGTTACCTGTATCGCATCAGATTAATTAAAGACCATTTCACACTAATTAACGATCTTCGATAAATGTGTTATGAACTAACGATGTCGAAGAAGTAATAGAAAATGCATACATCTGCACAGAACAATGTTGCTGACCCCAAAAACAGCTATGTGAGTGGAGAAAAGATAGAAACCATAAATTCGAGTAATTACTATATAGCAGCAGTATGTGCACCTTTTTTATTACATTATTGAGGATGTAAGAAAGTTGTTTATGCAGAAATTGCTTGGTTTGAAAGGGGAAACCTATTAATAGAACTAGATTTTTTCAGGCCATTAATTGTGGAAATTTCAAGGTTAGGTATATTAAGTTTTTGGAACGGAACTATGCTAGGTGAATCACCTGACACTGAAATCTCATATATTTTCATTGCTTCTGCCGCAAAAAATATTCCGGGGATTTAAAGAGATATAATACTTTTACATAAACAGATTTAATTATGAAATCTCCAAGTCTCCCAATGTGAGTTTCCTAAAACAAAATTCTTACTCTTTCTCTTCCACATTAAGCGGTTTTTTTCATAAACTATTTTCATAGTCCAACAAATTACCCAGCCCGTACATATAAGTCGAATGTATTGCATAGAAAATTTATCAACCGTTTATAGAAGGCAACATTGGGGTTTATAGTTCCAATGTCATTTCTCTTGGACACCGTTTGCCATTAACAATCCAATCATCGACAATTATTCTCCTTCTCTCGAAGAAACGCAATTGCATCATTCCTCTCTTCAATCTGCAATCGATGAGCCAATTGTTGCATGTCGTTTTAATGCTATTTCGCGTAACGGATGCATGGACGACGACCAACACGAGCGTGAAGCGAATAAAACGACAGAATACCTCTCTTACTAGATAATCCTCGTCATTACGCCACCAAGCCGAGTATAAATATGTTCGTTCTGAGTGTATGCATATCACATGATAATTGATAATCCTGCGTATCAATCGAGGAATTCTTATCCTTCGCGTATGATATCCGATAATCATGGATGATGCATAATATCGGATAATGAATGAAAATAGTGGGATACCGTGGTCCCATGTAAAACTGCACAACACTATACCTATATTAATACTAGGACTACCTGATATAGCTTATAATTATTCATAACAGGTTATTAATGATATTACACTGGTCAACTTTGGTATTAAGCAGTTTTTTTAATATCTTTACTGACGGAAGGGGCATCTGTACATCCTATTTCTATCGAGCAACCCCGTGTTACGCTGAAGAATAATACTATGACACTTTATATTCTCGTAAATCAGTAGAAGAGTGCATTAATTTTCATCAATATTTGGGTTAAAAAGAAACGTGAAAATGAAGGGGCAAAGTTGGATACAGTCAGGCGAAGAGGCTTTGAGGAAAGAGAAAATGTAAACGATTGCAAAAGTCACGGATGAGAAAGGAACGAGAGATAAGGAAAATTCCAGTGAGAAATAAAAAGGAACCAACTGCTGATTACCCGTCCCATGGACGTAATTTCTTAAACGTCGCCATAAACTACAATAATAACGTGTTCGTTGATGTCTAGAATTATTATTCTGCAGACACATTTTGAAAGTTTTCCACTGTTCCAGCTCCTCCCCCCAATCCCGCCGTTGCTGTTAAACTGGTTGTCACCATTTACTTTTCGTATTTCCCGCGCCACGCGATCCAGTTTAAAAGCGTAGCGGTAGCCGCTTTCCTAGATATGCCGATCAGGTTTCGCATATTTACGGCAACGCGCGGTGTGGCGTGTCACAATTAAATGTCAACCACGCATATACGTTTTTTTTCTCCTCTGGAACGTATATGCAAATTTGCCGATGGAAAGTTTGATACGCGTATTTACGAGCTATCCCCCGCGCGCCGAGTGAGAGTATCCATCGGGGCTTGTATGCCCGCCATCCTTGATACAATTACGTCCACGTTCCGTGTCCATTATGTGGGTTATTCGAATAAATCAGCTCTCGGTATGCCAGCCGGTTGGTTAGTCACCGGACTACGAACGTCAGTGTCGAAACGATTTTTCCATGGAAATGGGTTCCACGCGGGTGCATCGGAACTACTTTGATTTAAACGCGCGAAACATAATACGCGGGATATTTAGAAACAAGAGTGAATACGAACTCGGAGGCAGCGAAAATTATGTCCTTTTTCTTTGATATTAATTATACTATACGTAGGTATAAAGAATACACCGCGCAAGTGGAGCACAGTTTCCTGTTTCGCGGTGGTCCGACAGTGACATTTGTGTCCTTGAAAAAATCAGCCGGAGGAACGAAAGGAAAGTCTGTTATTCAGTGCGTAATTAACAAATCTCCGCATACCCCTCAAGCGTCGTGGAATGTTCGTTTAGAAGCCGCCTAGCGTCGAGCATCTAATTATTGCACTCGCCCTTTGAACCGTGGGCTGTCGAGCGCCTTTTTTACGCGCTGTAAGCACAGAGAGGCCAGACGTCTCAGCGAAGCGTGGTTCAAAGCTGACTGCGAGCTTTCCCCATCCCTCGTAGAGACTCCGGGAGAGACCACTTGTTGCTTCTGGCCAGTGGCTCTCACAGCTCACGCTAACTGACACTGGTGTAGGAAAATCGTCTTTCCAGCCCGGAAAACCGCTGGACCACTTCGTCTGTCCCGTACGCGCGGCGCGTCCTCCGTTTAACGCTTGCGTTAAACCGTCAATTGGCACTTCCTCTCGGTGGCGTGTCGACTCCTGTTCTCGCGGACAAAAATCGGCCGTCGGGGAACGCGATCCGCGAGGGGTCCACTTTCACGAGACACGAATGCCGCCCGACGGGGGTACAGCACGTTGGTAGTTCATGTTCACTGGCTGGTTATTTCCTGCCGATTATCCGCGGTGAACGGGGCTGGCAGACACCGTTTCGACACGCTCGGTCGCGTGTCAGCTTCCACGGCGGCTCTCGGCGAAGGTAGAAACATCCACGAGGAGACCGCTTTGCAGACGGGGACACGGAGTAGATGATGGCGATCGTCGAAGTGCACCGTGTCGCTGAGCCGCGTCGACTGCATGCACGACGAGGTAGCGCGCATTTTCGTGGGCGTGGAACGGCGAATTAAAACGGGAAAATTAAGCACGATTGACACTGAACCGCCGCACGTCGGGTCACGGCGGCCATTGCGCGTCCCGAGGCATACGCACGCTGCGCACAGGAGACAGCGCCACCCCACTTCCCGCGCAGTTCCTACACAGTGTCCTGGCGAAATCACCGTGTTCTCGCTTCGTCCGTTTTTTTTTACCGTTCTTTGTCGTGCATTTGGCTCGTTTTGGGTATATATATTTCGTTTATTGTAACCCATTTGCTTCCAATTGATCGTTGTTGGATGATCTATGCGTCATTTTCAGAGGTGAAACGAACACGATGGAAATTTCGACGCGTTGCTCGAGACGCGATTGCAGGTTAGCAGAAACCGCGGGAAATGGAGTTGCGAGGTACGCGTTAACATTCAATTTGAAATTGTTCTAGAAAAAAATGTCTTAGTTTATTGGATTGATCGGATTTGTCCAGCTGTGTTGGGCATAATATTAATTGTATAATAAATTACGGATAAGTTTTCATTGATCAGTAATGAATAAAAGTTTATTCGGATGGCATACATGATACGAGAACGTAACAGCCTCAGGATCTGAGAAACTGTGTAGGAGGATGTTGGGAAAAATATTTCATAAACAAATGTGGAATATAGGTAACAATGATAGAATGAAATAGGAAAATGGTGGACTGTATTGCAATCGAACCCTCCAATATATTATAAAATTGTATATTCATAATTAATCTATTCTACTCGAATTATTTATGTTTCTTATTTAGTCCAATACTTCATCGAAATTAAATATGCTATTCAATGTTAATGTTAATAACTAGCCACCTGATACATAAAATAGTATATAATATATTATTTTTTAATATAACTTATATACGTTTAATAACATTTCGCTATAATATACTGTTTGTATAATATACTATTCAATTTATTTTGCTTATGTATTAATCAGTGGCGGATTCGGGAGCCTTTCTTGGAGGGGGCAAAATATATAAAAATATATAAGTACATTTTTGAACCTTCTTTTACAAGATTTAAAATTTGCTTGTAATTTATACTTTAATATCTCTATCTGATACTATGGCCTACATAATTACATTCGTGTTAATTATTTATACAGAATAGTATATAATGTCATAATATTTTTATATTTTATTACACTTTGGGGAGGCGATCGCTCCTATCGCCCCCCTCTGGATCCGCCCTTGGTATCAATAATTATTTTAAATATTGATCGAATCAACTTTGAAATGATATTTGAATAAATAATGAAAAAATATTGAAATAATATGTATAAAATAATTAATTATGAATAAAGGTCGATTTATACTATCCGTGTAGACACGGAATGTATCCGATCAGAAAAGTATTCTATAATGGAATTTGAATACATGTGGGTGTTTATACGTACTGCAGCGTATCAGCACAGACACGTACCGGCATTCACAACTTTGTCTACATTTAATAATATAGCTATTACTACTAAATCTTGCATATATGTATATTTAAAAGACAATACATTTTTACATGCCTTTACGAATCGCTTTCTGTTGACTAACTAATCGGTGCCACCCGACGAACGTAAAATAAAACTCGTTCTGTGTCGAAATGGTGCCCATATGGAACCGTTCCGTGTCGGATACGGATAATATAAATTCAGCTTAACGAGTAATCATTATTCAAAGAAATCAGTTCTCTTAGGCTGGTTAATTCAGATTTACTTAATTATTGAAATGTAGAAATATTTATTCAATATTATTCAAGCAATAACTAACAGTGTTACTAAGGGTTTGAATACGCCTTTTACCCTCTGGGAAATACTTTAATATCTGATTTATATTCATGCGCATAAATATTCAAATTGCAACTATGTTAAAATTGCGAATGCAAATTCGATGGCAAGTTGAGCGTAGCGATTACTCATATAAGACTAACTTGCACTCCATCTTTGCAATTAAAAATTTAAGCGGACATGAGACTGAAAAGTGGAAGATGCAAATTTCTTCAAGTATAATTAATCCTTTTTATATGATATCGATCATTCGCATAAAAAGACCCATGATTTTTTAAATAGGTCGTTATCGATAGTATACAATTCTTCCAACAAATTTTCGTATACACTCAAACGATTGATCTATTCCATCAATCCGTACAGCACAATTTTTTAACTGATATGACAATTTCATATGTTTTTACGAAATTGTTTTCGTTAAAAGGGTTGAATTTCCCTTTAATATTTTTATTCATTCGCATGTGAAACATTGCGTAAGATAAGTGTCCCTGTTTTTGAGACATTCGATATATAGGTTTGCCTGTTTTGATAAGTTAAGTTAAGAATTCACTGCGTTGAAATCGTAATATGCTGTTCTCCACCACAGGGCACGTTACTTTTGCACTGTGATCACAACTCAACTATAAAATTTTATATAGAGGGATCATTTTTTATGTGCTCATTAAAATTATGAACTGGAATAGGACTAAATGTTTTTCTTTTCTTTTAACAAGTAAAATATCGAAGGTGGGTATAAGACAACCGAAATTCGAAGTAACGCCGTCTGATCGATGCGGAGCATAGAATGTCAGCACGTGTGACGATGTGCTTCCGGTGGTCGAACGGTACTAATAAAAATGAGGTTAAGCGTTAATGGCAATGTAAAATTTTGCGGGTCAGAATAAATGGATCATGTATAATATGCTTTATAATACATATATAGGGTGTCTCGCGTAAGCAGCGTCACGAAATTTCTTTTCCATAAAAAACAAATTGTTTCAACCCACAGAAGTAGGTATACATTTTGGGGGATGTACCGTGATTATGTAAATTTCTTTTCCCAATTTAAATGTGCTACAATTTTTTTTTCATGTTTTCAGTGTACTTCAAGATGTACATATTTGACGACTGACAATGAGTACAATGTACAAGGTACAAAAAATGCATGAATAGAGAAATACCAAAGTTACGCGTTAAAATAATCGGAAATGTGTTACTTTGATTTATGAAACCGTTCTAAGATTATATTTTACGTTAAGCATTAAATTTTCTTGGTTTTGGTTTTATATTATCAATCTAACCGGAATGCGAGATTAAAGCGGGAAGTTGAATAATGTCAGGTAATTATTTATTAACTTTCAACAATGAAACTGTTTCTTGTTGACGAAACCGAAAAAAATGTTAATTGGCTTAGTATTAATAATTTACAATAACTCCCTTACAATCTAAAATACATAAACATATACATATACATATTAGAAACGCAGTCAGATTTATTCTACATATATTTAATTCTAATATCATATGTAGCATATGTACACGCACACAAACGCACATTCACGAACGCACGCACAAGAAAAAAAGAAAAATATTAATGCAATTTATTCATATTTATTCAGTTTAGCAACACCAATTCAGAGAGCAGCGCCAAGTATTTTGAATAAAATATTTATTCGTATTAACATAAATATTTATTTGCATAAAAATATATCTGCTTAATATTTATTTATATTATATTTTATTCTTATGGGTTAATTAAAATGTCCGCGATATGAGTTATAGAATGTACGAACACAGCATTTTAGCGGTGTATATGTAGTTGTGTCACCTTAAGCGCAGTTGGAAAGCACCTTTATGTACTTGTAGCTCATTTTGATTTCACATATTTTTTTATTTGTATATTTTCTTCTTTTTTTTATTTGTATATTTTCTTCTTTTTTGTGTTTGTATATTTTCTTCTATTTTTTGTTGTGATTTATACTATTTACATCACACACATTGAACATACATTTTCTACTTTGTTATCAACGACTTGTGTTGCATGTTCTATGTACATTTATGTAAGTTCTATTTGTCTCTGAGATACTAGTAGAAAGAACACAAAAGATAGTGACCGTCCCATTATTCTAAAAAGATGGGGATATAAAAAATCCAGATCCTCGTAGATTATAAAGACGGTTAAATCATTAAACTTTATTGCAAACAATTTCTTACGAATTCAAAAGGAGGATTTGATATTTCGTGATTACACTTACGTGACTTTAGTTTCAGGGAATTGTGTTTTTCTTTCCAAAATTGGATAATATTAAACTCCTATCATTTTCTTTATTTGTTTCTATATTCTATTCTTGAACTTTCTTTTGCTATATTAGTAATAGTTATTTGCCTTAGAGTGCAACTAGTTTGAGAGGAAACCACGTGCTTGATTAGAAAATACATACAGTCACGGGGCATTAATATTCTAGTCGCCATCCCTGTACCGTATGAGCAGCGATTGAAATTATTTTCAGTGACTGCAATACGGGATCGTGACCCAATTTATGGGACATTCTAACACATATTTTTCCGGTTAACATGATAATTATTTATTGCAAACCGCGCTCCTCCTCGATTTTTGTTTTGCTGTCGCTCGAACTCAGCTCGATTTAATATCCTACTTGGTGTAATCAATATTCCTCAAGATAAGGGTGCATAATTATAACTTACGCGAGTGTCATCTGCAAAATCAACTAATTTTAAATGACGAGCAGAAAAAGTCGCACTTTAACTGTGCTGCTATTGCTGCAAAACAGTGCGCTTTTTATCCTGATAATATCTTAGAAATCCTCATTCAGGATGAGGGAGAAACTAAGAAACTATAGTTTATATTATCAAGGATTATGTGTCATCGATCTCGACGAGCGTTCTTAAAAACGATTAGTGTCACGCAAATAAGATTGTTGAACATAGATTTTACAACACGTTACAATGTAACGGTTACACTAATCCTTGTCTTCATACTTACATATTATCATTTGGATTTTAGATTTCGATATATCACGAAGCAGGGGAGGCTGAAGCTAGATGTGACATTATTCGGTTTTTATTTTTTATTTCTTTGCATTCCATATTCAATAAGTACTATTAATGACTCTCACTTAAAGTAGGGGAGATCGGGGCAGATTGTAACTAAAAAGTTTTCAGAGTCTTTTCTCGAAGGTGTTTTCCTCAATCAGGAAATAATTTGCGCAATTTACTACTTACATATGTGATGAACTGATTGCGTGAAAGTAGGTGACAAAATGTTGGACACTTAGACATCTAGATTCATCTTAAACAAATTTGAACCTTTGTTACAATGTGCCCCAGTCCGGGATAAATTGTAACACATCTGTTTTACTTATTTAAATACATATATGAACACAAATAAACATTTGTAAAAACTATAAATGAAAACACAGATCATTATTAAACATTTGATATACATGAGTTAAACAATCATTGCTTATTCATCTGATTCTACGAAAATCTTCTTCGCTTTCTTTACTTCTTCCTTTATACTTTTTTTCTACTTTTTGGATTCCCGATTGATTTGTTGTTCGTCTGAAGCATCTTTTTCCGGTGTGTCAGCAAATAGCTTGCTTTGTCGTCATTTAGAGCGGAGTAAGTATTAACATGTTACAATTTACCCCGAGCTTGAATTTTTGCGTTTTATCTCAGCAAACGAGAAACTAAACATCAAATTATTGACAAAGAACCGACTACAAAAAAAAACACCTCACACATATGCATGGTATGGTTGAAACACACCAGTCACTTCATTTTTAAAGTGATAATCCGAGTGACAAAAATTTAAACTGCTTTGTAACAACCTGCCTCTGTCACATCCAGGGATGGGCTGTACTTCCGAATGGCCCCAGTGGCCGATCGACACGAGGTTTGTGAGGAGGGGTGGGGTGGGTGTGTGGACCCTATATCTAAAATTGTTGCTTCGAGAATTTATCAGTTTCCGAGATATTAATAAAAAAAATTGAATATTTCTGTTGACTTATTCCGACATAACGCATTCCACTTTCCACCTTGTCCCGGGTATTAGTATTGGTTGGGGCTAGATTAGCGCGCCCGCTTGCGGGCGCGTAAAGCATGGTAGCCAACCGATGTGAGTTTGGAGATTTGAACCAGCAACTTGCGAATGCGACCCATCCTACTGTATAGGGTGTTATTCTACTGATAGTCAATATTCTAGGAGGTGATTCTACAGGCCTAAATAAGACGAAAATATAGAATACAATTTTTTAATATCGCGCTTCGTTTTCGAAAAAATTGACTTTGAATTTCAGCTAAATAGGTACGCGTGTCTTTCCGGCGCCTGAGGAGCACTCGGAGGTAAGGGGAACGCGTCCAGCAGCTCGTGAAACAGTTTGGGGGGACGGGAGGGTCGCCGAGTAGGGGTGCTCGCACCTACGTCTAAAAAAAATTTCAAAAAAAATTAACAATAATTTTTTATTAATATTTAGGAAACTAGTAAATACCCGAAGCTACAATTTTAGATTTAGGGTTCACACCCCCTCCCCACTCCTTCTTCCAAACCTCGTGTCGATCAGCCACTGGGGCCATTCGGAAGTACAGTGGCGGACAAAAGAAAGTTTACAATTTTTAAAATCGCATAACTTTTATAAAATTAATCCAAACGAGTTGAGTTTTTTTGTGAAGCTACAAGGATTAATTTGCTAAGTGACGTGTTTCGTCGTTTTGAAAAAAATGCACTTGATCGGAATAGCAAACGAAAATAGTACATGTCATTTTTTAAACTTTTTTTGTGAGCCTGTAATGAAAATTCAAAAAACCCGTTTGTAGATTTAAGAATGTTACTATACGTGTCTAAAATTTCATAAAAATCGGTTAACGTCGCTCTGAGCTATGTTCACTTAATGATCGCAGAATAAAGTCGAAAATCGCGAAATTTCCGGAAATCAGCGATTTTCGACCTTATTCTGCGATCTTTAAACGTGTGTACCTCAGAGCAACGTTAACCAATTTAGATGAAATTTTAGACACGTATATAACTTACTTAAATCTACAAACGGGTTTTTTTGAATTTTCATTACAGGCTCACAAAAAAAAGTTTAAAAACGACCTTTACCATTCTTTTTGCTATTCCGACCAATTTTAATTTTTTTTCAAAATGACGAAACCCCTCATTCAGCAAACTAATCCTTCTAGGTTCTCAAAAAAAACTCATATCGTTTGGACTAATTCTAAAAAAGTTATGCGATATTAAAAGTTGTAAACTTTCTTTCGTCCGCCACTGCATATCCATAATCACCGCTCTTGTAGGTATTTCCCCCTCCATCAATGTAGCTTAAGCCCGCCGATCCCTGGTCACATCTATCCCCGGTCTCCCCTACCTATACGCGGAAATGAGGCTCACACATAAATCAGTTTCTTCTTCAGAGCACAACTGAATACATCTCGGTGCTTTGGGAAAAACAGAGCAACACCTGTGTCGTTTTAAATTATATTTAATTTAAGCATTAACTCTCTGCCTCGAAAGAAAGTTCCGTAAAGAAAGTAGTCTGCTTCGAGTAACAGAAAGCAGAAAGTGCATTAAATTATTTCAAATGCAAGAAAAATTGTGAATTCGAAATTGTAGGTTCCCCACATTCGGAGGAATGGTTTCAGTTGTTATATTATTATCAACTGTAATATTTTACAGTTCGTTCGTATTTCTTTCATAATATACGATAGAATATCCGTTCGTAATTTTTGCCGGTTCTCGCTCAAATATTTATCCACTACGAAACTTACACAAACGCATTATCGCATCCTGCATATGCATTGTGTCACAGAGAAATTCCTTTCCTTCCTCGCTCGGGAATCACCTGGAACCGTATATAATCAGATGACGTTGCCGCAATGTTTGCTTTTTCCACAATGTTTGCGCAGTTACGCGAACAGTCATACACCGCCCGGTTTTCTACTGAAAAATGAACGGGTTGCCGGTCAAGTGTATTAATTCGCTCTGTTATACTCCCGCTCTAGAGAATAATAATTGGATTCCGCATCTGGTTTCCGACCGAACCATAAGCTACGATAAACAATTGCTTCCCCATGTAATTCGGAACAATCGAAAAAACTGCAATGTAAGACCTACCCATCTCGTTGCTAGTTGCTCAAATTTGCGAAACTGCATTACATTCGGAATACTGTTACTCCACAAGGGGCCATTCTTAAATTGCGTAAGGGTAATTTTGGCGATTTCTTACCCCCCTCGCCCTCAGTATAAGAATTCGTAAGATTTTATATTTAACCCCTTTCTTCTAAAAATTCTTTTAAAGGTTTATATAATTTATTTAATTAAGTTTCATGTGCTTGATGAAACGTCGTTTTTTAGGCTCCTTGTATTAAAAATTAGGTTAAAAAAATATTGCGTAAAAGAAATTCGCATCACCATGCCCCCAAAAAAGGCTCACGTAAATGAGACCGGAGTAAAGTAAGCCTCTAAAATGAGCTTTTTTAATTTGTTCTTTAAAAATAGAATATATTTACAAATTTTGATGACGCAATAAATTAATATATCGAATTCAGACATCGACATTCAGATATTGAAAAATGTAAATTTAATTAAAAACTTAAAAATTAATTTTAGAGATTTCCGATTGGTTTCCTTTTCAATTTAGCTTTTTTGGATAAATGAGTGATAAATGTGTTATTTTAACTGAATTTTTTTTACCTGTTTAAAACAATCTCATAAACATACATGTACATATGTTTGAGAAAACATTATTCCCAACATTATTAAATAATTAATTTTCACCTGAGTACATATTCGGGGTAAAGTGACCGGGGTAAACTGAGCTGTAAAGAACAGATGCACAACTACTGTGCGCAATATCCTAACCTATCAGCTGGCTAGAAAACTACGTGGCGTGATAGAATAGAAACTAATCTCAAAAAAATAAAAAAGCTGACATAGTTTTTGACAACCACGGTGCAAAAAAGCCAGAAGCTGACGTGTTACACACGTCATCCCGGCGCAAGCGGTTAATACTTGCCTATATCCTTAATTAAAGTTCTTATTTTATTTCAGCTACCCCGGATAGAAGCCCACTTTACCCCTCTTGCATCATTTCATTCAAGTTGAATTTTAATATAGATACTCAGAATTTTTTTTTAAGTATTGTTATTCGTCATTTATCAATAATAATGCTTGAGTTATATTAAAAATCTATTACCTCACATTTTTATTGAATGGAAAAAATTTTATTCTACTTGAAACTTTCTTAGGCTCACTTTACCCCAACCTCCCATAATTTAAAAGCTCGATTTCCATCTACAACCGTATCAATCTTTCATTTCGTATGTCGCGAGCAATTTGCAGCTTCTTGCCCCTCCGCAGTTTTTTATCCCTACCTTGAGTATCTTCAATCTGAAACATTTAATGGGATCACACAGAAAGGTGATACGAAAAATCGTAATGCACTGAATACCCGTCAAATATTTGCCAGTACGTACCGGGGCTTATGCGAAACTGGCGTAGAAACACGGTACCTTTGGTTCGTCGGATAATGTTTCCTACTATGCAGGAAAGAGGGATTACAGCGGGGCGGCGAGCGATAAGCAGTGCAAATTTGTCGTGGCCGCACAACCGGGCTTTGGAAAAATTTGCACGTTAAAATATTAGCCGAGAGTGCGACGTCCCTACTATCTCGGAACGCGGCGCAAACACCTCCGCTGTCTCTGACAGGGTGGTTGGGATGCAGGTCGTTTACCCAATGGCAAATAATATGAGTATAAAAGGACGGTCGGGTCGCGTCAGCCGGCTATTCCGTTCGAAATACCTTGGTATGGAGCCGCAGACGTATTGCTTTATTGCCGTTTTCGTCGGCTCCGGCGCCTTCGCGTTCCTCGCCGTCGCCACGCCGGTCACGACGAACCCAGATGCACTCGCAATGGAAGAACAAGCGGTCTTCCTCGATTGCAAGCACGCGGATTACAAAACGTACATAGCCTGCCTCAAGAGGCAGAAGAGGCATCATGGCCCCGACCATGGGCATAACGGCCAACCGGATAATTACGGTTAGACCTAATATACGCACGTTATATAGGATCAGAGATAGGTGGCCAAAAAATAATGTTGGTCCTGTACGATGATTCGTAACCAGAGAACGTTTGACAACGAATGCCATACGCTTTTGGATTATTCTCGCCAAGAGGAGTCGATTGACGCTCTCTTCGTCCTGCGACTGGAATTGGAACGCCTTCCTTAAAGTTCGAAGTTTCGAGTTTGTTGGTGTATAAAAGTTTTTTGAAGTGTTACTATCTTTTTTTCCGGATTGAAATGGGCCCAGTGGCGGATTTAATGGGTGGCCAATGTGCACTCGTCGCTTGGGCTCCTGCCCAGAAGGCCCCCTCAGGGCCTCATCTTCAAAAAGAAAATTATGATATTATCCAAACACTATAATCTTCTTCTCTGTACCACTCCACTTAGTCCGTTTTTAGTAAACCCCTCTTCATTTTTCTGAAAAATTTCGGCCCCTCGGAACGTCTGCCGCCTGGGCCTTTTTCTTTAAATCTGCCGTTGAAATGGTGTCATTCGATTCCTCTCTGGGGAAAGCTCCCCAACGGTGTATGGCAACCGTGACACGTTCCTCACTGAGACATCACTCTATAAACTTAACATTGTCGTTTCGTTAAGACGAACGCTGCTTGGAGTCGTGCCTGCCGAAATGTGAAAGGGATAATACGATGCACGATTGTCACAAGCTATGTAGCCATTGTATAGTAAGAACGAAGCACAAGCATCAAATTATCACGGAATATGAAACCCAATGCGAGTATGGGGTGTGCAGCAATAAAACTGAGACAGGCCCACCTGTCAAGGTCGACACAACGATTCACATTGACAACCATTTGAGTAATAAGGCGTTATTGTTTGTTCTTTAGCTAAGTGTAACACGAGCGTGTCGTTTAATATTATTAATGTGGCTATTCTTTTTATTAGATCTTAACAATTCATGCCGCTGTCCGCCAATGGGGCCGTGCCATTGTCCACCATCACCACCACCACTACCACCACCTCGTCCAGTTATAATAGCACCACGGCTTGTGATCGATTTTAATACTCTACAGTTAGGTGGATGCCAGTGGCCATGCTATCCAGTAAGTAAATTCAGTCACTTATCGAGGACTATGACTTCAATGCGTCTGTGTAGTTAATTTGTTAATCCGTGGAAACATGTTTCTTTGTACGAAGAGATCGGTACTTCTTTATCTCATCATTTTTAAGCGAAACCACAGAATAGATCGCAATATTCCTTACATTGGGTACCTCAGTAACGCAATCAGGATTTAATCTTGTGGGAACCGAGTTGAAGGGATAAAAATATTTTTAAAGAAAATTCAGTAAAATTCACTAGGTAATTATACAAATTTACTTAAAGGAAAAATCCAGTTTTATTTTCTTCGTATAAAGCTCTTGAATTACTTCAGACGTGGTTACAATAATCTCCTTTTTCCTTTTACTTTGGGGGGATGCCAGGGCCCCTTGCCCCCACCCCCTCTGTGTGCGCCACTGAGGTGCCTACTTAAAAACATTTTCAGCTACCTAATGCGTTTTAATCGTAGGAATTTATTTCTTTATCACTCTTAGTAGTTTATTCACAATCGTGATAATTCAATGTTCTTGATCGGTTTCGACAGTTCAAAGCGTACTGTCGAGAATCCTCGTTAATAGTGACGCTGTGGCACTTGTTATAGGGTTTTCCTGGCTGGAATAAGGTGGATTGTTCACCATGTGTGAATCCATTAACAATAGATAACTGCCACGTATCTTGTCGTCAGGTGAATACCACCAATTGCATTTCTCCGGAGTGTGTGGGTGGGTAAGTCTGACATCTGTACAATGCAATTTTGTCCATCGAATTAGAAAGATTTTGATATAGTAAGTTATGGTCGACTATATACCTTACATTATTGCCGATGAACATACGCGTCTTTACCCCGTTCATTTTATGAAACTAAGTGAAGAGATATTTTCTTCGAAATGCTCCTAAAGGAATACTGAATACGCCATTGAACACTTTATTCGACCTGTAGGTCTCTTTCAATATTTCACAGGTTCGTAAGCTTTCCGACTTAAAGAAAAGGAATTAAGATATTTTCTGGTACTTCTCATTTCAATGTTACTCTTGAGCCTAACATGTTTGTCTAAAACTGTTCCTTCTTTGGATGGGGCATGTGACACGTTGTAACGAATACTTATATTTTCAGGGTCAGTGGACATGGGTCCAATCTAGTGGGATCGATCGTCCATTGACTGATCAAAATCTTTCTTCTTATGATGCTACAGGTCACGAGGATAGAGGTTAATACACGGAAATATTCACTTTTTGGCTTGTAATGTCTATGCTACAATGTATGCTTACAGCTTCAAGTAAGGACCAAGGACTTTTTACTTAAAAATGATAATATACTTAGTTGGTAAAATGCCCAACAGAAAAACACGTTGTAATTGTGTAGGAATAAAGTTATGATTCAAATTACGATCTTACACGTATTCCCTCCACATTATTTTTAAAGGAAGTGAATTAATCGTGTGAAGATGAGACGATATAATTGGCGAAAGTATAATAACGATATAGGCACTGAATATCGCTCTTACGTGAAAAAATCGCAAAATTAATGTTATTGTTGCGATTTTCGTATGCGGCATTATGCAGTCGAGTTATATAACAAATTGCAGTTCTATTTCTTGTAGAAAAACTATATTTTGACATATATATTATAACACGTATGTCTATCAATTTTGTGTTTAGTAACATTTTATAATATTTTGAGACAATGAGAGTTGTGTAAGAATTTATTGCCAACATTGAACAATAATTCATTTCGATTTTACTTTACACTACGTCATTCTTTGGTATACAGCTTAACTTTCAGTAACAAGTGACTCAATCTACCATGCACTGCGCCTATAACATGCAACCTGCCCAACGTTCGGTGCATCGAATTGCATACTTAGTGGCGTTGTACGGGATAATATTGATAGTAATAGGTTCCCATATTTGACAGTCATTGTCGTTCTTAAGTAAATAAGAATATTCGCTTTGTATTGTTGCAAATAATTGCTTGACACTATTACATCACTTTATTAACGTTGGATTATATAATTTGATATCAAATTGATAAAGTATCGTACCTATGTAAGTAACGAAACAATTCATACGTACTTAACTTTAGAAATCTTTTAGCTGTTCCAATATATCTGCAAGTCATTAAAATTATCCTTATTTAATGCATATTCTCTGACGTCACCCTTATTTTCTTTAATTTATGGCTCATGCATGAGCTGACCTTTCGATGCGAATCTACCTATAATGGTTACACACATTCACATTTTACATGTGCATACTTCAATAGTTCATTCACGTATTGGCTGCAGCATCGCTAATAGACGTTCTTTATCACAGCCTTTATAACAGTCCTTCTTTATAACAATAATTTTCTCACGAGATACTGTTCAATATACTGGGTGATTTCAAAAACAAGGAGTTTACATAAACGTAATTACTGATAAAGTGGATAAATAAGGCCAGTCAACGTAGGTCTGTAAATCAAACGGAATGGACATAAAACGCAATAAAAGTGGACTTTTATTTCGTCTTTCTACGAAGGATATTTTATCTTCATACGAGACATTCGTAACAAGAAATTACATACTCCATGAAATTTTTTCCACCTGTAATATTGCTTTATACACGTGCTTCGAGTTTGTCGTTGTAAACATTTTATCACGAATTCCTCGATACCTTGACAATTATACTTAATTGATTTAATTTTTACAAAATGAAGTCCCTAAGCGTGAGGTCCGAGGCAAGGGCCCGGTCTGCCCTCTGCTAGGGCTGCTCTGCCCGTCTCAACCATTAATAAACTTTAACGCGATGCTCCTCGAGCAGAGTGGAGGATTCACTTTCGACAGCAGGGCACAATCGAAAACGGGAATCATCCTCAATGAACACCACGGTCACGTGCCCGATCTTAAGAGCCACCTGCAACCCTCGATCGGATCCAACCACCAAGGATCTGGTCCCATTTACAGCCGGAGGAGGTCGCTTGCCAATAAACCGTCAACATCTGGTTTATATTAGCTGACACAATGGGGCTTGGGGCTAGAGCACTGTGCCAGGGTGTTTTAGCGTCAACGTTTTCGCGGGGACGCCAATCGATGTCCTCCTTTTGTCAGGACGAACCCCTGCGGAGAAGTGAACCTTGACGTCAGGTGCTGGGAACAGGTGCTGGAGGAGCAACGGCGTTCCGTTCAGGTGCAGCGTGGCGAAATACTGTGCCATTACTGTTTACGACCGGGGGCTAAGAAAACTGGCGGAATTGTTTCTTGCATCTAGATGCGCAGGTGAAATGAAACGCGAGTCGGTGGGTACAAGGGGCCGTGGCATAAAAGTGCTAACGGTAATCGATTTTATTTTAGCAACCGCTGTGAAAGTCGTTGGGCTTGCAGGAAACTCGAGCCTTCCAATTTCCTGCAAGCCACCAGTCGATCCTTGTCGCGGGAATAGCACTGCATCAGCTTTTAACTCTCGTCTAGGTGACACAGGGACCATTTGGACCTATCCTAAGTATCATGCTGCATACATATGTGACTTATTATTAGTATTAATTGTTGACGAAGAAAAGGATGGTAGATTATAATAGGATCAGAGTTACTACAAAGCTTTTTGTGAACAGAGAAGATTCTGATCACGAAAATTAAAAAAATTCTGAAACTGTGAATATGTAGGGGATTTCGTCCTGATTACAACGCAATTTTTGTTTGCTGCCCAAATTTAAACGAAGTGAAAATCAACCCCTCTATTTTCCGATTTTGTGTTATAACTCGCGAACTGTAAGAGATAGAAAAAAAATCAAGACAAGATTACTTCTTTTAATTAGATCTATCATTTGGAACAGAAATTATTTTACAAAATCGGAAAATAACCGGATTTTCAGGGGTCAACTACACCTTCTTAGAGTAAATTTTGGCAGCAAAAAATTGCATTGTAATCAGGAGAAAATTCCCTAGATATTCACAAAGTTTCGGAATTTTTTTAATTTCCGGGTTCGGGATGTTCCCTTGTGAGTTGTGTAGTAATGGAATTGTGGGGCAAAGTGACTACTCCATTTGTTATGGGACGTTCCAAACGATTTCTAATTTCGATAGGCGTCCGCTGAGAATGGAGTATTTTTTGTTTTATAAAGGGTACATGTGGTTGATAGTGAGAGCAGTTGTTTCCGTTTTTCCAGTAATGATAAGGTACCGTTCGTTACGCCAAGTATTTACGTAGACGTTTCT
The DNA here is from genome assembly GCA_963971345.1 of Andrena flavipes. Taxonomy (NCBI): domain Eukaryota; kingdom Metazoa; phylum Arthropoda; class Insecta; order Hymenoptera; family Andrenidae; genus Andrena; species Andrena flavipes. Next base: position 52,471,685 of record OZ020482.1, read on the forward strand.
TTGTTAGTTGTTGAGATCTACGTTCGAGCTTCGTTCGTCTCCAGTTACTCAATGAAATTCACAGACGAAGTAAAAGGCGTGCGTCTAATGAGTTCAAAAGATTCCAGGCGGCTAACCCGTCCGATTGAAAATATCTCACAGACACGAAGCTATTACGCGTTTCGCAATGCGTTGGATAATGTTGGATAATAGCGAAAGTGGTCGCAGCATCCTGCCGTGGGAATGGCAACTTGTTTCTCCTACTCGCTCATCCATCTGAATTGCGGACAGATTTTTCTCTAAACAGAAGCTATTCAAAAAAAGGACATTCCGATGTCGTTATCCAGAAAAGATTTAACGACCACTCTGCCTCATTGATATTTTCATGCTGATTCGAAGAACTTTTTACTCCGTTACGTTTTTTACGTGTTTACGTATAGGGGAGATCGGGGCTAGTTGACTCATTTTTTTACATTTCCAATTTTTATAAATAGACCATTGGTATTTTGTTGACTTGCTGCATACCAAAAGTTTACAAATTTCATTAGGTATACAGGCTTAATTTTGAAAATCGTTTTAATTGAGGCTAGGTGGTAGTTTTTATTGTATTTAGAGTAGTGAGACGAATAAGTCAACAAACCCCGGCTGCGGGGTTAGTTGACAAATATGATGGTGTTAGTTGACTTGACATTTACTTTTCAGTTTTAACCCTTTGTACTTAAATGGCACAGTAAATGGCAAGCTGTTCATTCGTATGCTTCAATATCGCAAATCGCAGCGTAATTTATTCCATAATACAACAATTAAAGGGAATTAGTCAACCAACCTCGTTAATCAACTATCCTCGGTCTCCCCTACTTCCTACTTCCATTTCTGATTTGTATACTTTTACATATTTCATTTCTTACGACATCTACACTTTGTTCGTTATGGGACACTGAAGAATGGCTTTCAGGCTGTAATTATTACAATGAATCATTCAAAAATTTGTTCATCTTTGAAACTTCGCAGGAGAAATCTGAAAAATGGGAAATTTACTAAATAAAGTTTACTGGGTAAACCATTCGATTACCTATCTATATATATAATATACATACACATAACAAAGAATTGATGGATATCAAACATAGTCGGGCGTTATCCGAATAATTTATTATTCGAGATAAAAATTTATTCGAATAAAAAATTATTGGTTACTTTCAAATAACTTCATTTTATTCGCAAATATTTTTAATTTTAATGAAATACTAATGCCAAGAGTCCTTGATAATATCAAAACATATTTGCAATATAAAAAATATTTGCGAATAAATATCGATGTCCCACCTCCGGGTGTTTCATAAATTTATTTATGCGCTCTCTGTCGATAATTCTCCTTTCATTCTATCAAATATTCACATTTCTGACTAAATTGGAAGGTGCACGTGTGCTTGGCCTTCATAATTAGAATTCTTCTTCTGTAATTATCCGTGCAATGAACTACTTCAAGAATAGCTCGTATATTTAATAGAGAACCGTTGTTACGTTCACCTAAGTATTACTTCCTCGACGCTGTATTAAAGTGTAATACGAAGGTAATCACATTGGAGTAATAACATCGTCACTTACATGCAACTTTAACGTAACATCCCTTAAATACCTAATACTTGCAGCAATAGTTTCAAAGAAGCAACGAATTATTTCACCTCTACGACCGTTGATATCGTCATTATAATTTCAAGCTTCTCATAGTGTATTACATCCACGCTGTTCCGAATTCTCAGCTTTATCATGCTCTGCGCTTTCTCTGTCGCAAAGCAGATGAAAATGTTGATAATATGGTTGTGTCGGGGCTACCGAATTAAACCTTGAGCGCCTAATAGCATTTATCTTTTTAATATAGGGTCTATACGTTCTACATGCAGTTGCACGAATATTCGTGCGCGAAAGCATAGAAAGTCGTGGCACACAATTTCCTAATATTCAAGTATGCTGTAAAGAGTTACGTTATCGAGGTTACGTGTTCTTTGTCGCGATGCAAATTGCTGTTAAAATATGCCTCATGTATATATGTTCATTCTAACAATAAGCCAATGCGAAATTCGGTACACTGAGCTTCTCCATTTAAATTGCACTAATGTGTATATATGTATGTATGTATCTGCGATATGAATTTCAGGGTAGAGAAATTGCCAATTTTTTTTAAGGGTGCATCGACATTTCTTTTTCTAGTAGCTTGTGTTTAATTTGTCGTGCTACTATATGTATGTATATATATATATATATATATATGCGCAGCGCGAACACGGAGTGTATATCTATTACGCCGCGACCCGCTATCGAGAACCCTGAGATTACCGAATCTCAATAACGGCTGATCCGATTAGCTTTTTAATGGTCTTAATGGATAGCTTGGGTTTGATTTACATAAGAAAAATGTCTTGGTTTTGTTCCTACGTGCCTTATGAGCTGAGATATTTCAATGCAAAGTTCCAATTTGGCGAATTTTACGTTTAGAGATTTTTCTCCATCGTCAAGTGTGGGCAAGAGGGGAGCATGAAAGGGTGAGGAAATGTACCGCCAATTCACGCAGTACGAAAAAATCAAAAAGCATCTATGTTCAGGTTGCTAGTCAACGTAACCTAGCTAGTGTCAGTCACTTTATTCATAACCACTGTGATACTACTTAGCTGTTCTGCCTAGGGTGAATTGACCAGTGAATGAACAGCTAAGCGTTTTTTCAGTTTTAAATAACGATAAAAATTAAATAATGTCCTAATTTATTCATGAAACAAGAATTTGTAACAGAATAGGCTTTAAAAATGTCTAAAAAAATTGTTTGTGATTTTTTACTTGACCGGCGTCAGAAATAAATCATAAAAATGTAATCAATGCTCAATATACTAGTGAATGAACAAAATACCCAATAAATGAATACCTTCACCCAGTGATTGAACACAAAGAATAATACTTCATTTTCCGACGAGAAAACGCTACAAAAGAAGAAAGGAATTTTAGGCGAGGGACCTAACATAAGAATATAAAGATATAATCTATATATTATAATAATAGGAATTTGACAAATTTAGTTATATCAGAACACAGTTTACACAATATAATGGTTAACTGTCATCGTACGTGTTTTCTTACTAGGTTTCTCGCTGAGAATGACAGCACCCGAAACCACAAAACAAAAAAATTAATAAGCGACCGAGACGTTCATAGATTCAAAAAATATTAGTATCGCCGTTATCTCAATAAATTTTCCTTCATTCCAAATATAAGATCATTGTTTTCAATGAAATAGTATTCTTGTTATACACGAAAAAAGTCAATTTGTTCATTCACTGCTCACTGTTCATTCACTGGTCAATTCACCCTATACGCATACTTTTCCTTAATAAACCCTTAATATTTCAATGACGGTTTTTAGTTTTTATATCAATTTTTAAATCATTAGATATTGATTTATTAATAAAATGAATTTAACTTAAGTGTGAAATATAATATTCTTTCTTATTTCTTCTTTTATATTGCTATTCTCTGCATTAGCAACAAGACGCATAGGTTCCAAATTCCTAACACATCTTCTAAAGGTATCTCGATAGCTGCATCAACGAGTCTCAGCAGCTAAAATTATTCTCTGACCACCAAGAGCTAATACCTGGGATTCCAGAGCTGGAGACTTAAACTCTTTTAATAAATTGTTCACTTTAGCAGTAAAATCCTTATCTAATAATGATTTGCATAATAAACCCTTACAAGTGCCTTCATAATATTTGCCTAATATTCCATCCTTAAAAGACCTAAAAAAAATAAATTGTAAATGAATATGTTACAATGCTACAAATATGATTTATACAGTCTTCTCTCGATATATTGTTGCAACCAGAGGCACGATTCCACATTTTATTCGCAATTTATTGGAAAATCATTTTTTGGAAAGACGTCAAACATTGCCTTTAAGTTTCGGCTTCCTCTGTGTAATAGTTTTCAAGGATTATAATTGTTTGTTTGCAGGGGAAGGTGGACTGCTGGAAGTGACTCCGAACTCCACGTGGCCAGACATCGTCTATTATAATTCGTTCACTCATGCAAACATGGGATGGAAGATACACGTGATGGATGTTTACTCACGGAGCACTGCTGTTGTTAAAAAATTGTCGCTTTTTGCGGGAATCGCGGCTGTGTTTTTTTGTTTACTATAAAATTAGATATAAGCTACTGAGATTAGTCGTTCCTTCTCACCTCGCAAATAGAAGCTGACTGACGGCATGGTTTAGTAATTTTGTCGAGGAAGAATCTGATCGCAAAAAGCATAGAACGTTTAGTTCCTGCTTCCTACTAATCGAAGGCAGGAAATATTCACCCCACGATAAATTATTTAGTAATGTCATCACTTATTTCAACTGCTCTTTGAACATATACCAGCGAGCACAACTATCACGCGTTATTAATAGATACATTATACATAAGCATCCATATTGTAAGATATAACTGTAAAAGTGTATAAATTACTTGTATACAGACCATCATTTGTTCAATAAAGTTATTATTCACTAAATTTGGTGTAAAATTTCTTGTAACTGTTATTATTAACTGTTCTTTAACACGGTGACGAGTGTTTCAAAGATTATCGACCTTTTCAAAATAATTTTTATATTTCAGCTGGTGGATCTGATAGTATAGTCTTGCGACAACGTTCAGCAATCATTTGTGTACGTTTTATTTACGAATCAATACATAGTTACTAATAAAAAAGCCTTTTATTCGGGTTAGATTACTAACCGCGATTCTTACGTTATCCACGAGAAGTTCCTGAGTTGGCTTTTGGGCTAGGAAATTCTGCAAAGTATCAGGATCACATATAACCAGAGTTGGTGGCACAAAATCTATCTCTATCCTTCTCGCACGCATTAGCGCTCTCTCGCACAGCTCGACCGTGTCACCTCCTTTACTATCATGTATTCCTATTAACTCGAGCGAATTTCCTGGTCAGACAGCCAACTTCGGGACCATTGCCGTATCGCGGTCGGTAATCTAACCTATATAAAAGGCTTTTTTTATTAGTAACTATGTAGAGATTCGTAAATAAAACGCATACGACTGATTGCTGAACGTTGTCACAAGACTATATTCTCGAATCTACATGTACAAATATACAAATCATTTTGAAAAGATCGAGAATCCTTGAAAAAAGTGTGCATTTACTAAACGCGGAGTGGAACTTGTAAATCTGTCCAAAAACACATCGTAGCTGCTTAATTCTAATCAGAATCATTACAACTCTCACGTAGGAAAGTAGTGAAGGGTTCATACTTCAAGATGAAATTGCAAAAGTTGATAAATTACATCTAGAAAATGCACCTACAATCGACGAAGCTTGAGTGTTCACATAGGACCGTGATTCTCGTCACCGTTTCAAAGAATCGTTAATAACTAATTAATTGTAATAATAATCTACGCGAAAACCACATAGGAAAGTAACCAAGGGTCTATTCTTCGAGACGCGATTCTGAAAGTTCATAAAATATTCGCGAGAAATGAGAAATTCGTGAATTTACAGTGACTGTGTGATATTTCTATTTCCCTCCTTGTCGCGCACACTAGCGTTCTCTCTCTCGCTCACGCCACCTATCTCCCTCCTTGCCGCACACACTAGCGTTCTCTCTCGCACAGCTCAGCCGTGCCACCTCTTCTATTACTAGGTCCCCTATTAACTCGGAGAATTTACTGGTGTCAATCCAAATTGTGGGTAACATAGGGATCGCGATTATCGGTAATCTAACCTATATAAAAGGCTTTCTTTATTAGTAACTATGTAGAGATTCGTAAATAAAACGCATACGAGTGATTGCTGAACGTTGTCACAAGACTATATTCTCGAATCTACATGTACAAATATACAAATCATTTTGAAAAGATCGAGAATCCTTGAAGAAAGTGTGCATTTACTAAACGCGGAGTGGAACTTGTAAATCTGTCCAAAAACACATCGTAGCTGCTTAATTCTAATCAGAATCATTACAACTCTCACGTAGGAAAGTAGTGAAGGGTTCATACTTCAAGATGAAATTGCAAAAGTTGATATATTACATCTAGAAAATGCACCTACAATCGACGAAGCTTGAGTGTTCACATAGGACCGTGATTCTCGTCACCGTTTCAAAGAATCGTTAATAACTAATTAATTGTAATAAAAATCTATGCGAAAACCACATAGGAAAGTAACCAAGGGTCTATTCTTCGAGACGCGATTCTGAAAGTTCATAAAATATTCGCGAGAAATGAGAAATTCGTGAATTTACAGTGACTGTGTGATATTTCTATTTCCCTCCTTGTCGCGCACACTAGCGTTCTCTCTCTCGCTCACGCCACCTATCTCCCTCCTTGTCGCACGCGCTAGCGCTCTCTCTCTCTCGCACAGCTCGACCGTGTCACCTCCTTTACTATCATGTATTCCTATTAACTCGAGCGAATTTCCTGGTCAGACAGCCAACTTCGGGACCATTGCCGTATCGCGGTCGGTAATCTAACCTATATAAAAGGCTTTTTTCATTAGTAACTATGTAGAGATTCGTAAATAAAACGCATACGAGTGATTGCTGAACGTTGTCACAAGACTATATTCTCGAATCTACATGTACAAATATACAAATCATTTTGAAAAGATCGAGAATCCTTGAAAAAAGTGTGCATTTACTAAACGCGGAGTGGAACTTGTAAATCTGTCCAAAAACACATCGTAGCTGCTTAATTCTAATCAGAATCATTACAACTCTCACGTAGGAAAGTAGTGAAGGGTTCATACTTCAAGATGAAATTGCAAAAGTTGATAAATTACATCTAGAAAATGCACCTACAATCGACGAAGCTTGAGTGTTCACATAGGACCGTGATTCTCGTCACCGTTTCAAAGAATCGTTAATAACTAATTAATTGTAATAATAATCTACGCGAAAACCACATAGGAAAGTAACCAAGGGTCTATTCTTCGAGACGCGATTCTGAAAGTTCATAAAATATTCGCGAGAAATGAGAAATTCGTGAATTTACAGTGACTGTGTGATATTTCTATTTCCCTCCTTGTCGCGCACACTAGCGTTCTCTCTCTCGCTCACGCCACCTATCTCCCTCCTTGCCGCACACACTAGCGTTCTCTCTCGCACAGCTCAGCCGTGCCACCTCTTCTATTACTAGGTCCCCTATTAACTCGGAGAATTTACTGGTGTCAATCCAAATTGTGGGTAACATAGGGATCGCGATTATCGGTAATCTAACCTATATAAAAGGCTTTCTTTATTAGTAACTATGTAGAGATTCGTAAATAAAACGCATACGAGTGATTGCTGAACGTTGTCACAAGACTATATTCTCGAATCTACATGTACAAATATACAAATCATTTTGAAAAGATCGAGAATCCTTGAAGAAAGTGTGCATTTACTAAACGCGGAGTGGAACTTGTAAATCTGTCCAAAAACACATCGTAGCTGCTTAATTCTAATCAGAATCATTACAACTCTCACGTAGGAAAGTAGTGAAGGGTTCATACTTCAAGATGAAATTGCAAAAGTTGATATATTACATCTAGAAAATGCACCTACAATCGACGAAGCTTGAGTGTTCACATAGGACCGTGATTCTCGTCACCGTTTCAAAGAATCGTTAATAACTAATTAATTGTAATAAAAATCTATGCGAAAACCACATAGGAAAGTAACCAAGGGTCTATTCTTCGAGACGCGATTCTGAAAGTTCATAAAATATTCGCGAGAAATGAGAAATTCGTGAATTTACAGTGACTGTGTGATATTTCTATTTCCCTCCTTGTCGCGCACACTAGCGTTCTCTCTCTCGCTCACGCCACCTATCTCCCTCCTTGTCGCACGCGCTAGCGCTCTCTCTCTCTCGCACAGCTCGACCGTGTCACCTCCTTTACTATCATGTATTCCTATTAACTCGAGCGAATTTCCTGGTCAGACAGCCAACTTCGGGACCATTGCCGTATCGCGGTCGGTAATCTAACCTATATAAAAGGCTTTTTTCATTAGTAACTATGTAGAGATTCGTAAATAAAACGCATACGAGTGATTGCTGAACGTTGTCACAAGACTATATTCTCGAATCTACATGTACAAATATACAAATCATTTTGAAAAGATCGAGAATCCTTGAAAAAAGTGTGCATTTACTAAACGCGGAGTGGAACTTGTAAATCTGTCCAAAAACACATCGTAGCTGCTTAATTCTAATCAGAATCATTACAACTCTCACGTAGGAAAGTAGTGAAGGGTTCATACTTCAAGATGAAATTGCAAAAGTTGATAAATTACATCTAGAAAATGCACCTACAATCGACGAAGCTTGAGTGTTCACATAGGACCGTGATTCTCGTCACCGTTTCAAAGAATCGTTAATAACTAATTAATTGTAATAAAAATCTACGCGAAAACCACATAGGAAAGTAACCAAGGGTCTATTCTTCGAGACGCGATTCTGAAAGTTCATAAAATATTCGCGAGAAATGAGAAATTCGTGAATTTACAGTGACTGTGTGATATTTCTATTTCCCTCCTTGTCGCGCACACTAGCGTTCTCTCTCTCGCTCACGCCACCTATCTCCCTCCTTGCCGCACACACTAGCGTTCTCTCTCGCACAGCTCAGCCGTGCCACCTCTTCTATTACTAGGTCCCCTATTAACTCGGAGAATTTACTGGTGTCAATCCAAATTGTGGGTAACATAGGGATCGCGATCATCGGTAATCTAACGTATATAAAAGGCTTTTTTTATTAGTAACTATGTAGGGATTCGTAAATAAAACGCATACGAGTGATTGCTGAACGTTGTCACAAGACTATATTCTCAAATCTACACGTACAAATATACAAATCATTTTGAAAAGATCGAGAATCCTTGAAGAAAGTGTGCATTTACTAAACGCGGAGTGGAACTTGTAAATCTGTCCAAAAACACATCGTAGCTGCTTAATTCTAATCAGAATCATTACAACTCTCACGTAGGAAAGTAGTGAAGGGTTCATACTTCAAGATGAAATTGCAAAAGTTGATATATTACATCTAGAAAATGCACCTACAATCGACGAAGCTTGAGTGTTCACATAGGACCGTGATTCTCGTCACCGTTTCAAAGAATCGTTAATAACTAATTAATTATAGCCAAAATCTGCGCGAAGACTACGCCAAGTATTTTGAATAAAATATTTGCTAAAAATAAATCTGCTTAATATTATTTAATACATTTTTTTCTTTGTATACATAGCCATTGTTATAAATGGCGCAATTTTTTTATATCATTAATTTTATAAAGCTATTAATTAATTTACGACAATGTTTTTAAATGGGATTCTTTTTGATGCATTAATTAAAATGTCCGCGATATGAGTAACGGAATGTATGAACACAGCATTTCAGCTGTGTATGTGAAGTTGTGACATCTTAAGCGCAGTTGGAAAGCTCCGTTATGTACTTGCAGCTCATTTTGATTTCACATATTTTTTTATATAAAATTTACTGCAGAATTCCGTCTGTCAAGCTCCAAACCGAAGGATCTCTTCTTCCTATCGAGGAATCGTTTCAGGGCGACGTGCACTTGATCCTTGGATAAGGACCGCTACCTCGGCAAGGTAAGAAACAAAACAAAGATATTTTTAGTACTGCACCTTCTACCGTCCGAGCTGAAAAAAGAAGCTGAAAATTTTCAGGGCATGTGTTACTCACGAAAATGAACAAAAGCGGTTCGATCGACATTTACAAATGATATTGAAAAAAATATATGCAATTTAAACCATGTTTCGTTATTATTCTTGATCGCCACATTTTAATCTTCGGAGTTCCTTTCTCATGGAGATACATAAGAAGTGAAGTGTGTTCGTTTCATATTAATTATACAATTGATTCGTAACAGCGAAAGTAGAATCCCTATAATATTTTTCAACATCAGTCGAGGATTTTGTAAACATTTGAACCAGAAACCGTACTTGAAACAAATAATTTATGAGTAAATATATAATATGCGTGCCTAAATTCTTCGATCCCTTTTTTAGATCATTCTACATGTGACATGGATCTGAATTGATATATGCATTTCGGCTTACATATTTGCAATTAATAGTATTGTTATTTAAAGTTATTTAGATACACACGCGGGTGCATTCAATCGCGCAGAAAGTATAGGATCTAATTTTTCGATCAGTTCGAGGCGATTACAACACCCTAGCGAGTAATGTTAACGATTTCAAAGAGGAAGTGCCTATCCTATGAATTACAGTGTTGCATGCGGATACTTAGGTATGTCGAAAAAAATTTGCATCGAATGGCCGACTGGGCATACCAATAATATCTATCCTCCAGCAATCTCTTTCAATCTTCCTACACTATTTTCTCCGTCGTCGTTATAAATTATAGAACGTTATCTAAATAGTATCGTGCGCGGCATGAAATTGTTAACCCTGATATTTTATCCGCAACCAGGATACTCCGTTTCCTTAAACATATGGTATTTTAACCTTTACCTCGTTAAAAAGGTAAAATATCGGGCGTACGTTTATCTTCGTGATTAAATGATTCAGCGACGAACACATTCTCTCTCAGATTTCTGGGAGACAGTTTGAATTACGTGTGCAAAATATTTCCTGTACGTTCCAATTGCATACACATGGTCGAGATAAAGCATTATCACGTGCTCACAGTTAGCACATATTGCATCGATTCTTTTACATACATTAAGGCTTAGTCAGGCAGAAAAATTTAGGAAAATATCAAAAAACAATGCAAAACTTCCATGCACAGAAGACCGAAATTCTTCATCAATATCTTCACACTCAAGTGTCCCGACTAAAATCTTAGAGAAACAAAATCGCAACGAGGAAGCGTTGAAATATCGGAGTGAACTTTGACAATTTTCTTTCCATTGCAAATATTTTTTAGTTGAAAAATCTTTATATACATGTTAAAACACATGCTTTAATGTAACAATTGTATAAATTTAATTCTAAAACTAAGAAGATTGAATATGTAATAGCAATTTCCGTAGCTTTCTTAGAACAGTTCTCGCGGTAACCAAACTATCTCCGATAGTTTTTATCCGAAACAAGAAAACAAGTTTTCGTTTAAACTACATAAATGAATCTAATTTTTGTCATAGCTGATTTCAAAAACATCAATCTTTCGCAAAATTATGGCCATTTGAATACAGTGTGATTTTGCAGTAAAAAATCATCCTTTTTAATTAATAAACAAAAACTGAATAATTCTATCAAAAACCTCTGTTCCAAATTTCAACTGAATCGGTCCACTAGTTCTCGAGAAATATTGGTTACTGTTTTTTCAAATACCATTTTAAGAAGTTCAATCTTTTTAGTTTTCGAATTAAATTTACATAATTGTTACATTGAAGTATGTATTTTAAGACTCATAAAGATTTTTCAATTAACAAATATTTTCAGTGGGAAATGAATTGTCAAAGTTCACCCTGATTTTTCTAGTCGTAGGTGTATGTTGCTCCTTAAATACCTTCATCAACCATACTGTATGTCGTCACAGAAATCACACGTACCTAAATAGTATTTATCATTCTATTAATTAACAACGTATTTATAACGATCGTCGTCGAGCCACCAGCAAAGAGACTGTCTACCCTTGACCCGTTGCATCGTTCAACTTAAAGGCCTCGATGTTCTAATCTACACTTGGCATTCGAACTAACTCGTCGAGTTTATAGAGCAAACGGGCGACACCGACAGACCACCCACGGTCCCGCCCAGCTGGTCTCTCCCTTTTCCTCGAGCTGAAAACTCATCGAACGTCTGCGCGGGCCTGGATATCCGACTTCCGCCACGTTATGCAGCAACAGCGTGCATACACACTACTCTTTGCCCCCTCGAAGGAACTGGGCATTAAATTTTCACGGTTCAGCGGCGTCGAACGCGAACGGGGTCCTTATGGAGGACTCCAACGACGATGGTGCCCCTCACGGCAACACCCTGAGGAGGCCCTCGAAGGAGCCGCATATGGCACGCACGCTGGACGGGTTCGCGGAGGTCCCAATTAAACGACATGCTCGTGAGTCCTAATACGCATGTAGATCCTTTTGGGGGTCCTCCCTTCCGGCCGGCACTGCGACAACATGCCAATTGAAAGATGATGAAGGTGGTGCGAGCGTCACAACCCGTCTGTCTCAGGGGGGTGTCTGAGCTTGGAGTTTTGTGCGGCAACGGTTTCGTCAGCTTCGTTACAGTTTCGGGGAGGTTCCATTTTTATTTGAAGGTGCAACTGTGAGTGGCGGACAGGAAGGGAGCAAAGGGTTATCGGTTATACGTGCATAGGAATGTTTAAACGAAATGTGTGAGGTTCTAAATAGAAATAGTAATTTCACTAATTTAAGAAATTAACAAGCACTTTATTATATGGGGAGACCGGGGCTAATTGATACAGGGGCAGGTTTATACAGACGAATAATCTCGACACCATATACATACATTAAAGAGGAAGGACTAAAGTATATTTTGGCATATTTGTTATTAAGTAATTAATCCAAATAAAAATGAAAAGAATTGAAAACTGAATAATGTATCAACTAGCCCCGGTCTCCCCTAAAGATACAATGTACAATGCATGTACGTATTTGCTAAAGACAGTCGAAACGTATGCTTATTGCCTTGTTCGACACTTAAGTACGCCCTCAATATCGTCCAAGCGCTCTTTTCCACTTTTCCCCAATTTCACACTGGCACGTCCTTTTCCTCGGCACAGAACAATAAGCAGCCCACTCAAGTGGCCTTAAACTCTCCTGCAGACCAAAGTAAAGATGCGTATCGACTTTGCGAGGCTTGCTCGCGAGGCTCGCCTCGCAAAGTCGATACGCACCTTTAGGAATGTGAACTTTCAATGTTGCTAGCGTGCACATATTTTTTAATGCTACTATTTCTACAAGGAGTCTTTTTCTCTGTAGAATTTTGAAACTGTTTTTGGGGGGTCGACAGCGGTTTAGAATGTGTAGGAATATTATTTCTTCTCTTTCTCTTCATAGCACTGTTCATAGAAATTAGATCGCATGCTTCTGTTAGACTTTTGTAACAGTTTCACCAGACATCTCAGTGCATCAGCCTACAGCCATATCGCAACACAGTAATTACTTAAGACATAGTGGTAACGCCACTCTAACGATCTACCGGGCTGTAATAAAATATTCCCTCAGGTCTGTTTCCTCTTCCGCAGAATTTGTCTAGTCGACCGTGAATAAATAGGCCTGGGGGGCAATATAGAAACCTTTTAAGGGGCAGGAAGTCGAAGTCAGTCGTCGACGTGTTCCATAAGGCGCCCGGAGCGTCGCGTCGTCGAGACGACTTCGTTCAAATCGTCCATCTAGGAAATTCCGGTTGTAAAAGGGGGTGGCAAGTGGCAACCATCGTGGATATTGCCGATGGGGAAACCCTCTAATCCTATGAAAGTTAATCTTGATCTTATAGTCAATTTGCTCCCTCCACGTTTGCTTGCACGTCCCTCTGTAAAATCGAAATTAAAATTTCCACCCTATTTCGAACGATTCGAAGCACCGCCCTCGACGTACAAACTCAATGAAAATAATTAAAATTTTGATGGGAAATGTAATCCATTTACGCGAAGGCATTTAGACATTTGGAATTATGAAAGATACTTTGATAAATTTCGGAGGTACATTTGAAACTACAAATTGTGTCTTGAAAAAGGAAGCTAACCGATACGAAAGTTATAATGGGATGTAGGGTTATTACGGTACGGGAAGACGAGGACAAACCCTGATGACTTCCAAAAGGCGCCCTAGGCGTCACGTCGTCGCGTCGCCGAGACGTCGCTGTCGTCCAGTATGGAATAATAAGGATCCACTCGACCGTAAAACTATTGGTTATATTTAGCATTGTTAACAGTGAATAGAAGATCGTTGAGACGTAGTCCACGATGGTTCTCTGTGAACTCACGTTTTAAATTCGTCTTAATTGGCTGGTGAGAAATCTTAATGACAGTGTGTCTGGAATATTTACCTGGCCTAGGCAAGCTTTGTACTTTCAACAGTTTGAATCGACGGTTACAGTTACATTCATCGATCATTATCTAGGGTTATTTATATACATAAATATTTGCCAAATTTATGAATAATTGACTTTTTCAAGAAACTAAAGGATCGTAACAGTTGAAATATGGAACAGACATGAAAGCGGTTGCTGTAGAATAATTTATTAAATGATGCATAAAAGGGACGATCACTTAGCATTCAGAATTTGCACAGCTGCCAAATATCAGATACCTATAGCAGTAACGAAGTAAACCACCACGGTCAATTTCGCAGATGCCTAATTGTAGCAAGTGCTCGCTCGTAGCGTATTAAATTTGCATAAAATTTAATGACTCTGAAAGCTAATGGACATTGTGCTAAAAGTATTTCAGGAAAGTTACATCCTATACAAAATATCTCAATCAGCCAGACAAAATGTCACTCAGTCAGCCAGAAGTTCTTCTTTTATAAATATATATATCTATTTTGGAAGTTTAATCTATTATTCATGCTACATACTATTACTATTATACGAATGTCCAAAATCACATCCACGAGATTACGTCAGTCGATAGCTCAGCAAAGCACTAATAAAAATTTAATCGTGGATATAATCCCTTCCCACGTATCACCTGTATCTTCTGTCACCTCTTCCAACGCTTCGTAGCAGGAAATATTTTATCTGATCGGAAGCACAATGAATTAACGAAGCATATTTCTCGAATGGAAGTTTTATATACTGCCCTGTTGCAAAATGCAAATCAACTCGGTTCTCGACGGAGCGTTTCGAATAGCCAATCATCGGATGAATAGTGAACAAAAGTAGCATTTTAAAAATTGAGAGATCAATTAAACGATACAAATCGAGTGCCTTAAACTTTTGCTCGGTGCATTCGGAAGATGCATGTAAAAACGTCGCTGTTGAAGATGCAAGATTTTCTGTTCGTTGTTCTGCAATACAGAATCTGAGATGTTTAATGAGGGGATCGAATAATTCATAAGGTGTCGAGAGCATCGATTCTCCACGGTTCATTGGAGCATCTTATAGAATCTTAGATTCACAGTTACGTATGTGCATACAATAGCAACTGCAAAGTGAAAGCCGAAGCTTATTATTTAGATACGATCAATAGAAATGTGTATCGTTACCTCTCAAAGAAACCCTGTAATTGTAATTAATAACATAAAACTCTGAAATTTTGTAGTACGTACATAAAACAAGGAGACGGAAGATTAACCCAAAAATAATTAATTACTTGTAGAGAAAATAAACTTGCGTCAATCTCTCCAAACAGGAACACTTGTTCTTTGATTTCAAATAAAATAACGTGTCATTCGAGTAACATCGATTCCTGCTTGAAACTAAAACTATAACAATAAGGTGCTTCGAAACGGGGTCCACTAAATGTGATCCAATTTCGTCTCGATGATTCTGCAATTAACTCAAAGTCCTTGGGATTCAATTAAATGCAAATGAGACTGTGGGCTCCTTTAATTAAATCAAGGCTGAGACAGAAGTCGGTGAAGCAAAATTCAGGACGGGATTTCGTGGCATCGACGATTTGAATCTGTAAATAGTAACATCGAAGCGTTCCTCGGGTCGAGGCCCGGTTGCTTCGGAGGATCGCAAATGCACAGTTAGATACAATAACAACAGCAAAAGAAGGATGTGCTAGGTGTGGTCGGCGAGGATACTCGCGGCAGTAAACCGTGCCTTGCAATACGAATAAAATGTAAATTCGGCTTGCTACCTGGGAGTTGCAACTGGCCATTCTCCAGGGCATTCGTCGTGAACAGTTAAGAGGAAAGTTCAGAAACAAGAGAGCCAGTTTCACGACGCCATGTCGCGCTTATACTGTACAAGGAAATCTTCCCAACCCGAAAATTCTGGTTTTAATGAAACTTCGTGCGAATAGACTTTATAACGTTGCGAGATAGAAGAAAGCATTAAATATAAGAATTGTTCAGTTTTTTATGCTTTATCACACTACTAAAAAAAAAAGAAAAAGTTATATTAAAAGAAACAGGAGAAACTTCTACATTCACACGAAGTTTCGTTAAAATCAGAATTTTGCGGTTGGGAACATTGCATTGTTAATCTCTACAATTCAATTACTTTTACGTGTGAGCCTCATTTTTCTTCGAGCACTACAAACTACTAACTACTAACCTGTACATTATTCGCATTATTAGCTCTTGAATTCAACGTAATGCATGGATAATTTAAATAATGAGAAGTTTATATTTACATATCTACACACTAGATTCTACTGCATTGCCTGTACTGTTACGTATGCGGTTGGTTAACCTCTGGTTATACTTAGAATCTAAGATTGTTTAAGTTAAAATTGTTTTCCTTTGCTATTCATTATTGATGGGTTTCGTCAATTTAATTCAACAGTGGGACACGAGTGTCGAAGTTCGATGTTTCGGTAACTCACTCGTGCACCCGGGACCCAGAAGAAGGAAAAATGAAGAAAAGAGAAGATAAAATATAACATGCGAACGAAATTTTTTTTTTTAAGTGGAATTAATTTAATTGTATAAAACGACTTGCATTTCACGCTCTATAAAGAGACTGGCAATACTACGCACACGCCACAATTTTGATTGTGGTGACCATATCATACCATGGTACGCGAGGACTGTCAAAAAAAGAAATTAAAATATAATTTTTAATATAATAATATAATAATTTAATAGGGTAAACGCACCAATAATCGAACACTTAAGGCCAATGAATGAACACTATTATAAAATTATATTTGCAGCGCGATTGATTCCACGTGCTGCAAAAAATGTTTGGATATGGAGCAAGAAATTAAAAGAAGTCTCTAATTAATTAGTTGCTTATTTTAATAACTTATTTTACCCATTTTAATAAAATATGTCCATTCACTGGTACATTTACCCTACTATCAATGATATGGCAATGGAAAAGTCATATATTTAAACATGTTAATGTTTATTTCGTTTATTTTCTGTATTATTGTTATTCTCATCCTGTTTCCGTGAAAAGTTGTTACCCTTTTTCACCATTGAGAAATTGTTTAGGGCCCGAAAGTACCTATTTCTTGAATTCACGCCCCTTTATAGAGAATTTATAATTGCCACGGAACAACTGGATCCCTTTTATTCAAATCCATAGTAGCAAAGCTAATCTACTAATTAGAACGCCCAACATGCAACTAGTGGAACGAAAACTGAATCAGGGTGTAGTTAATGTACATACCCGTTTCGTCGTTTACGGAGATATTGAGGAACGTCGGGGCCATACCACTCCATTAAGTTATACGATACACCGTAATAATTCCCGATTATGTATGCGTTAGATCTAATGAACTTGTAATCTGGCGTTTCGTTCGCGGCTAGGCATCCAGTAGGGGTATTGCTATAAAGGGACCGTTAAACGATAGCAGTTATCATTTTTAGTAAACGAGCACTTCGACATTATCACGGTGCATTGCCGCGCTAGTGGGAAATATAAAACGTTGTTATACCGACGTATGTTTTTTTGCTCGTATCAACATACGCATGCAGAGCTGTCCTCCATACGACGTGAAGGATTATCCTCGGAATAATTGCATACAGAATTAAAAACTGCATCGAACGAAAGAATTTCACAGCTGCTGTGCTTCTAATTCATTTACAATACACACCGTCGCTCTGTCTAAAATCATATGATCTGCTTTACGAGCCCGTAGTTAATTTACAGTAAATCGTATGGTTTTGAGATAATGAGAATACAAAGCGAACGATTGTTTGTTATTAAAGTGTTCTCTCCAGAACACGTCGACTGTCCAAAGTTTAATTAGGATTTCAATTTAATCGTCGCACGATGGCCCGCCTGTGGTATAGGAAGCAGTAACAGGGGATTGAACTGTTTTTTCGTTTAGTTTGCATCGAGGATTCGTGAGCTATAAAAGACATTAGCCGGCAGAAACGGTTGCACGATAAACCTTTAATACGGTCTGGCCAACAGTATGGCGCACCAATTTTGGTAAGGAGTCGCGGTACGGTGAATTGCAGAACGAGTCACCAAATTAGCCTGATGATAATTTAGCGAGGATAATTTAGGATTATGGGCACGGAAGACGTGTGGCTGTCCGAGCACCGTCGCGGCGCCAAAGTTTTAGAATCGAGATAGGAAATGTGCATTTTGTACCGGGGTAATATCTTCGTTTTCAATTGAAATGTTGTACGTTTTGCTGATGGATGATGGAAAGATCGATGAAGGATAAATGCGTGTAAACGAGTTTCAAGTTTTTATTTTTTTACTACCTGTTTAAAGATGTTTAAAAAGCATCTTTCCGCGGAACGATATTATTTTTGCTTCATCTTCCTTTCTTGCTACACTTTTCTGAAGGTTGCGCGTAAAAAAAATATTTTGAATTATGTTTAAAATCCATTTCATTTCAGATTGTGCAATTCCTATATAAATTTGCAATATTCTTGATTGAAATGTATAATTAAAACTTCTCTCTATTTAGACCTATCCCTGAAATGGGATATTTTATTAAGGTCACATTTCTACGACACTTGAATATTGACAGACTTGAAATTATATAGGCACACATTTCAGAAAAATTCTGACTGTTAATAAGCTGTTACAAAGGGCACGTGAATGTACGAAGTGAGCGCGTTTCGTGCCAGTGGAAGTAATTATTTTCAAGCAACCTGCTCGTTCACACGAAGCTGCAGCTTGCCGCAAAACTATTTCCGTTGAGGACACCTATTGCCACAATTAATTTCAGTTTTCCACGCAGCTGAAGCGCAAGCGCACGCAGCGAGTTAAAGGTGCGCAACAAGAGGCGGCAGTTGGACGTGGTGTAGTTGATGAGACTGCTCACCTGTCCTTTGCTGCTCCCCTGCCTAGACACCTTTCATGTTTAACCTGTTAATTCTTGTTTATAATACCCGGAAGAATCTTCTGTTTAACGATTAATGCACCCATCCGATAGGAACTAGAAAGACTCTCCACTCGTTAGAAACATATGGACAATATTGGTATCAATATCATCTATTAGTCATACCAGTAGCGAGGAATTTCGTGCATTAAATTTTTAAAATATATGAAATATTTTGTGCGCCATGTTACATCTGTTTTTACTGCTTGAATGGAACAAGGCACCAATTAGTTGATGATTAGGTAACCGAAAAATGAGTGAAATTTATCGTTGCGTGGAACCTAAATATTATAGACTTATTTTAATTACTTCCTTGATTGTGGAGAGTGCCCGAATAACAATCTTTAGCTTTGTCTACTAGTTCCACGGTTTCAAGCTGGATTCCATAAAGATTTCCTTACAAATTAAAATGCATTAATAAATTAATTTTGATCCAACATTAGAACGTTGCAATTCTTTAACGCAACAAGGAGTATCGGTGCAGTATAGATTTATGTTTCGAATAAGATATCACTTTATTTCCCTTTTATATCATTTCTCGAAAATGAATTTGAAGCAAAGTGTTGACGGAACTTCAAGTTTCAACTACCTTTAAAGGAATCATTTCAATAATTACATCTTCATAAGTAATCCAAATAGAAGAAAATAATGAAACCGTTTCATTATCTAAAATCCCATTGTTTCGAACAAACTAATATCATGTTTCGATCATTCCTCTTCATTTTGATTTCAAGTAAAATTTCTCCAACTCTGACAAAAAACAGTTTGTTCCCCGAGTACCTGCTCTCCGTGAATTCGCCTGACTCACAGTGCCCCGTAATTATCATAAATTTCTATTACCTACCTGAATTATTCCTGCTCGCTTGCTGTTCCAACTTTTGCCCATTACCATTCGAGCAACGGCGTGGGTGGGATTTCCTAAGGGTTCGCCACGGGATAATCCAGGTTGAGTCCTGTGAATCTTCGTAAAGGACGTCTGGCATTCCGAGTCAGGTACCGAGATTTTCACCGACCATATTTATGAGCACTTCTTCCTGGGTCGAGTGGTCAGATAAAGTGGGAGCCACCAGTGTCCTTCGAATTTTCGTGAAATGTTGTATCATCCTTGCGGCGACACGGAGTCACTATAACGAAGCATCAAGAAACGTGGTGCACCAGCTTTACGGCTCTTTACCTGGCCGAATAAATTAGAATAAATTTCGTAACCGGTGACATTGGCCAGAATATTCAGTGGCCGGTGTATGCTAACGACACGCTAGCTCACCTGAAAGGAGCATCGTGGCCGAATTACACGGCGCCCCCATAAATTAAACGATCAGACTAATTAGGTTTGTGATTTCGAAGGGAGTTAAGAGAACGAGGCAGTAGGTAGCTGTCGTTAACGTCAACGTTACGAACATTAAGAGAACATTAATTCCTTGTAACCCTTGAAACGTCGATTTCCGCAATCAGAAATATTTTCTTTTAATCCCTGGTGTAACAGAGAACCTTCTTCGTAATCAGGTCATGGACTTTAGCTCCGCGTGAATTTCTAATTTATAAAATTAAATGAACCGCTAGTTTAGAAATTACTGCACTATGTTACTTCCTATTTCACAATCCAGCATCGATCAAGCATATCTCCAATCGGCAAACAATTGAGTAAACTGGAGCGCGAAAGGTTAAAGGGCGGCCGTATATCTCGCAAAATTCAAAATGTCGTACATCTGCATACATATTGCTTCCTATTCCAAGCTCCTGCGCTTAATAAGCATAGCGTCGAGCGAAAATACATGGAAGGCTACATCGATCATAAGTACAGAAGGTGGTTATATTATTATATGAATGTATTTAATTTGTATTCTTAAATACATATACTAGTTAAATAAGGAAATCATAATTTCGACTGCACTTGTAGATTATCCAAAAATACATAAAGTGATATCAGCGCATTTGTTCGGTCAATTTTTACGGTAAAAATTGACCGAACAAATGCGCTGATATCACTTTATGTATTTTTGGATAACATATACTACTATTAAAAAATAATATTACATCATTAAAAAAGAGACATCTATTTCATTCCATCGCTAAAACTTACGAAATATAAACTTTTTTGTCGGAGTATAATAATTTGACCACCCACTGCATACATATACATAGGCAGGGATCCACAAAAGAGCTGGAGAACCTTGACAAATGTTCCGGAAACTATGAACAGATCGAAGCGATGGTCATTTACGCGTGTTGCGAAAGTGCACGCGTAAAGATCGTCAAAATCGGTCGAATCCCGCGATTCATCATGCCCGAGCACATGTGAGAAAGGCGTAGGCTCGTGAGGTGTTTCTTAAGCGGCGATGTTCGTGCACATGCCCACGCATCCCACGTTGGAACATTTTAGATTACTGCCCCCAGATAACGCGTGTACGCGCACAGAACCATATATTACGGAACGAGAAATTAGAAATGATCTTTTCGATTCTACTCCAGAGTCAAGGAGATCTGGAATCGGTGTACGAAATACAGATTTAACGATGATGCAACGAATTCTGATGTGATTTCGATTCATAATATCCAAGCTGATTGATCATTTCGATCTGATAACGACATTCGAATGGAGGTTGCTATTTTTGGGAGGGTTAGCAGGATCGATGTCTCGAGCACGTTCTTATGATTTAGTTTCTGGATCATTCTATGATTTCCTTTTCGGTTCCTTCGTGGGCTGTACCTTGCTATTTTGTCACAGCAACAGGATTCCTTTATTCACCTATCGAATCGAGATGAAAATATCCCTTCGCGTAATTTAATCTTGTGCATTATGGTTGCTCGCTAAAATTATTGTCCACCGAGTGTAATAAATAAAATAATTAACCGTGTACATACAAAACGCGCATTCATCTCTCGGAATAATAACAAAATACTTGCCTGATCGTTTCCACGATGGTTGAAGCGTCACAGCCGTTTTACCGTGGACAATTACGTTTTTTCGTTAACGATCAACGTTCAAGGGATGGATTTCAGCGTCGCCATTTAAATGATTCTTAAGAATCGCGTGGTGCGTTTTTCCTGCAACATTCTATTAGTTCGTCTCGTTCGACA
The DNA here is from genome assembly GCA_963971345.1 of Andrena flavipes. Lineage (NCBI taxonomy): Eukaryota > Metazoa > Arthropoda > Insecta > Hymenoptera > Andrenidae > Andrena > Andrena flavipes. The sequence goes on from OZ020482.1 coordinate 52,493,682, forward strand.
TTTACGACAGGAGTTTGTTGCTCAGGGCACAGAAGGGTGGAACAGAGGACGAGTGCTATGGTAGGAACTACATAGAATGCTTTTTGTCGAGCTCAAGGCCCCGGCGAGATGTGAATGAATCTAGAACCTGTTCCCCTCTGCTCCTTCTTACGTTTATTCCATCTTCTTTTAGAAGTCAGACGCGGCCGATAGGCTCGTTGAAAGCTGCCTTAGAACCGGGTTGAATCGAGTTTGTTGCACGGCAACTGAAATATCATCTACTTCGTGCACATTGTACAGTGGGCGACTTCAGTTTTCCATTCTGAAATCCTTCGATCTTTCCACCGCGATGAAGCACTTTGACCACTCGTGTAAGATTCGTGTAGCTACAATCTTTCGTGTGCATGGAATTCACAAGTAGTGACAGGGGTGAAGTTTTAAGTAGGATGTCATAATTTTTGTCGGAAGCGTTTTGTGAATTCTGATGGATAAAAGGGATATACTTTGCGAATAGTTTTTGTAGACGGAATATTGAATTAGGTAGCATTGTGAAACTTATTCTGTTTATTTGTGTTTGAAAAATACTGTGTTTATAAAATTCCCTGATTGAATTCCCAAGTTTGTTACACGTGAATATTATTTTTGTCGAAACTAATGGGAATTACACTCTCCTTCCTGAAGAAATATCTGACTGACGCAAATTTATGATGTCATCCATGATTTATGATATATTCATTTCCACTGAAATCGTTTTTAACGAAACAGGATGCAAGATAACTCTCTCGCTTGCTAATTATTCATCTATTCTTCCTCAAACGAATTCCTTTCTCTGTCATTAGCGCCTCGTTTTATCATTCGATCGCATCTATGCATGCTTATTAGTCGTTCTCAAAAATATGCATGTGAAAGTTGCTGATTTCGGTAGTCGCGTGGTTTTAAATTCTCAAGATGGGAGGGGACAGTTTCAGGGTCACCTAACTTTCTTCAAATTTAAGGATAATTCTCGAAAATTGTATACCTAGTAAATACAACTATTTCACAGCATACGTTGGTCTCGAAAGTGTACACAGAAAATTACATTTTACGTCGTGAACAGTATACGTAAATGTACCTATACGAGTTTAAAACTGGAAACGATACAAATTTCCCAGGCAAGGGAGGTACCTGCAAAAGAGAAGAAAATACCAAAGATCACTGAAGCTTGAAGGTTCCATCCAAGAAGGAAAAAGGAAATGAGTATATCGCAAATGGCGTGAATGATTTACAACACCTTGGTTCCCATCAACTGAGATGTTATTCTCGACTACCTACTGTACCTACCCACGAGCCCATCTTCTACTTAAAAACAATCTTGGAAAGAACAATCCTACAAAGTTGCTCCACAGAACACACCCTTTCGAAGTTCAATTAATCCTTCCTTCTCATAAGCCTTGCAAAAATAGTTTCCATTTATAAATCGACATTTCCTGTGATATAGTACCTTCCAACCATTTCTCTAAACAAAATACATATATATATACATAGTATCATATGCAAATGACAGGACAATCAACTGTAACTTTAAGAAAACCTTGCAACAAGTATCGACGATTCTGAAAACCTGAATCGAACGTGATCATATCGGCAGAAACAAAGTACCTGTCGCAACTGCTAAAAACTAAAAAGAGGAGAAAAACGGCGAAAAATAGATAGGAATTCGTAGATAGGAGCAAAATGCTAAGGATCATCGAAGTTCGAAGGGATTCGTCCAAAGAAGATAAAAGGAAACGGACGGTTCGCGAAGGGCGCGAATGATTTACACCACCCTGGTTCCCATCGACTGAAATGCTATTCGCGGATACTTACCTACTACCTACTACCTACAGGGCCCTTGCCCCGGTCCTCCCCTCCCCGGAACCCACGTGCATCGGCGCGTAGGCAGGAAAGCCGAAGTTCCTCGCCGCCGTCTGTTTCTCCGCTCGCCAGTTTCGACAGAGTCGTGCCGGTGATCGCTTCTACGATCCGATCCTTCGCAAATAGATCCGTCAGGGGATGGTGATACCGCGTGAATCGGCGTCGAAATATCATCGTACAGTGCAGTTGCAATCTCGAAAAGAGTTTCGTTCTCTATGAAGTTCATCCAGTGCGCTTCTCCTGCGAATAAATCATCCACTATTATGCATTGATTCGAGGAGTATCTTCTAGTCAGAGGTAAGATATTCACGCTTCTTTTCTTTCTTTCCTTCTCTTTTAGTCAGAATTAATATCTGCCGAATCCATTGCAACCTTATACGGGAAAGTTTCTGGTGAACAGTTTAAAGCATTTGTTTATAAAATTCCAGTGATTAATTGCTCGTTGAACTTTGCTTTGAAAGTGTCACTTTGTCGGTTTGGTGCAGAGTTTCAAACATTCCAGATTTAGTTTGTGTACGAAGCTTTCGAGGACCCTCGTGCTTGCTATTTGCAATTTTTTACCATTTATTAAGTTCAGAATGTAGTCTCCGTTGCGTCTAAATTATCGACGCTAATTTAAGAAAGCCGCGTTCCAACGTCCAGAGTGCTACAAAGTTGCAGTTAAAAGAGCTGCTACATCGTCTGCAAATGCATTCTAAATACGGCTCTTTACACAGAGATTTATGCATCGCATTTTCTTTGAGTGTTCTAAGTTTTAGATGCTGCTGCTAAGGGAAGCTTCAAATAGCAACCGCCGTTCCTTTGTCAGCCGGCGACCAATTAGTGAAACGTTCGCTAGACGCCTCGCCATTTCTCCCATATTTCATAGCTAAAATCTTTCTAGTAGAATTTCTCACTGGACGAAGACTTTGCTTGTGGTTTCAAGGTAGCTGTGCTTCCTAGAAAGCATCATTTCCGCGAACGGATATAAATCGTATCAACGAGCAGGAGTCACAGCAGTGTCGAGTGTTTACAAATTGAATGTCGCGTGACTGTTGGCCTTGGATCCATCAAAATACAAATTTCGAGTTCAGACGGGTTCAAAGGAAACACATCGTATGATGAACTCTGTATTTAGATTTAGCTCGTGTTGGAATTTAATATCAGATATTGTTACCTGTAACCGAAATGAAAATTCGAAAATCGCCTGCAATAATTGTATTTGTTACAATTTATAGTGACACTTAGTTACACAAACTTGCATAAAGATTCTGTTGTATAATTATATGAACCTCAGATTCCCAATTACTTTCAGGAAAGGATTCGATCGCAAAAATTAGAATTTATTATAACCAAATTTATTATAATTTGTTACATTTTTCTCAATATTTATTTAGACTTTCAGTTCGTAAAGTCTATTCGAATAATTTGTTTAACTGGTGGAGGAAACTTAGACACCTTGGTCCATTTTCTTAGACACTTGAGAGAAGCTCGGGGGTAATTATAATTCATCAATTCGTTATCTCCGTGGGAAGATACACAAATGCTTCCGCGGGTCGTCAGTAAGTGTTTAGAGGTCGTTGATTTAGTAAATATGCCCGATACGCGGTATAAATTATGTAAATGCGCGCGTCGTGTATCCAGAGAGTTGCATTTAATATATTCGCGTCATCCGTAATCGTAGTAGCCAGTGATAAATCATAGTCGAATTCTTTCTGCCGGTATAAATACGAGGATTCAAGAAGGAGGAAACAAATTAAAATTATTAGCCACTGGTCGCGGGAATTACAATTATAAATTACCTTGCTGATAATGCTGATAACTGGCGTTTAATCATTCAAAAACTTTCCACCAAGATGCATGCAAGGTTCGACCATCTTTGCTTTAGTAGAAGTTTTATACACTATGTAATTGATTCACTTAAATTACTTCCATTTTAAACATTCAATAAATCCGCAGGAATAATTTCAAGAAGTAATTATTCTTCCTTCGAATAAATAAATAGTTCAATGATGCTGTATAGTCATAATTAACTCTTTACTCCTTGGAAATTCGACATTCCAACGATTTTATTAAAATTGTACATGCAAACTTATATTCACAATAGCATTCCGTATAGAGTCATGAAAGGATAATTAATTATCTCTCTCTCTCTCTCTTATCCCAGTCATTAAACATAACGAAGGTATTTTAATAGAGAATTGGAAATTTAGAGCATAACGCATTTGTCACTTTTTCACGAAAATTCACCTGCGAAATTGGAGCAATCGTGTTGTGATGGATTGGATATGTAGATTGAGGAAAGGATAATGAAGTTTGACCAGCCTCTATTGTTCCAAGATATGAAATCGACTGTGTGCAATTAAAGCGCATTATCGAAACAAAGCAACCACGACAAAATTACAGTTCTCTTAAGGATGTTGATTACGTACATTAGCCACATAACCTGGTACATATTTTTTTTCACATTGCACAGACAGGCCAATGTGATTATATGCATTCTACTCTGAAACGCAATGTTACCTGAGGGAAATCAGGTAAGAAATTCTTATCTGCGTTGTGTTTAGTGGAAAATATCCTCAACAACTTTTCCCAAATAAATATTTTCTTCTAACCAGAAACAGTACAGTACAACAACAATAACAGTCAAAGTTTTATATTAAATCTTCAGCATCCCAAGTTAAATCATGGGAAAGTTTTCTGAGTGACCAGTAGGGAAGACCGAAGTAGATTGTAACACGGGGTAAATTGTAACACAAGTTAAATATTTTGAACGACAAATTTGGTAACCCACAGCATGCGAGAACTGCTTGAAGATATTAGCACCGTCGGTTCTAGTGACACAAACGAGCGTTATGTATTCATTCTGTGCTTATAGCCCAGCATTTTAGTATGTAGGGAACGTAAGTCAATCTTGTCTCACAATTAGCACTTTTATTTCAATTAATCGTTATTACAAACCGTTTGAATTTTTGCTACTTGGTCGCAAACGAATCAGTACACATTGGATTATTATAATGTATACGCATTTTAGTAATTTAATTCAAGCTCGGGGTAAATTGTAACATGCTAGTACTTACTCCGCTCTAAATGGTGATAAAGCAAGCTATTTGCTGACACACTGGAAAAAGATGCTCTAGACGAACAACAGAACAATCGAGAATCCAAAAAGTAGAATAAAAATTATGAAGGTAAAAGTAATGAAAGCGAAGAAGAAGATTTCAATATAATCAGATAAATAAGCAATGATTGTTCAACTCGTGTATGTATATCAAATATTTAATAATTGTCTACGTTTTCATTAATATTTTCTAGAAATGTTTATTTGTGTTTATATTTGTATTTAAGTAAGTAAAACAGATGTGTTACAAGTTACCCCACATGGTGTTACTTTTTATCACGGACTGGGGGACATTGTAACAAACGTCAGATTTGTTTAACAATCTAAGTGTCGAAACATTGTAGATACATACTTTAGGTGCTTTGCTGTTTCTTCGTTCGCATTTCCAAAAATATTCATAATGGTTTACTGATATTATCTACTTATTGAGACTTTATTATTATTCATTGTTCTACCGTTCTTATTGTTAAAATATGTTTCAGACTAATGATAGAAAGTAAGTTCGTTTACTTTAAATAAAGATTTAGGATTTTAGCACATAATAAATCATTTTAATTACTGAATTTTTCTATTACCCAATCTCGAGATTAGTCCCGAAATCCCGAGATAGACTTTAAAAAATCCTGCAATCCCCGGATACTAAATAATGACCGGGATTGAATTCCCTAGTAGTAAGTCACGCAAATTATTTCCTGATTGAGAAAAACACTTTCGAGCAAAACTGCGATACCTTTTTTTGTTACAATCTGCCCCAGTCTCCCCTGTTTTAAGTTCAATACTTTCTATCTCCATGATTTGAGGAACTTTAAATTTTATACATAGTTTGAAAACTTGGTGCAGTGGTACTTTGGTATTTCTTAAATTCAGAAAAATATTGCTTACCTATTTCCTCTATTCAAAATCATCTACAAACTTTTTCTAGAAATGTGTCCAAAGACACATACATTTACATGTATTATTTAACATCGGTGTATCACATCGACCCATACACGATCATTTTTAGAAATTTGTCTGTGTACACGAAACATTTTAAGTATACAGACACATCTTGTAGTGTATTATCAGTCTCCTTTTTCTGTGGAACGTGATCGTTTGAATCGACTAGATTCGAACGTTACCCAGGCGAGCTCTTATACGGTGAACAATGAACAGCAATTTGTATCTGGAAAAATGGCGAACGACCGTATAATGGACAGCCTTAAGCCAAGGGACCGAGAGATCGTTCTTTACGTTGGAAGCGCGAAAGGACACGGCGTTAACGATAATTGCATTGTGCGACTGTTAATCTTATTGTTAGGACGTTGCCACGGACATCACGCGATCCCCTTTGCATGGGCGTTAATGACGATCGACCCTTAAGTTCATCCGATCATGGATGCAGCTTTCATACCAACGATCGCGATCCTCGGCTTCCATACCGGATTCTCATTGTCCTCAGGGTTTTGTCACTTGTATTTATCCTTGTTAGGAAGTACTGCATTAATGAGCTTGAGCAACCATCTACGATCGCCCTCGTGGCATTAAAAAACAAGATCCAGCAGAATACTGTTATTGCGAACCCTGTATTTAGATTTGATATTCAAATTTGACTTATCAAGTGATGCGTATATTGATCAGCTACGCAGAAGTAGTGGTAATTTAAGAAGTAGAAGTAATTTTATTGTCCAGATCGGTGTGACGAATGATTCGATTATTTCTATGGTTAATTATACAGCTATACGAATTACTATCCAGAATTTTTCACTATGATATTTCGTATCATAACTCCTACAAAACGTTATGTATCCCTTTGTGCATCGTCATCAGCTGTCGATGGTTCGCCACTTTCATATATCACATCCTGTAATGCGTATACTTAATATTCGTGACCATTTTAATGAAACTCTTTTTCACAATTCTGTCCCCCCAACCGTACAGAATTACACTTCCTCCTGTTACAAAGCTGTTCGAAAAGGGCCAGCCATAAGCCCCGCGCAAAGTTTCATTCATTCCTCTAATATATGCTTTATTAGCAGTATTCACAAGAACCTATACAGGCTCGCTGCCCCCAGTTCCCCGCGTGCACCGATAAAAATGTCCATTATCGGCGCTGCCTCGTTATGCATAACGCAAACACGATTAAAATGTCCCCTCGATATTGCAACGGATTCGAGCTCGTCGCCTGTATTGACACTGGTTATTTTATACTCCCGTCGAAGCGTCGAGGAGGAAGAGGGGAGAACGGTGGCCCCGTCGGGGCAACCTGAACTCACCTGGGTAGATTTGTCGATCGGTGACGTCACCCTCGACGAAACAGGCACTCCCGTATGTACCTACCTGCGGCCGTGTACGCGTGTTCGATGCTGGTGAATAAAAAAGGACAAAACGAACGGCAAAGAAGAGGCACGGCGAAGGCAAGCAATCGGGCAACGAACTCTCCGGCTAGCTGATACACCTCTTTCTCTTCACCCTCTCTCTTTCCCCCTTTATCCTTGCGGTCTCGCCTTCTCCCTTTACCCACCTCCTTTTCCCTCCCGATTCCGCGAGTTCTCTCCGTTTCGCTCGCTCGCGCCTTTCTTCCCTCTCCTCCTTCCTCCGTCGACCTTCTTCCCTCGCGACTTTTCTCCCGTTTCATCTAATCTCGCGATCTCCATCTGACCTTCCTCTGGCGCAACCGTGAACGCGTGTCATCCGGGCCCTAGATAACAGGGAGCAAATGAGAAGTTATCGCAGGTGCTCGCGGCGTTAATAAAAAGGGTCAGGCGCGGGGAAAGGCTGCGCTGCGCTGCCACGGCGGGGCAATAAAAACGGGGACCTTAATCGCTGGCTACATTTGGGGGACGTTTATTAAGGGTGGTTTACGAGGGTCCTGGAGTTTGATTAGGATTTAGGAGGGAATGCCTATTGCGGGGGAAATTGGTGTTTGCTTCCGGGATGTAGGGATTGATGCGAGCTGCTTCTGTTTTTAAACGATTTTATTCAGCCTCGATCCTCTGTTTGTTTGTTTGTATGTTTGTATGGTTCGAATCTGGCCACTCAAAATGGAATTTACATATCTTTTAACTAAAAAAATAATTTTTAACGTCTTTGGCATACACATTGTTTACCATTTCAGTACTTCGATTCTAGTAGTTCATTTCTAAGCAGTAACTAATTAATTAATAACAGTGGAAATAAAAATGAAAACTGGAGGAATTTTGTACCTATATTTTAAGAAGCTTTAATCATTTTTTGATTTGAATATTACACTTTTTCGATGGGTGACAAGACATTGCAGTTTCTCATTGCGGTGTTAAGTTTCCAGCAAAGATACTCGAAGTACTACTTTAATTTCTGAAATATTCCCAAGGATCCTGGAATTATCTTTATGCACAATGTGGTAGGGTCATCAGCGTGGATGTTGCCTTTTAATGAGAAACAAAGCAGCACAAGTTATGAGTAATGCCCCTAGTTAGACGATAACGGGTGGCATTAAGCGAAACGAAAACTCGCGTAATCACGTTGGAAGCTTATGTAGGATGCGTCTCAAAGATATTTAAGAGACACCCCTCTCTTAACTTTCTGTGGATGCTGTAATACATAGTCTTTATCCGTTGAATCTCGGTCGCGAGCCTGTCGTATAATTAACGAGGAAACTAATTGTGCAGTTGTACGAACACTAGCTAGTCGTACGACGCATCCTAGCATTCTAATTATCCGTTTTTTGCCAGCACTGGTCATTGCGTTTCTTTCTATTAGGTACGCTTTATCGTTGTCCTTTCTCTTCCGCACGATTCGATCGACTTTTTTCCCTTACGGTATTGCAACACCGTTCTACTTCATTATTTGCATATAATGAAAAATAATTACGCAAGAGGGAAATTTCCTTCAGATTAGGAAGAAATGCGTGGTGGCCCCTGAGCTGTAAAATTCTTTTAGCATACCTGAGTATGAATTCTATTCCAAGAAATTTATTATCTTTGTAGCCTCCGTCTATATAATTTGGGGGGGGGGGGCATAAGACACTGGGCGTTTCCTATAGAAGAATAAAGTTTTATGATCGGTTGGCTGCCACTTTATGATATCTCCAGAAATTTTCATAATATGATTGCTAACTTCGGTGTAGGTACCATTTGTATTAAACAGATAATTTGCATATTTCTTCGTTGTCCCTTCTAAAAAAGATAGAAACATACAGGGAGTATGTTTACAATTGTGAAAACAAAGTTGAGCGGCTCATTAAGGGAGTTACATAAATTCGTCGAGCTTAACACAAATTGTGTGCAAGTTAATTTTACGAGTGACTTTTCGAGTTGCATAAGACTTTCTCCTTAAAACGTTGCACTGGTTGAGGCGACATACTGGGACGAGAATAAACGTTGTTGTTTAAAAAGCCTTCTTGGAATTGTCGCGGTCTTTTCATAATTCTTTTCGAGTACACACAATTTTCTGTCGGCGACAGTGGTATCGCCACTGTGCCTTGAGCCAAGTCGTTAATTGAAAGAAACTGTATTTTCTTCTTCGTGGATCGCGCCCTCCATCTTGGGGAAGAGATATTCCAGTTAGAATGCACTCTTGTATATAATTGATGATTCTACTGATTGCAGTAATCGCTGAGATAAGTGGATATGACGAAGGAGCAGAAAAATGCCTCTGGTTTCATGGAAATAGGTCAGTTTTTATGCAATCCTTGTGTCTCTCAGGTTCTTTGGATAATCTCGTGACAACGTCGGGTCATCTGATTGATTTAGAGCATGAAATCGTTGGAGAGTAAATCATTTTTCCAATACAATACGAGAAAATGGAATTTTTCTGTATGATTTTTAAATAATTTGAAATTATTGTGGGATGCTTTTGTCGTAAGGTAGAAGTAAATATTCATTTTTTTTTATTTAGATATTATTCTATTTGAAACGAACAGTGTACGGTTAAAGGGGAAAAGAAACTGTTTCGTTACATAATATTTTTAGAGGAACGTAGAAAAGAAGGAATTCGTATTTTGAAATATCCATCCAATTCACAAAAGAAAAAGCGTGATACTTTTATCCTAGACACTTTTTTCATTTACAAACTGCTATCCAAGCAACTTGTGATCAAGATTTCACTTCGTTCTGCATTATACCACGCTAATAGCCGCTTCTCAAATTTTAGATATTAACATTTACCGGCGGGAATTATTAGAGCATTGTGCGCGATTCATTGTAAATTCCGGGCCGAGGCTAGGGGCCATAAGATCCTTTTGAAATAATAGCTCATGTACTTAAGGATAATACCGTGCCATTTTAGGTTGAAGTAACGTACCTGAACGCCGCTCCTGCTTATCGTTTCTCGTTGCGAGCATATTTAATGCGTCTCCTTAATTGCGCTTCCACAAAGTAATCATTAGCGCGGAACGGTGTAATTACTCGGCTACCCTAAGGTAAACTTTATTCCAACGAGGGCAGATATGCCAAGCTAATAGTTACGGAGCACGTGTCACGGTTTGGAATTACCCTCCTGCAAACAGAAGAAGCATTCCCGCTTAATATTATTCTCGTGCCGCGGTAATTTCGTTTATTTCGAATAACTTGGGTATTTGGCTAAAAATACCCACGATTCGACGGTACCCTTAACATTAATTCACATTTGATTTCGCTCTGTAATGCAATTTTGATACGACTATCTTTTTTTGCGGTACTTATAAGAGTTACCGCATTACCACGGAATGGTGCACGTTTGGTTAATTACGTGGATACGCTATTCTTTTATTAGACCTGATCGCAGCGCGTAGATCGTAGTTGAGAATTTACTTCGTTAAAGGCTGAACACAATAGCACAATGGAAGTTGGGTTAATGATTTCGAGTGGGATGTAATTAGCGCAACGCTCTACTATGATAACGCACCTGTAACGTGTCTCATCTTTTGTATTCATTACAGGTACCTATAAATCACAATTAACAGATCCTAGTGTAGAATCGTACAATGTACAACGGAATTCTGGAGTCATTGCTTTCATCCTATCTGAACAACTATATTCGAAGATAAAATTGTTATAGAATCTTAAATCATTCGAATCCTAAGTTCAACAAAATTCAACTGAAATCATTTCGAAGTCTTTAGATTAAGTTTTAGAAAAATTCAAACACACTTGAACGATATTTCGATTCCCCACGATAAAACCACCTCGTTTCTCGAACGCTTCTGCTCGTCAAGGAGGGGCAAACGCGGTAACTCAATTACCTCCGTACACCCAGTGATATTTCTTTGCAATACGGGAATATCCACTGTCACTTGAACGTGTTGACGTCGAATGCATTGTCGAAGTTCTCCTACCTGGCTGGACAATGGAAAGTGTTTTTTTTTCATGAGCGATTGACTTAATTGCGAAAAGCCGAAGCTGCTGAAAAAGGTCTTCTACCGAGGGTGTACCTCGCACACCTGACCCCGCGCGTATACCTGTCCCCTCGGTCATGGGAACCTGCCCTTCCTGAACCCGTGGCTAGGGTTTCCAATGTGCCACGGAACAGATGTCGATTGTCCTTCCTCTTTGTCGTTCTGGTACAGGTTCCGCACACCTCGTGCACGTTTCCTACGATTCTCCCACGCTGAAGGTGTATTGTACGGCTTCTTTTTGTTGTTGTTATTGTGGTATCGACTACTCAGATCGATTCGGTACACTTTTCAGCATGCACCAGGTAGATCCATCGTTTTCTACGATTTAAGGGGAGAGGCCTACCTGGAACGGTCAAAACAACATGCTTCTTTGGGAATTTTTTCTAGAAAAACCGATAAATTTTTATTATTAAACATTAGTCTATTGGAAAGAGTACGACTTACGGATATTTCAGTATTTTTTGTGGTAAAAAGTGTTGAAAGTAGCTCGATGTAGGATCGTCCAAAATTGAAAATACGATTTTTTTTTAGATAATATATGAAATTATCTAGGCGCTATCAGCTCTGATTTTGGAAAAATTATTTTGAGACTAAATGACGGCTGTGCAAAGTTGAAGCATCGATATTTGGCAAAAAATTGGCTCGTTTTTCGAGTGTAAAAAAATCTGGGCAGAATAATGGGAAAAACTCCCGATAACGCTTAAATTTGTAACCTTAAAATAAGCCTGCAAAGTCGCGAGTAAATCGCTTCTTTAATTTTTCAGTCATGTGTGTCACGGACTTTGAAAATACGATATTAAGAAAAACGCATTTAAAGTTTTGGGTCTAAGCGCTACACCGAGGAACACCTACCTACTTACACGCGTATAACTTTGTCAATTTTGGTTGGATTAACTTGACACTTGCAGGGAATGTTTTCAAGAATATAAAAATCGACAAATCGATTTTTCGAATTTTTTTAGACAGGTCCCCCCCCCCTTAAGGAACTGCCATGGTGTTGGCAAACGATGATGCATTGATTTGCGGTATTAGCTGAAAATTGAGTTCCTTCTTAACATTACGTCACCTTTATCAATAAACTGATTTTGTTCCTTCATTAACCCTCCTTGGGCATACCTTCTTATAATCACAAATTGGTCACAAGGGGTTCACTGCACCCCAGGGCTATTTTTAAGTTACCATATTCGTATTTTTGAATCTTCGAACTTTTGAGTGATAATTGTACATTCGTAATAATTGTACAATCATGTTCCAATAGTCTTTTTCTAGAAATGTAAATTTTGATACGTTGAAATTTGTATTTGAAAATTTGTCAGAAAATTTATAGAAATATTGGCAAAGACATGTCTTAGGGTACAATACACTTTGCGTGACCACGAAGGGTTAAAAGTGAGTAATGATAATTTGTGCCTCAAGAATAAATTGTACCCTTCTGAACATTTCTGTTTAACTACGTAAACCTACTGATGACACTACCAATCAATTTCATACAAAATGCCCAACCCATGAAACCGTGTGTCCATTAATTTCCACACAGACGATCAATTTCACGGCAGAGATTTCAGTTCTACTGACTTGAGAGAACTGCATATACCTACGACCCGGTACTCGTTTGTTAGCGACGAGCAAGCAGAACAATGTTAACACACAGTAATATTTTACGCGCATATGTACGCGTTCACACCGAGTCGCGTTAATTCTTGCACACGGTGCACGTCTCATCTACGATTTCCTTGATTCTCCCACGTTCGGGTGGAACATTGTTCGGTTGTCGAGTGGCCGACGTTGAATGCGAAGCGAGCGTATCCTGGTCCGTGAGTTTGCATAAATCCACCGGTTTCGTGTATACTGAAAAGGCCTCTGTCTCTCTGTCTTCTGCACGGTGCGCAGCAGTTATATTCGATATAAAGACATCTCCTACGGCTATCGTCCGCTTCGAATGGTGGGATAACGAGGAGAATTTTCATCCCGGTGAACGCGCCTCTGTTCGGCTTGATTTGTTTCAATGCACAGTGATAGCGCGAGTTGCAGCTTCGTCGCATTCCGAATATGCAGCGAAAATGCCACTTGCATATGTACGTGTCCTCTCTGTATGCTTGAATTATCCTCATTTGATTCTAAACATGAGACATATCTGTAAACGATAGAAAACTACTAAAAAGTAACACAGCACAGCTTAGCTTAGCTTTTGATGGAAACGGTTCTATAAGGATGCATTGATGATAATTTTTTAAAACTTAACATATCATAGCATAGCTTACAATTAGTTTAGCTTCCAGGCGAATTCCCCTGCTTCAGGTTCTCATTAATGATTCATCGCGCGTGTTATCAAAGTGACCAAGGTTCATTTTATCAGTAAAGATGTGAGTAATAATTAAAGAGAAAGGGGCAAAAACTGGAAATATCACAAAATTAAGTTTTAATAATTTAGTCCACCAGTAAAGAAACAAAGTTCAATGAATTTGATTTTCTTACATAATCATTTGCTTCTTTAATAATTACTTGTTTTACATTGACGATAGAACCAAATCTTCAACGTTATCTTACCGGTGTATTTGAACTTTACAACCCCTTGCGATTCAACAGTTCTGTAGTTCCAGTTGCCACAAACAAAATAGATGCTACTAAGTAGCTGATTTATAAAAAATAAAAATTCTGATTTATAAAATTTTTTTTTTTTAAATGGTCACATTCATTTGGATTAGTCAGAGATAATGAGCTGAGGCACATTTCGTGATCTCAAAGTTTATCGTTAGAAAGTTTTTAGGCGACAGGCAAACACACGAACACTTTCTGATTTATACATTAAGATGAATCCGAAAATCACAAAAATGGACATTTCCAATTTTTCCACTGTTCTACTTATTTTTTCATTCATAACATTTCCTTGGCTTGGTTTTCGTTTATCTGCAGGGTGTTCTACATAAATACTCTCTACGCCGGTGAACAATTGTGGTGGGATAAGCTACTTATAGTGCGAGGACAGCTCGCGCCTTATAGCCGTGGCACGATTCTCATTGGGGCGAATGATCACATTAGATTTGGTTCGTTTAAGACGGAATGTAGGGCCCGCGATGTAAAATTCCCGGTGCCCGACACTAATGCTCCCGATCCTTGCTGGCGTGTCTGTTACATATCCAGCTGCTCTCGGGGAGCGTTGCACGTTCCTGGAACACGCTCGCTGGCATTCATTCAACGCTTCATACTTCGCGTGGACTCGGGGCAAAAAGTTCTAATTATCGTCGACTACCTCCGACGATTGCACATTCAGTTGCCTGTTGCGCGGTACTAACGAGGGACAAAGTTCGGTTTCTATGAAACTTTGTGCAATTACAGCAAGTAAGCGACGCTGGAGGACGCGTGTCCTTTCCTTTAACGAGTCGTGTCTTTGGGGGTGACATTATCGTCCAAGTAGATCTATCTCTGCTTCGTTCGCAGATTTTTTTTTAAATGTCCCTTTATCTTTATATTTAGATACTACTAATAAGCGATGTTCGATAATTAGAAAATTCAAAACAATTTGAAACTTTGTAGAAATGTAGCTCGAGTGATGCTAGTTACGTAAATATTTTTTGTTTCGGCAATGAAATGTTCTAGGGGTGAAAATGCACCCCCGAAGAAATGGTCAGTTTTCATATAAACCGTAAAAGATATTGAGAAATAGTTCCATTCAAAGTTTTATGGGTTTCGATATCCTACAATATGGTGATAAAAAATTCTCGAAAAGATTAATTTTTTCAAAATATACCCACCACATTTTTTAGGGGGACAACAAAAACTGTTAATGTTTACGTTATTATAATTACTTGAAGTACACATCTGCGAAGTTGCTAATTTTTTAACTTTTCGAGTTGCCGAACATCCCTTGTGAGCAGAAATCATTATACGTGGAATAGAGACAGTGAAAACAGAAAGTATTAAACATTTAGCCAATTCAACGAATATTTATACAATAATAATTGATGTCTTCCACGCCTACTTCAAGAACGTCTCACATTTCGTTCTTCTTAGAAACTTACTCAGGCCCATCGCGAATCGTCGCAGACATCGGAGACATTTTCTCGAATCGACCCAACGCAAAGTGGAGGACATAATCCCGTACGACCAGCCACGGCCCGACTAAATCCGCTTTCTACGTGTCCCCGCGTCAGATTCGCCGAGGGCCATGGGGAAATCCTTTCGAAAAGAGATCTGCCGAGGACAGAAGTGCTTGAAACCGTCCGAATCTGTGTCAGACGGGCCGAGCCCGCTCGAGGACGGCCCGAGACCGATAGTTTTACTTTCTACGGGGCGACGCACAGTGGTTCGAGTATACTACATGCTAGTTGGACAAAATTATTTTTTGGCGGGTTTGGGTTCATATGGGGTCCAAATTGTTAGAAAACATACCTAATTTGTATTACACTTTTTTATTTAACTAAAAATAGCAATAATATAAAAATATGACTAATTCACTAAAGGAAAAAGGACAAAACGACAGTATTGTACATTAAATATAATTAACAATTATAACATTATGTCTATTCCTTTAATTTCTGAGTTTTTAAGTTATAAAACCTGGTTTTTGAATTCAGTTTTTTCTGCATTGCTATTAAAATAGTGTTTTACAATATGTTCCACGTCGATCCACGCGACAAGAGTTGAATGTACGGAAAGTAGACACTTTCTAGTTTATTTTAATCAATCGGTCGATCTGCAAAAATTTGCAAAACTATATTTTTTTAATTGTTTTCGAGGGCGACGCTCGGCAGGAGATATATCACACTTGTTATATTCAAATTTTTAGAAATCAGACCTGATTCATATCACATTTTATTTTGTCACTAATAATAATAATATTATTCTTATTATTATATTAAAAAAATATAGTTTTGCAAATTTTTGCAGATCGACCGATTGATTAAAATAAACTAGAAAGTGTCTACTTTCCGTACATTCAACTCTTGTCGCGTGGATCGACGTGGAACATATAGTAAAACACTATTTTAATCCACGGAGTGGTGCTACCGAGCGTCGCGCTCGAAAACAATTAAAAAAATATAGTTTTGCAAATTTTTGCAGATCGACCGATTGATTAAAATAAACTAGAAAGTCTCTACTTTCCGTATTTTTAACCCTTGTTGCGTGGATCGACGTGGAACATATTGTAAAACACTATTTTAATAGCAATGCAGAAAAAACTGAATTCAAAAAACAGGTTTTATAACTTAAAAACTCAGAAATTAAAGGAATAGACATAATGTTATAATTGTTAATTATATTTAATGTACAATACTGTCGTTTTGTCCTTTTTCCTTTAGTGAATTAGTCATATTTTTATATTATTGCTACTTTTAGTTAAATAAAAAATTGTAATACAAATTAGGTATGTTTTCTAACAATTTGGACCCCATATGAACCCAAACCCGCCAAAAAATAATTTTGTCCAACTAGCATGTAGTATACTCGAACCACTGTGCGACGGACGAAAAACGAGCGAAAGAACCGACGAGATAAGAATTAAAACGAAGAAAGAGAGGCGTCGACCGAAATACCGTGGCACCGATTTCGTTCGTCCGCGGCGCAGGGCCACGAATCATCGGCGGCCACGCTCGAATCACGATCCTTGGAGTTGCATGCACGATGCAGTAACTGTTCGTTAACGTTCGACGGTATATCGAGCAATAAAACGGAACCGGTTCTTCGAAAACCGAAAAGGAAAGACGTATTTTCAGCGACCGGCGAGGATGCACGCGTCTGCGGCAAATATGGTAGAGCCACGGTTCTGAAAGAGCTGGCGTGGATTATTTGCTGTGTAGGTCCTGTAAGGATATCGTCGATCGTTTTACCCGCCACGGTGTGGAGGCGAACCTTGACAAGTGCCGCTCGTTTCGGAGACGCGAACGCATTAGTGACTCACGTATAAGAAGCACGTAAAAAAAGGAAAGTATTCATCGAAAGGAAAGTTTGATTTTATGGCCGAGTACTTGGAAGCCTGCACTTGGCTTTGATAGCGCTAGGAAATATGTAGTTTTCCCGTTTCGAAGCGAGTTTCTGATTGTAGATGACACGATAGATATGATTACTATTTATTTCGTTCTGGTTAATAAGATCTTGCTTGAAGTAACTGGTCATTCGATGGAACTAATTTACATGAAATTTGCATAGAATTTTTGCCAACTCTTTCCATCGAAGCCAAAAAACTTGGATAACATTCTGACATTTTGCATCGAACAACGCGGCTGCATATTTACGATATTATTGTTTAAAAATTTCCTGACTATCGACTCGCCTTTTTATCCCTCGCCGTCGGAATTATCATATGCAAATCGTGATCACGAGCAACACGGGGGACAATGGTAAACGATGCTCGAGGATTAACGGAACATCTCGGAATCGGACGTTCGTTTCGCTAATAAACGGTCGGCCTGGCGAGTTCTTTTCCTCTGGTGAACGTCGGAGACCCAATCACCCACATTTTACGGTCAGGTTACTCTCGCTGGTTTTAATAGCGGAACCCCGCAGAAGCGTTCGCAACGTGTAGCGATACGCGCGCTGCATTTAACCTCCTGCACCTCCATTTGTATACGTAGCTGCAGAGGATGCAAGGCTAAACCCTGCACCCGACCCGCGTATCCCAGAAAGCACTGCTTGGAAAAATACACCTGCTAACGTCCCGTTTGACGGGCATTCCCGTTTCAACTGTTTGATCAAACCGTTTGTCAGTGACTTCCTCCGATCAACGTCGATTGATTGACGCGCGTTGAAAGAAATTATTTACCTTCCTGTGTACATTGCGTGCTACTCGAGTCATTAGGGAATGAGGCACTAAGTGACTTCATCACTCAGAGAGAGGAGGTTCATCATTCTGAGAGAAATATTATTTTCTGAGAATTAGCTTGCTGGAGAATTCGGTGTATTAGAATCTACTGGAGGATTCAGTGTATGTAGATCGATAAGTTCATTTTATTGTAATGAATTGGAACTTGTGGGCGATTGACTCTTCCCAGCACGAATTTAATAAAAAAGGAAATGTTGTAGAAGAATTCCTATCGAGAAGATAATAGCAGCCTTTCCTCCAAAGTCATTTACATCGTACCATCGATAACGGACCAAGCGGTGTAATTATTATAAACTGAGTCTTCAGCGGGTCCAGCGATTCAGGGTTAATTGCATCTCCTATAAAATGATAACGGCCTTGATCGAGAGGCAACTGTTCGCTCACTTTTGCCAGTTGGCGAGTGGCACGTGTAGCAAGCGGTTTAGCATCGTGTTTCATTATTTTACGGTACCTACCCGTTGTGTATGCAGGCGCAACGTGCAGCCGGATTTTTCATCTCCGTTGAAGCCTGTGCACGCACGGGGTTTAAACGTCGAGTGGAATAAAGTCGAGGCATGCGTCCAGGTATAACTGTAATGCATCTCGCGTCACCTATGATCTCGCACCGTTACCTTGAAATAGGTGAGCTGTCGTTTGGTGGCTGAGACTGTAGGTGTATTGTACCTTGCGCAGTTGCAGTGACCAACCTGATGCCCACTCATGTGAAGCATAGAGTAATATTCTTAAGGATACAGCCACCAAATGTGTCCTTGGCCACTCGTCACACGGCTGCACTTGTTTAGCCACATTCTTACATCACTAAACGTTCAGAAAAGAAAGGTGAACAAGTCCCTAGGCTCCGGACTTGTTCACAAGATACTTAACCCTCGGCTGGGGACCGCAAGGTCCATATGGTCTCGCCCATTAATATGTCACTACCCACAAGTGTCACTATTTTAAAAACCTAAAAGTTTCAAAAGAATACGAGATAAAGATGTACCACAAGTATTTACTATAGTCATACGTCGCGGGAAAATGGTAAAATCATCTTCTTTTGTCGAAAAAACATTTTTACCTCAATTACTCTGACGAATTACAGATTTTTCGTAATACTTTTATTTATATGAGTATACATATAATATGTAATTCTCCAATACTTTTTCTTGTCGAATGTTTCCATTCCATTACTTCGCTCCCCATCGCTTTCACATGGTAATACCTCTTCGGCCCATGGTCCCAGCTATGTTCCCTGGGAAGTGGGCAAAAAAAGAAGGAAATGTGTACAAAACAGATCCCTATAGACGAACATAGTACGGGAAGCTGGCACGACACGGGAAGCGACTGTTTCCGGTGTTCGAGACGGCATCCTGGTGCATCTATTTCTGGAGGAAGCGGAGGAGGGCCGCGTCGCGTTCCCGTGGAGGGGGAGAAAGCGTTTTCGGGCTGGAAGTATGAATGAAAAGTCAAGGAGGAAGCCCGTTAGGCGGTCTGGCTTCGTTCTAGCTCGCTGCGCTTTCTCAAAGGGAACGTGTGGGTGCTGCCGTTGCCGCTGCCCTACCACTAGCCTGTAATTTGATGCTGTTTAATCGTTAGCGTTCGCCCCAGTCACGTTACACGTTGCTGCGCTTCGCGTTTCCACGGAATCGTGACGATAAACCACGCTGTTTTACGGGGACGGTTGTTCGTTATGGGGCCTTACGGGGACGCGGAGAACAGACTGCGGTTTTTATAGCAGCGACGATGAACCGCGGGCAAAGGTTGCTGAAACCGACGGGGAGGCGTGCGGCTACTTTCGACTCCGTTAGTGTGATTTTAGCGAGCGACACTCGGGCAGGGATCAAGGTAATTTGTGATTCGTGCGGCATCTGGCGGCACCCTCGCGTGTTTTGTGACGTGGACGGCATTTTTGGCGGAATTTTTTTATCTCGGGAGACGATCTGGATAGGTTTTGGACAACAAAGTCAACGGGAAGAGTTGCGAGTAGGATGAAGACACTTGTGGTTTGTAAATCTTTTATTTGTGTTTTGTGGAGGACATTCTTTTATTGTTCCGGTTTATTATTGGTTTTAAATTAGATGCGACGGAGAAGAACGTTTAATTTACTAATAATTATAGTGATGGGTGTGTTTAATTCAGAAGCTTTCGGTTGAGCGTTGGTGAGGAATTGACATAAATAGGTAATTCAATGGTAAATATAGTTACTTTCTTCCTTTCGATAGATCATGTATCTAGATGGAAATAAATGTTAAATAGCTGCTTCTGGAAAATGAAAAGTGTAGTGTTTTAGTGATTATGTTGCAGCGAATCCTTACTTCACCATTTTCTTCCTTCAGATATCTAAGCATATAGTAGCTTTTAACTTTTTATAGAGACTAATGCACGTGTCAAGTCGTCCGTATCGATGGTAATGCTAGATTAAGTGCATTCAGTACTTACAGATCATATTTTCGTTTCACAAATCATTTCCTTGAATATTTTGCTGAAAAACTTTAGTTAGCTTAGGGAATAAGAAAATTCGTAAACTGGTTGCAGAAAGTGGTAAGATGGTAATTACCTTTGAGATTCGAAAGGTTCCTCAACTTAAGATAATGATGTGCTTGAAAAATGAGACAAATTAACGTAGACGGGCGAAAGTTGAGAGAAATTTTGTTTATACTCGCTGATAGTGTCCATCATCTGATTAAAAAGCGCGCAGACACCTTGTGCTAATATTAGTGTCGCGTTCGAACTTGTAGCGAGCCTGCAAAACGATGTAGAAAGTTAAAAAACTCTATGATACGAACTATAAAAATCTTGAGCATTTAAAATATCCAGTAAGCATGACGATGAAAATGTCCATTTATAATTGGCAGAAATTGGGCCATAAAAGCGTATCGACTATAAAGATACGTGAATAATTGGTACCTTGACAGGTTTTATAGTTTTATTTTCACCGGATACGTTGCCACTTATTATCCTTCGAAGTCCTAAATTATACTAATTGATAAGTGAAAATGGAGGCGTCTGTCGCTTTAAACATCCATAGTCGAGGTAACTATAGACATAAGTCATGGTATAATTGTTATGAATTTCTAGCTTGGCTAAGTCTCTTCTAGCGATTATGCTCCTGTAAAATTTAAACATATATTATCAGATCTCTATTAACACATCATCGACGGGGGCCATGGTGTTAATTTACTACACGTTGATTCATGTTCTAATAAGAAACTGGATAATCAAAGTAAAAAGAACCAATTTCACTGAAGTTTATTCACTACGCGTACTAGTATCTTTTCTAAGAGATAGATAACAGAATTTGTGCCATACCACATCTTCATCTTTTCATACTCAGCTCCTCTACTTTTACAGTGGCGTGCAAAAGTATTTGGCCACCCTTTAAAACAGAATAACTTGTTTAAAATCGGTCCAAATGATTTGAGTTTTTTTGAGAAGCTGGAAAGACTAATTTGCTAGGTGTCGTGATTCGTCGTTTTGACAAAAATTACAATTTGTCGGAATAGCGAAAAGAATAGCAAGTGTCTTGTTTTTCAACTTTTTTCTTTGTGGTCGTAATGAAAATTTATAAAATGCCTTTTGTAGATTCAAGTATATTGTATACGTGCTGAAATATTCATGAAAATCCGTTAATGCAGCTATGAGCTACAAACAGTTAAAGTTTTCGGCCGAAAACTGTGATTTTCACCAACTTTAACTGTTTGTAGTTCATACCGTTAAGGAACTAGTTTCTGATCAGTTTAGAGGGTTTCCCGCTTTAATATTTATTTTTAACCTAATAAAACATTAAACCATAGACTTTTTTTATACTAAAAGTTGAATTAATGTTTAAACTTCAAGGAAAAATTTTAAAAAGTTGAAAATAAGTATATAATTTAATTATTTATAAGGTATGAAATAATAAGGTGACTAGGAACTAGTTTTTGATCATCTAAAATTAACACTACTAACTGCTTTCACAGACAACACCTATGTTTTTGAATATCAGTTTTTATGTTAGTAATTATTTCAAGCAATTATTTATTGACATAAACTCAAAAGAACGATTTATTTCATGAACTGATCAAAAATTAGTGCCTGATCAAGAACTAGTTCCTTAACGGTAGCTGCTTTAACCGATTTTCATGATTTTTTCAGCACGTATACAATATACTTAAATCTAGAAATGGCATTTTTTAAATTTTCATTACGAGCAGAAACAAAAAAGTTGAAAAACACATTTACTATTTTTTCGCTATTCCGATCAATTGCAGTTTTTTCAAAACGACGAATCACATTACTTGGCAAACTAATCCTTCTAGCTTCTCAAAAAGACTCGAGTCGTTTGGATCAATTTTAAACAAATTATTCTGTTTTAAACGGTGGCCAAATACTTTCGCACGCCACTGTATATCATAACAATTGTGGAATAATAGTCTTTTATCACTCCAGAGCCCATGAAACTCTCGATCCCATCCCTATTTGGTTCACACAACATTCTATAAAATTCAAATAATTTTAGAGAAACAGTCTCCCTTAAACCCACTCTATCCATCTTCAGTCTCCATGCCCAAATTTAGTTTCCCTAATTCCAATATCAAATATAAGACAATACACATTCTGTTTCGAATCCCTGTATCTTTTATCACTCCACGGCCCACGAAACTCTCTCGATCCTCTCCCTATTCGGTCCGAGTGGCATTGTGCGAAGTTCGTTTGGCGAACGGTTGGCAAGCCCGCGATTTTTCCAGCGACGCTGTAATCGCGGCCGGATGTGCGGCTAGCATTCAACGTTTATACTCTCCTCTGCGAGAGAGGCTGTTTTCACGCGAGCTCCCGTGCACGCTTCGCCCCGGAAAAATGCGCGGCATGTGGTGTATGTGATATGCACTTATACGGCCGGCTCGAGACACACGTGGGCACACTACATGCACTTTTTTCCCTGTCTCCACACCCTGTTCTCTCTTCTCCAGTCGCAGAACGTTCTGCCTGTGTTGTCGATGTAACGGGTGGCCCTCGTTCGAAGTAACTGCGAAAGCTCTTGAGAAAAACATAATATTTCCCTTTAAAGATACGTTCCTGATCTTCGTTCCTTTCGATACCTACACGTACATTTCTCTAGCTATTAATTATTGAAGGATCTAGACCAGCTTTAGCACTTGCCATCTAGATTCTAGAGTGTCCAGTGGTCAGGTGACCACTTGATGAGTTCTATGACACTGAATATTAAATATTTCACATCTACATCTAAAGAAGTTAATATCATTCTATCATAGCATGTAATACCTCAAGAAGCACAGGATAGCATGCACAAAGAGCATCTGTATAATTAATGTCTGTGCCTACTATTTAGAGTAATTATGCTTAGAACATAATATAATCGTTAAAACACGTAACACTTGGAGCGTGGAATATCCGAACACATAGTGCCTAGCGCTAAAGTAATACAAATTACAACGCTGTTTGTTATTAAAGTATGCTAATAACTTGTGGTTTACTGAATTGGAAACCCACATCGTGACTACGGTTAATATGATTTCTCTTCTACGCACTGTCCACTAAATAACACTTTTTTTAAACAACACCGAATGGCGGATTGAGAGGAGAGAAACTCGAACGCAGCCTTTCGAAGAGGTGTTAAAGAAGCATTGAAAGAAAAGGAGAGGTCACGGCGCGGAGTCGCGAAGGACGCTGAGGAGGAAGTGGTGCATGGACGTGGATTGCTACAATCCGAAAGGCCCCGTGGGCAAAAGGATCGGTCGTTTTCGAGACGAGAGTTCTTGATACAGAGGTGGATGTAACTCGAAGCTTGTGGAATGGTGCGCGCACGGACGGTCTCAAAGGCGTAAATGTGGTGGTGTGATAATGTTGGAATGAGTAGGAGACTTCTCCTCTCTCGTTCGCAGACACCGATAGCTGTGGCAAATGTTGCTAAACGTGTCCCTGGAATGCTGGGAAAGTGATCGTTCGATGATCCAGGCTTTTACTGAACTTCATGCCTCGGCTCGATCATTCGGAGATTCGCCTCGTCTTTTTTTTTGCGGTATCAGCGCTTAAGGAGATCGCTACTGTGCATACCCGACTTCTTTCCGCACTTTTTACCTCGCGGTGAAAGGGTTCGATCCTCCTACTTACATTCAAGTAATTCGTGATAGATAGATCGTAAACGTGGGATTGTTCGACGCGTTGGAAACGCTAAAATTTCTCAAATTTTCTTTGTGAAAGTAAACATCCTTTATTAGAGATCTGTTTTTCGTGCTACCACGAGCTGACACGAATTTAAGGAATTTGGAGAAATTAAGTTTGCGTTATAATTTATCTATCGTCAAAAGAGATTTTCAGATTCGAATATGATCGATTTATGCTGGAACTTATGCTCTTTCAAACGTGTATTCGCCGCAGGTGTTTAGCTGTTGTAGTTGAAAAATTATTTGAAGGGACCGTTATCCAGTTTGATACAGGGTTATCAAGGCGTTCCCTTTTCTTATCGAAGTGTCACCATTTTTTTTCCAGGCTATCGCGATGCGTCTGTTCAAACGACAGCCCTGTGATACCAGTCCGCAGCTAGTTTCGGCAACGCCGTTATCTCAGGATGGAGCTGCGCCTCTGGCAGTCGTGGAAGAGAACTCGGAAAATGTTAACAGCAAGACTCAAAACGAGAGCGAGGAGTTGGGACATGTGTCCAGCAAAGAAAATGTCAGCGACTCGCAGAAACCCTCTTCGTCCGAGTCTTGTGTTTCGAATCGGAAAGGTAAACAGGGTGGGAAATAATTATATTTCAAAGAAATTACACGTCATGTGCCTTAAATTACTGGTTAGAAAAATACTTGATAATTTATAGATGAGTTTAGTTTTACAATTCAAATTCAGGTGATAGGAATGATACGTTAAAATAGACCGAACCAGTGCGCTGAAATCATTTCTCCTTTAATTACAACAATTTTTGCGGTCGAAATTCAATTTATATTATTTGATACTCGATAGTGGTTCATTATCATTACCTGTTTATTAGTTAGTAGAGGTATCCCTAAATAATGTAAACTTTCTGATAAGCGTACAATTTTTTAACCATATTTTCAACAAAATCATACCTGATCGATTATGATATTTTATATTTTGTAACCACTTCTTTTTCTCAGCTTTCTTTTCCCAAGTCTGTTTCTTTCAGCTCTCTTGAATGCAACTTCCACAGATATATCCATAATATTAAACTCACTTTTCCTGATCTCAAGTGAACCTTGACCTTTTCTTCTGCTTTATAATTCCTTCGTACTGTATCCCAAATTTTACTTATCTCATAGTTTGTATTCTCCGATTAAACCTAGAACACATGTTCAATGCACACTTGATGGATGGCACAGGAGTCCATGGTGATTAATTCAGTAAGCTTTCCGTGTAATAGAAATAAATTATTAATGTAGAATTCACTCGACGCTGGTAGTGCTCGTTAGCAAAAGAAGATATCAAATCGGTGGTGGATTTAGAATCAGTTATTCAAAAGACGTTATTTATGAGTACCTCGAATCAAAACACAATTATTGATACAGTTACAGAGTTACATACTTCGTCTAAAACATGAAACGTTTAAGCAGGCCGGAAATTAATGTGTAAACATGATTTGCATCGCAGGAATTTCAACATGGGGAAGGAAAGTAGGCCGAAGATGGGATCAGCTGAAGAGATCGGATAGTTCGGAGTTGCTTTCGGTTTCGGGCCGAAGAAGACGATGGAGCCCGAATCGAAAAAGTTGTGGGAGCACGACAGACGAGAAAGAAAACGTAAATATACAACTTTCCAATTTACACGCTGCAATTTGTCTGACCCAATAAATAATTAGCACTTGACGGAGTAATTGCTTCCCTATTTACCTCCAGTCTATTTACTATCCTTATTTACTCCGCAACATGATAGGTATTTTTAGACGTCAGCTTTAGCTTGTTCCAATTTGTGTCAGGTTACTCATCTATCTTCGCTAAACATACCTAGCAATCAAATCAGTGTTTATTTAATAAGAGATCAATCCTTTGCTTTAGATAACGAAACCTCGTTTCCTTGATTGCGAATCTCTGATAATATTGAGCTGATAATATTAGCTCGAAAACTTACTTCCTAAGTGAATACTTCTAGAAAAACATGTCACGAATGAAATGAAGAGCACCTCCGCTGTTCTCGCATTTTTGTCTAATACTATGGTGTGTTTTCCTTTTTGTCTGTAGGGTGATAGTGGATCGTCAGAGTTACCAAAGCCAAAGAGAATTTCCAGAGTCGAATCCTTGCGGAACTTGTTCAGGAGTAGCGAACGAAACAACAACCTTCTGGGCGGTGACGCGTCCACGAGGAACGAGACTATCAAAGAGGAAGATGTTACTTGCATCAGCCATTATCCCATGGAGAAAGCGTTGAGCGAGGGTGCTATAAAAGATGTACCCTATCGTCTCAGTTCTGACGATAGTCGAGTGAATCGTGGTACAGTTCTACACGAGAAGAAGAAGCGGCTGAGTCACAGTATCCAGGACCTGCAAGACCAGCAACGGGTTCTGGATTTCATTCTAACGAATCAGGACCTGCTGAAGACGCAGGAAGGATCGACTTTCGCGAGGGAAACTTTGAGCAAAGCGGGGAGGAGCGCCAGTCCAAAGCGACGGACAAGTCAGACCACACCGGAAGGCAGCAAGAACAGCGTCTCCACGCAGACACGAGATTTTCTTAGCAGTCAGCTTAATAATATTAAGAAGAACCTTTTCAACGTGCGTGGCAGTGGCAGTGGCAGTGAGTGTGATAGGTACGTTTCTTCCACTTTTATTGCGTCTTAGAGAAATTGCAATTGTTTCCTTGCTAGTTTGTCTCGAGAGGCTTGGCCACCTTGGACGAAGCAGAGTTATAATCATTTCCGGCAATTTTTTTGAAGGGGATAATGAAGTAAATGGAGCATTCAATATGAAGTCTGTTATTGTACAACTCTCGATGGAAAATGTTGATTTTTTTCATACAAACTTCAACGTACGACTTTTCAAGGTACTTCAGCTTTAAGCATTTTGAACAGAGCTGCACAAGGAGCTGTTTTCGGCGCCTAGCGGCCAGCAGCCCTCCTGTCCCGTTGCTAAGGTTAGAATCAGCGAGGAGAACTGTAGTAGTGAAATTCCATGCCTGATTTATTTCATTATCACTTCCAAAAAATTGCCGAAAGTGACTTTAATTCCGCTTCGTCCAAGGTGACTTAACCCCTTAAAACACAGTGTTATTTATTTGAGATACATAAATATAAGGGTTCCTATAGCAGTATCATGAGAAGTATTTAAATTTAAGTTTGAATTTATTTAAAGTCATTTAGTATGTTATCACTCACCTAATGAGATATTACCATCAATGTTTCAAATTATAAAGATGAAGTCAGGCTCCATTTAACCCGAGAGTTATCTTTTCGCATAGTTTATAAATTATACATTTAGTCTTAAATCCTGTATCTTGTCCTTTGGTCACATCGTGTTAATTCTCCTCTTAAGTGCTTCCAAACGCCGAGGACTCTTTCCTGCTCGATAAATGATCGAATTGATAGATTAAAAAATCTCCGCGAGCCTATTTCCCAAAGAGCCGCCGAATTTAAACGAGACCATTTGTTCCGATTTCCAGATCCGATGCTCAAAGAGCTTGCCCAACGACAGGCCTAGAAGACCTGATGAACAACCTACGTTTGGGTTGCGACGAGAGTGGCTACGATTCCGACAGCACGCGGGCTGGTGCCGACTCCCCCGACAGCGGAAAGTCCGTGCCACCGATGTTGAAGCCCCGTAGCTTCTCCATAACATCCGATGATTACCATGGTATCGATCTGTCGCTGCCAGGGAGCACCCCGCAGAAGAGGGACGCGACGACAGTAACCGAAGAAGAGGAATTGCCACCCTGCCTCGAGGAAACTGTGGTAATGGACAAAACTCTGTTGAACGAGTCCGCGAGAACGGACACGACAGCACTGGTATCCGAAGGAGAGGACACGGACAGCTGCGACGAGGACACCTTCGAAGGATTCGCGGAGTACCAGATGAGCTTAGTGGCACAGTACGACAAACGCGCCACGAACACCCTGCCAAAGTGCAACACTGGCTTGTCAAAAGGGAGGACAGTAGGATCTGCGTTGAAAGATAACCTTGGAGGTTCGAGGACCTTTTGCTCTTCCGGTGGCACGGAGTCATCTAGGATACCAGAGAAGAGATCGTTCGCTAAGCCGGAGCAGACCACGACACTTTCACGAATGGTCAAGCCACCAAGTCAGCCGAAGGAGGTGAGGTCTCAGATACCACGAAAATCCGGGAAGCACGGCAGCCCCAGCCTGTTGAGTTTATTAGATAACGCTGCCTCTCCGTGCAAGGACAGCCCTCCGGCATCGAAGATCTGCTCGACGATCGTGAACAGCCCTCTGCTATATTACAGTCCGAAGAGGTCACGGTCGAAGATGGAGCTGGATGGCTACGACACAGTGAACAACAGAAACAAGATCAAAAAGTCCGCGCAGCCGACCAAGATCGGGCACGCAGTGCTTCCCTCGACACCGTCGAAGACCTTGATCCGTCGAGAGCTGAAGACCATGAAGCTCTCCCTGGAGAAACCAGGAAGCCTCGGAATTTCTGTGGAGAGAAGGGAAGCTGTCAGGCCTTTCTTTGTAATCTCGAAGATGGACGTTAGCGGGGAAGCAGCGAAATCGAAGCAGTTCCGTATAGGGGATGAAATCGTCCGCGTATCTGGGCGCAGGTTACGAGGCATGTCGATCGCCGAGGCGAGGAACACTTTGAGGAGTTGCGTGGGCACGGTCGAACTGCAAATTGCAAGGGAGCCGACTTTTACTTTCGGAGAGGAACTGGGCGACACTTGGGGCGACATGTTGGTCCGCACTCGTAGCGACTCTGTGGTGTGGACATTGAAGGAGGAGAAGGTGGATGCCCCCGCATCGGTGGACAGGGCGATGAAGCATGAGGACACGGCCAAGTGCAAGATAATCGGCGCGCTGATGAAAGATGGGAAGAATCTGTCCGCGGGCTCGATGGAGCGTATGGAGAGTGACTTAGATCTGAACGCGACTAAAGAGTCCGAGCAGAAGATGACTGGCATGAAGAAGTTCTACGTGATGCAGAAACGTGGCACGAATCCAGTTTCCTGTCCACGAAGAGCGACTAGTCTTTCGATGGACCTGTTGACTATCACGTTAGAGAAGGGCGCCCCGAAGAAGTTGGGCTTCTCGATCGTCGGAGGCTCGGATAGCAACAAAGGCTCGATGGGTATCTTCGTGAAAGACGTAATGGCTGGCGGTCAGGCAGCCGAACTGGGCACCCTCAAAGTCGGGGATGAGATTCTGGCGATCAATGGGATATCGATGGATGGGTTGACGCGTGGGAAGGCGTTGCATACGTTCAAGGCTGCCAAGGCTGGGAAAATGGTCCTCCACGTGGGTCGTAGGGACCCTACCCACAAACGGTTGTGTTCCAGGCGATAGAATATTGGTGTCTATAACTCTGGGTTAGTTCTGGTGCTTTGCTTCCTTGATATATTCTATTAACTGGCGCAGTGGTTGCTGGGGATTGATAACCAGGTCGCATTGGGGTTTTTCGGATTCGAAGAGCATTGGGCAAAGTAGAAATTTATGAATGGCAGATTAAGTCAGCGACAAATATAAGTTTTGCAATATATTTTGCTCATTTACGGATAAGTCTTTGCTATACACTAAGTACAAGTGTAGTTTCCTTTGTAAAACTTTAAATGGTATTTCTTGATGAATTAACGTAATGATTCGTAATGATTTGGTTGATTATTTGATTAATGAGATTTTTGTAAGTTGTATACCTTAAATGCTTCAGTTGCTATTCACGATAAGAAGAAAGGAATAAATTGCTTTTAGGTCATATTTTTCTGTAGGATTTCAGCTTTATTAATATGTTTTCTAAACGGAACCATAGATTCTTATTTATATGACGCGATAGTCGATGTCGAGAGTTACCAAATTACTTTTGACACTAAAATTTAACACTAAACCACTTTTCAGTTTCTTAGTAATGCAAAAGTACGCTGCACTCTTATATAACTTCTACTCGGTGGCTGTTTTCTGGAAACTAAAATTTCTGTGCTTCATAATCTTAAACAATTTTACGATTACTATATTGACCAAGTGTAATAATTTCTATATCACTAACTCGGTGCAGTTGCCTATTAATATGTTAACCCTATCAGTCTATAAGAATTTAATGGAGTTTATCACACGTAGCAAAAGCAGTAGTCAAAATATTAACCCATGCTAACAAACTTGCTGTATATTACTTAGAAACATTCGAATTACATAATTCACAAGTTGGAGGGAAATAACAGACGAGCTTCGAGTAATTCTAATCTATATAAACAATCTCTCATATCAGTTCACCCCTTCTAGCTTACATTCCTAAACATTATCATTGCCTGAATTCACCAACATCCTTAAGGCCACCGCAATCCTCTTTTCGAAGCTTCCTTTGCACCCTTCGTTATTTGAATGCAAAAATTGTTACTATGTTACAGATACATCATCCAATCAAAATCGTATGATTGCCTCGACAAACTGACGGAGACCGGGGACGAATGAAAAACAAGAAGAATCAAATTTGCCAGTCATTAGAAATGCATACTTGCCTTGGTCGTGTTTTAAGGGGTTAATTGAAGGCATTAGCCTGAGAGATTATTTTCTCATTATCGCAAGGAAGGAAGCTGTACTTCGTATATGAATCAGAGCACGTTGTTACGATTCACGATCATGACTGATTATATAGTGACTGTAATATTTAATTTGAAACTTCAGAACACCCATCCTTTATCCCATCACGAACACGTAATCACTCAATAAAGTGTCTACACCGTTTTGTAATTAGTGATTCGTAACCAACGTGCGAAATTCTTTCTGTATGTCACGCGACACATACAAATTGGGCTAGATTTATACTAACTAATTTCCTTAAAGCAATAATTGTGATATTGGTTGACTATTTTTATTAAAGAGCGATCTATGCTGTGTAAGTATTTTTTCAACATTTGCTTCACACTAATGAGATTAATTATTTCGCCAAGGAAGAGCAGCGTCGATGGTTCCACTTAAAAACTGAGATTCACAAGTTCGTTACTTTGTATTTATTTCTACGTAAACGATCGGATTCTTTTAATACAAATAGGGTGCGATCGTTAAATCGTGTTTGTTCGATTTGATATCCATTGGGCGTGTTTGTTTCATCGAATTAATTTAATCTCGATTCCACCTGTTTAATTAAATTCAACAGAAAATTTGAGATAAGAAAATTTCGTGTGTCATCGTTATTACATTTTGTTTTGGTGTGGTACGTGTATTATTGGAGGATTTTCAGTTTTTATTTGGACGGATCCTGTTTCTTTCGATGTTTTTCGTATTGTAAAATTAGGAACTAGTAATTGTAATGATAGTTATAACAAAATTGTACATTGTCATATCCCGTTAGATGTAGAAAACGCTAACACGTTGGATGATGGCTGTTTAATTTGATGTAGCCCGGATTTAACGTATGTTTTGGTTGGAAACATATTTTTTGTTTAATACGAGCTACACGTCGTGCTAGGAATGGATGAACCAATTAACCGAGATGAGTAATAATCGTTTACTCATTACTCGATTTAACGTAAACTAGTTTAGGTGGACTATTAACTCTCGTTTTAAGCTACTGAGACTGGCATTCAAGGATGTCTACCTGAGAAAATGCTGTGATATTCATTGTAGTCGAATTAGCTGGTATCGTACAAACTGTATTTAAAATAAATCTGGTTTTGTTAATAAACGTATGTACGTAGTTAATTCGCTTTCCACGTTATAGACCTTTTTTATTGACATTAATATCTAGGCACTGTTTATATATTTAGAAAATATGGTAGGATATGAAAATTTCGATGAAATGGAAGGGAAGCATTTGTTACGTGCTACGTGCAAAGGAACGAAGGAAAATATATGAAATTTATGCCACTATTTAATTACTGGAGAATATTTATTTAAGAGAACATTTAGGTGGACCAGTAAATTCATATTGTCACTGAGATATTTTTCGATATTAAGGGTTGTACAGGATTATAAAATCATCGTTTGGATTCTGCAAACTTAGTATTTTATTTGATACATTTTATATAACAAAAGCTGTTTGAATTATTTTAAATTTCTACTGGTTAAATGCCTCATTGCATCCCGTATGATATTTATGGATATAATTATGCATGTGGGTGAACTATTCTAACGATACTATAGTTACTATAGCATTCAACAGAAATGAACAGAAATTGCATCTTGAATTTATTATGGAAAGAAACACGTATTATTAAAAAGTACTGGCCTAATATGCCTAATCAAACATTGAAGTACATTGTTTGCTTCGTTACTAAATGTACATGACATCTAGCACCAAATGAGCATGAATCAGTTAAAATAATTAACAGAACTATTGGATAACAAAATAATTCATAATTTATACCATAGGAACATATAATATACATTGTATATAGAATTCTCTTTAATACAATTTAAAAAATGGTAATCTGAAGTGGACATTGACGAAGTAATTTGATTTATTTAACAATCTTCATTCGTATTATTACAAATGCGCTTGCGATTGTGATATCCACTGTCATTGAAGGGAGGTATTGGATACCTTATTACTTATCGTCCTATTCCACAAAAATCGGGTGAAAGATTATTATCATTTGACGTGAAATCATAGAAGATGTAAGAGAAGGAGTAGGACATATTTGCTTTCGAGAGAAGCACTATTACTGAATTAGGGGTATCTAGGTTCGTGAAAGTGGAGTAGGGTAGCGTGGTTTACAAGATGGAGAGGATAATTTAGTTTTGAAGAGGGTAACTTAACACGGGGTAACGATATTTAGCAGGGGAAATAGGATTGGTAGAGTGAGGATCTGGGGAAGGCTAAGGGTTTCGGAAATGGATAAATAGAAATTAGCATTATTATAAGTACGAGTTAACCATCGTGAGGAGGTAGAACATGTCGTAATGCGGAGTGGAGGCCGAAGTTGAATAATTGAACATCGAGATAGACGATGAATTACTCAGTGTTGAAGTTGGTGTCCTAGGCGATAGGTAATTGTAATTCCACAGGGGTGCCATAAATTTAAAGGTGAAAATGTTCCTGCGGTGGCTTCTATACTGGGACACGTTTCACTAGATGTATTTTATAGGCTGGTCGATTTCACCCTATTAGTATAAGACGTTTCTTATATGACATTTGATGCAAAACTGGGCAAATCTTTGACGCTCTTGCTGGGATCCTCATTTTCCAAGTGGCGGTAGATACGTTGGTGCAGGCGTTGACGTTTGTGGTGGCGGATATCTTACAGGTGGAGGTAAATAAGTGCGGTATGTTGGAGGAGGTTGTGGTGGAGGCAAGTAAGTACGTATTGTTGGAGGAGGTGGCGGTGGTGGAGGCGGTGGGGGAGGAGGTGGTGGCGGCGGTGGTGGTGGTGGCGGAGGTGGTGGAGGCGGTGGAGGCGGTGGAGGTGGAGGTAAGTAAGTACGTATTGTTGGAGGAGGTGGTGGTGGTGGTGGAGGCGGTGGAGGTGGTGGCGGCGGTGGTGGCGGCGGTGGTGGCGGAGGTGGTGGAGGCGGTGGAGGTGGCGGAGGTGGTGGAGGTGGTGGAGGTGGTGGAGGTGGAGGTAAGTAAGTACGTATTGTTGGAGGAGGCGGTGGTGGCGGAGGCGGTGGTGGCGGAGGCGGAGGTGGTGGTGGGGGAGGAGGTGGTGGTGGTGGTGGAGGCGGTGGGGGTGGAGGTGGTGGCGGGGGAGGAGGTGGTGGTGGGTTATATGTATATGGAGGCGGGGGTGGAGGTGGCGGTGGGGGAGGAGGTGGTGGTGGGGGAGGAGGTGGCGGCGGGGGAGGAGGTGGCGGCGGAGGAGGAGGTGGCGGAGGAGGTGGAGGCGGGGGAGGAGGTGGTGGTGGTGGGTTATATGTATATGGCGGTGGTGGCGGGGGTGGAGGTGGCGGTGGGGGAGGAGGAGGTGGCGGAGGAGGAGGTGGTGGAGGAGGAGGTGGTGGTGGCGGAGGTGGTGGTGGCGGAGGAGGTGGTGGCGGGGGAGGAGGTGGTGGTGGTGGATTATATGTATATGGAGGTAACGGTGGAGGTGGTGGAGGTGGTAGAGGGGGCGGCCGAGGTGGTGGCGGGGGAGGTGCTAGAGGGGGCGGTCGAGGTGGTGGCGGGGGAGGCGGAGGAGGTGGTGGATAATATGTATAACTCTGTTGTGGGGGTGGTGGTGGCGGTGCTGAAGGATATGAATATCTCGGTTGAGATGGTGGAGCAGCGTAAGATGGATAGTTTGGTTGATTGTTAGTGTTTGGCAATGTGAACGGAACTGATGGTATCTGGTAATTGTATCCCGCTTGCCGGACGATCCGTTGAGTATGTCCAGCGATGCAGTATAACATGAGCCATATCCCCAGCTGCATGCACAGTACAATTACAAAATATCTTCTATATAAACATCGTCTAATTTGTTAAGAACGTACGTACCCATTCTAATAGTCGCATAGTCATCTGGTGTATACCAGGCAGACAAAGTACCAACACCTTTTATACAAACACGTCCCACGGCTACTTCCGTTCATACCTATTTTCACGAAGCCGCATGTTTCGCAATGTTTCACCAAACAGGCCTACTACTACATAAATTGTGTCCCAGTTGCACTGAGGACTATTAGACCCGCGGTGATTACATTCTTTCAAAAGGGGGGTATTTGTTTCGCTGCTCATTTCGTTGTACACAGGGACCTCGTTATGAAGTAACAACAAAGCAAAACATGTCATTTCGCTACATCTGCATTGCAGCGTGCGTAATTTAACCGTGAAACATAAATATCCTCGTTTATCTAATTCCCCGCAACGTTGACATAGTTACACGGTTGCAAAAATATGACCTTCTTTCACAGACTTTAGTAATAAAAAATGTGTACGCACATTATTACACGCATCTCTGGTGTGGGAATTTTCAATAGAATCATTACTTTCGATATTTTCAGCTTTCAATTAAATACCCCACCCTATGCAGAAAGTCCAGAACGTACAACGACATTATAAAACGTTATAGCTAAAATGCGTCAGCAAGAGGTACAATCTCTAGTAACACAGTGACATTAATAAATCTCGATACAGTGTAAAATCACGTTCATCAATCACTTCATCCTACCAGTCGCTGTTAAAACGCATTTCACACGTACAATTGCACGCAGTATGCTCCAGGCTGCATCACATTATCCAAGTATTAGCCTCAAAGTACTGCAGAAGGGAAGGACTTTTAATGTTTCATGCCATCCGAATCTGACGATTATTCTGTCACGGTTCGTTCAGTATGCATAAGTGCAACGGGTGCAGCTGCGATATTAAACGCCTCTTTATCAACGACAAGACCAATGCAGAATTGCATCGCGATTCATCATCTTAAGCGCTAAAGAGACAGTAGGTCCGCGATAGAATCGACAGAGCAGCTGCATGCGCACAGAGTGTGAGTATCTATAATGATATTATAGCGCACTGTGGCTTGTATAAATCGGAGTACAATTCTTCACTTTGCTTTTTTCCCCTCTTCTGTTTGTTCACCGCAGGATGCAGTCGTAAGAGTTCGCTAATGTAACACCGCATTGATCTGAAACGCCGCGACAAATTGGAATGCACGCGCACTTTCGCTGAACACCGACGATGGGGCTCGTTAATCTTCTTGTGCAAACTTATCGGCCGACAGGTGGGTTAATGCGATTTTTATTCTCGAACCTGTTATTCGTATGATTAATCGCGGATGAGAGCTCGGTAATTATAAGTTTTCCCCTTTTTCTTTTTTTCTTACATTTTATTTTGGTTCCTTCGGCGAGTCCGAACGTGATAATTGCATTTACTCTAACGCCATGCACGGTTTCGAAGAAAATGACTTTCGCGTTTTTATTTTAACGACTGCTTGATAGGGGGATAGCTTGATAGAGCAATTAACGATTGCAGATATCTCAGCAGAACTTGTCTCAGTTGAAGGCAATTTGATTCAATGAGAGATTTCAGAATTTTCGTTCATTGTTTCTATCGACTATTTTGCCAAATCGATCACTGCTTGTATTTCAGATTACGGATTTTGATGAAATTGGAATATGACGTAGTTCACGTGAAATTATGAGGGGTTTAAGTCATCATTTCGATAGTTCTCAAATTTGTTTAAACAATACAGACCGTCAAATTTTGCACTATATTCTACAAATTAACTTTTTCATTTTTCGCGAGGCAGTTCTATTTTGTATTTTCCCCATTCATTAGTTATATCAACGATTCGTGATGGTTATTTAAAATATATTAAATATTTCATACTGCGTTTGCAGATTGTAGATATCGTAGTACGAGCAAGTAATTAACGAATGTTATTTATGTTTGCTTTATAATGTAGCATACAAATAAATACTCTTGAAATGCAAATGGAAATAAAAAGTAATTAACGCGTAACTACATAAAATGGATTTTATTTTAATAAAAAATCTGACACCGAAACGGTGAATTGTGTCGCATTTAGAATGTGTTTTCTGTTTCGCCGGAATTGCCATCAGGCATCCATGGAAATTTGATTTAATTAAAGGCGAAGAACTGTTTATTCACGTAAATTGGAGAAAATCCTGCTGTGTTTATGTTGCGAAAAGGTAGAACCAATAGACGGCAATTGCGATTGACTTTCGCAAGTGGGAATGGGTTTTGTCGTAATAAATGTAAAGTGGAAAGAACTTCTGCGACTTTCAAGCAAATTTACATTTACTTAACATAAGTTATTCGCCTAAATAACAATACTCAGATAACTCTATATTCGTGCAAACTAGTATTTCTCAAAATATGCAAATCTTAAACTTTTTTTGTCACGAAAAATAAGCACCACGGCGTTTTTTCAACTTATTTAAAAGTGTAATCACACATCCTTGCCCTAATCTCTCTGTTCATAATCGTGACCTCATTGCGCTTTAGCACGAAAACACAGGAATCCCGTCTTCCACGATTGTGCTTGAAAAATAATTTTCTAAACACAGTCTGAGTTTCTCGGTCCAGGGAGATTACGAAAACCTTAATTACCATGAAGTTGTTTACAGTGTCTTGCCTCTTGTAACATCCTCCGTGAGCCACCAGCGGACGGCTCGACGAAAGAGAGGAACACCAGTCCTCGAAAGTCATCCAAAAAGTAAACATCGAGAACTCGAGGACGGTGGAGCGAACGAGTGTGAAACAGATGACCGAGAGCCACTTTTGTTGCAGTAAAACGCCATAGTCTGCCGATTTGTTTTGCGGCAGAAGTCTCTGTTGCGTGTACTCTGTAATCATTGGCACGAGAGAACCTAAGGCGCCTATTTAATGTCGGGGCCAGAACGCCAGGAGGGATCACGCGACCATTATTCTCCGCATAACTAAAGTTTCCATAGCCCAGATGGACAGGAAGAGAGCCATCCTTCCCCTTTATTTCCATCGAAAAGCGACGCCACCGCGAACGCTGCCGAATGCAAAGCAACGAACAAGGACCAAAGAAGGGTGCGTTGAATATTTCATTCCGCATACGATTTCGGCTCAACCCCGTTTGAATATTGTACTACGCTGCATGGTTTTTTAATCCCATTAATGTTTTACTTCCAGCTACGGCACTTCGGTAGCTGTCCGTGGATCGACAGTTGAAGAACGGATCGAAAACGAAGAAGAGAATGACAGCTGTAGTGTTGGCATAAACGTCTAAGTATATGGTGAGTCAGCTACGTTAATTATTTTATAATATCATAGAAAGCTAAAGTTATCAGAATCGCAGGTACCTAGATAATCGAGGAATTGAAATGGTAAATACCTAAGTGCCAGAAGTGAAAATTTTCCATAGTTTCGTTTCAACTACAGTGACGTTGGTACTTTATGATCTTAAATCTATTTTGCGGCAACCCTAGTAACTGAAACAAGTTGTTCCAGCATTTACAGCGTTTACCACCGCATTCAGCACGGAGTTAACATCCTTTTCCACTAAAAAGATAATATTGGATTTCTTTGGCACTTATTCGAATGATGAAAACACTATTGTAAACGTAGAACTATGTACCTGTTACCATCAGCATCAGTTTTCAATAGATTCAGACATTCGACACACCTCTACAAAACGTTAATTATTTTAAGCAGCGCGGAAATGTGTACCCCAAGCATCGTAGATAGTCCCCGGATTCAGAGTTGCGCGAAATTTTCCGAGTCGT
This sequence comes from Andrena flavipes, assembly GCA_963971345.1. Classification (NCBI taxonomy): domain Eukaryota; kingdom Metazoa; phylum Arthropoda; class Insecta; order Hymenoptera; family Andrenidae; genus Andrena; species Andrena flavipes. The sequence continues at coordinate 52,532,020 of OZ020482.1, forward strand.
TCGGGAAGGTGGCCTGATTGGTCGCATGAATCTGCCGCCATGGGAAGAGAGCTCGCGTCAGCCCCAGTCCTAGACTTATCGCTCGAGCTGGGGGATTGATGAACGTCATTCAAATGTGTCCCAGAGACGGTCCCGCGGACCGTTTTCGCGTGGTCCACGGCCCTCGTAAACTTCCATTACGATCGAAGATACCGAGAAACGACGATTACCGTCGACGTGTCGTGAACTCGAATGTTCCCATTTGAAACGCGTCTGGTCGGTAAGAAAATGCACGGGGCCCGGAGACCGGGCCTTAGCGGGGTAGCTCGTGAAGATATCAAAGCGTGTTTCAGACGTGCAGTTACGCGCAGTTAAACGAAGTTTATGGATAAACCTGGCTGAATATTAACTCGATCTTCCGCCAGCGAGGACTCATTTCTTTTTTCTTCTCTCATTTTGGTTTCTCGGGCCGTCGCGGCAACGGCCGTGCACCAGCCGCGGGGCCCCATCGGTGCAACATTGCTCGTGTTATTGCCGATCGCCAGGGCCCCGTCCACTCTTAATGGGATTTTATTCCGCGGCGGGGGCAACGTAAGCCCCCGCCGAATCTCTTCGTTATTACAAAGTTTTTCGGAGGACCTCGATTAAAAATGCGCCGCCCGGCACGAACCAGTCTTAAAGCTGCATCGACGTATCTCGGAGCGGCCGGTGGTTATTTATTAACCCCCTTGGGAACCGGGAACCCATCCGCAGCAAGCTCGCGGACCGATATTATTTTAAAGCTAGCATCTGGAGATGTACGGCCGGTTAGGTGTCGCGTAAAGTCTACAAAATGTATCTTCTCTTAATAAACTGGCCGCGTGAAACTTTTTCTTCCTCGCCACTAGCGCTCTGGTCGAATGGCCAGACAACCGGCTGTCCAGAATTCTGGTGGCTCTGAGTCACTGCAGTCTGATAAGTCCCGATTTACAGTTATTTGCGAAATATATTTCGCTCGTGTCCTTGCTCACTTTACACTTCAATCGAAATTTTTATGCACTTGCTCGGCTGCTTGTTCAAGGCTATGTTTATTCTCTTTCGTCTTCAAGTACCTTGGTATATATAGAGTGATGTAAGAAGAGTGGTTGAAGAATGTGATAGTTACTTTTCATGGAGATATCGAGGTCATTGCGTTGCATATATTTTCTACAACAACTTTCTTCCTTTTAAATCGGATTATATATTTTTATTTCACTGTGAATGGAGGAAGCTTGGGAAGTAGTCTTGCGAAACGACGATTTAGAGTTTAGAGACTCTGAAAGGATCGCTGGATGTCGGTATTAGATTGCCGCGTACCTTTTGTTCCCTGAAACGGGACATTAGTCTTGGAAACAGCGGAAGTGTGTGCACCTCGAGGCGAAGGAACTCTCGGAGGGGAGGAGGAGCCATGGGTTTCCGCGAACGGAGAGAGAACGCGGAGCTCTGCAACAATTACTATCGCAAGGACGATAATGCGTGGCACTTGCTGCCGACCGGTTGCATGCCAGATGGCCGACACGATTTTGCCGAGAATCTTATAAACACTTTAGTAGACAACTGTGTGTTTAAACGCCCTGCGTTAAAAGATCATGGCGACTGTGCACTGGAAAATACAAAAATGTTAATCAAGAATGCAGCCTGTAAGATTTTAAATCGAACTCGGTCTTCTACATGTATATAAAATCATTATTTTACTTACATTTGCTACTTCATAAATTCAGAGTAAACAGGAGTGAAAATATCAAAATTCAATTATACAATTATCTTCGCAAAGAACTACAAATTCAAAAAATTATACTATTTTTAAAGATTTTTTCTCGGTAAATCTTTTTGGTATTTATTAAACTTATACAAAAAAATAAAAAAAAAAATTTAATTTGTTTCAAATACTTTTTTTGTAGTGTCGATATGGCACCGAAAAAGTGGTATGTGCGTGCGTACGTAATTTTCACACTCAGGCTTATTTCAAACAAAAAATTCGAGAAGATCCTTAATCTGTACAAGTGTCGCTATCGCCCGTAGGGTGGATGCACCATTTGTGGCTACTTCTTTAAAAGTATGATATTTTTCCGTGTAAGCAATAAATATAACCTTATATTTCTAACGGTATACTAATGAAAATTGTTATGATGTGAAATTATTCACATAATAATGATCTGCGAGCAATTTAAAATTAAGATAATTATGCACATGGCCAAAAATAGTACAATGACAACAATTTTTTGTTGTAAGAGTAGCTGAATAAATTGCAAAATGATTTATTTCATTACACATGGTGTATTTAGTATTTACCGAGAAAATATTTTTAAAAATAGGTTGATTTTTCGGCTCAATATCACTACTTCATCAAAATTCTCCACTCGTAACATTTTTAATAACAGAAATTTTACAAAGATTGTAACGAAATGCAGGGAATAACTCAGCTACTTGTACAAACTAGATCCACAATTTAACCATACCACCACCCTAAAAAGAAGACTCATTCTGCGACTTATAAAATTCTTGCTGCAACTCTGATTGAAGGTAAGCAAAACGCAAAAATGAAAGCTGCAAACGACAACCTGTCATCATGCTATCAAGGGTCCCACCGAAGTGCCCTTGTCCGCAAAAGAAAACATTCAACCCTTCTGGGATCGCTATCTGACAGAAGCTCGTCAACGACGTACCAACGACGTCTCATCAGCTATTTCTGCGTTTCGAGCGATTTTCCCGGGACAAAGGGGGCACGAAAGAAGCGTGGTCGAACGAGTCCCCCGGTATCAGCATTTCATTAGAGGTTGCCCCCCGTAATGACTTCCAGAGGAGTCGTTGTGGTGTCTCGTTCCCGCCGTCCGCGATTAAGCTGATTCCCCGTGATTATACGTTTGCGCGTCCAACGTCGGACAGGTCGATGTGTCACCGTGATCCTCTAGGGAAAACTCCTTGGCCAGGCATCTCTGACCGCGGCCACCGGACGGTGAGGGGGCCACGCTGTTGGGCGTAACGAAAAAAAGTCGGTGCTAGCAGAGGAACGTCCAGTTTTTGCCGCGAAGTTAGTTACCTTAGAACGGGCAACATTCTCGCTGGCTTCACGAGCGAAGTTCCTCGTGCTAGCATGGGGCACGGGAGGCTTGCCCTTCGTCCTGCGCGAAGAAATGGAGCGAGACGAACGTGTAATGCCGTAATCACGGTCCCTGCGGTTGCTGAGACCCGTAACGATCCAGGCCCGCGACTTTCCTGGTAGTTAGCTCTATTTGCTCGCGGATTAATTGCCGACTTAGCTGCTCTATCCGCCGCCTTTTAATTCTCCGCCTACCCATCGTTGCTTCACACTGGTGTATTAGACCTACGGATCGCGCGTGATCTTGGTTAATTCAGGGGAGCAAATATTGTGGGTACGATTTTCACGATCGTACATGGATTACGTGAGGTGGTCTGTTTACGATACAAGTTGGTGGCAGTGTGGTGGGGTTATCGTTGTGGTGCTGTATGTAAGGGCAGTGGCGGATTTAACAGGGCGGCTGATGAGCAGTTGCGGGCTAGGCCCCTGCACAGAAGGCCCCCGCAGGGCCCTATAACGGAAAAGAATTATGATTAGGTATAGGTATCCAAACACTACGTTTCGGTTCGTACTACTACACTTGGCTCGTTTTTAGCAAACTACCTCTTCATTTTTCCGAAAAATGGACGCCTGCCCAGAAGGCCCCTAAGGGCCCTATCTTAAAAAAGATGATTTTAATCAAACACTATATTCTTTTCTATATTACTACACTTAGCCCGTTTTTAGTAAACTACCTCTTCATTTTCCCCCAAAAATGGGCCCCTCAGAACGTTTGCCACCTGGGGCCTTTTTCCCTAAAACCGCCACTGTGTAAAGGTGAAATCTGACGGCACGTGGATTGGCAGGCTTGGCACGAGACTCGCCGAGCCTACGCGCCGTGAGACCGCTCATGGCTCGCCGTTTTTTTAGCTTTCCACTTACTTCCTTCAAAGTACAAGCGCGACGAGTCGTGGCCACTAACACAGCGTCTGAATAACGCCCCATCCATTTATTTCCTGATAATACTTTGTTAAACCTTTGTATATAAAAGGAGTCATCCGGACAAAGTAAAATAAGGATAAAGTAAAATAATCGTCTTTTCTTTTCTGCTTATTTTGTAATTAGGCATTGCTTGATTGTACCGATCATGAATGTGATAGACACTAGGAATAAATAAGTAGGTAACTGCTCCGTGTTTGCATGAAATCGGTTATCGAAATTCGTCGATTGGTAGTCTTGATTCAGCCAAACCACCGTCCCAAATCAACCACCCATCTCGACGAGCACGTTATCACCACCTGTTCTCACATTGTCCAACAAAATCCTTGCCTTATCATCTCGAAAGCAATTAATCAGCGATTTCACGGTTATTAACGTCTTAACAAATGTTTCTCTCGTTAGCGATTTAGCCGCGTTATTCCACGCCCCATGAATAATGGATGAAGAAAGTATTGTTATAGATTACACGTCGAACCGACTTCGCATCGCAACGCGAGGTATCCGCGATCGCTATCACTTAGGAATCGCTGGATAGAATTTCGCGATGTTACGGAATGATAGCCACGTAGGTGGCATAATTCCTGGGATTGCGCGTGGAATATACATTCTATTATTACAGGTTACATATGGAACGATTCGGCGACTGTAACGTCCAGAGTTCGTAATTTAGATTAATTAAAAAGCCGCGCGATGGGAGTCAGATTTTACGGAGAAGATAGCTAAGCAGACGGTTCAACGTTGGCGATTCCAAGCGGGCACGCTGGAATTATTCGACACGTCGATGATTTATGCATTTTCCCCTTGCAAAATGGCGGCTGGTAACAACCTGATCATCGTTGCCGATTCTTCGGTCCACGATTTAACTCGCTCATGCTTTCAACATATTTATTGCTATTTATCGGGGATCGGTTGCAAGGCTAAAGTATTGATTAATTAAGCCAAAGATAATTGAGCCTTAACACAGTTGCACTTGTATGGATCCGGTGCGACGGTGTTGCTTTTTTACGCGGAAACGCGTGTAGGATTTATGGTTGTAGATTGAATCTTCAGGACTGATTTAAAGGTTCCTCTTTGGTATTTATGGGGTTTGTGTGTGTCGGATGCTTTTATTGTAAAGTTAAGATTTTACTTGACAATAACGTACATGCCGATACACTATCCTTTCTTTTAAAGAGGCTCCTCCACTATGTAATCGAGAATGCTGGATATTTGCGACTTCTCTTCGAAGGGACTCGATTCCCATCACCAACGATTATGCCATTCTTTACGATTTTCTTAAAGGCATTACACGAACAATCTCAACTTCGCTTAATCCGAATAAAAAGTCCGGCAGGTATAAGGGGAACACGGTTGCACAGCGAGTTTCGGGTATAATTAATTGAGGCGATCGTTTTATTGGCGGGGCTTCATACAAAATAACTTCAAGGGAAGTAAATAAAGGTTAATGTATCGGAGCCTCGAATATTTTATTAAAGAGGAATCGTTAAACACGGCTGCATAAAGCCACCGAACGTATAATCTTAATAAACTGCCGCGTAAAATGAATTCTAATTACCCGCAAAACTGGCCCCACCTTGATATAAAACCCTGTATAAATAACAACGGGATATTAGTTATTAAAAGCGATGCGCGGCGTAAGGTGTGGCGTCGGTGGTGGTGGTGGGTTGAAAAACGACAGGACGGACGCAGGCTCGGAGAAAGCGGAAAGGCAAACTATCCGTATTTTGTTGGTATATTAAGCCATAAATTATCGTAAAAATTTTATGAACAAGCATTCGAGTACGATGATCATTCCGAGGGGTACGCGTGGGTCGTGTGCCCGTAATACGTGCCCCGTTGCATCCTGTAATTTTTACACGCGTGTAAAGGATGCTTTTATCGGTCGTTCCTGGACGATGCAATAAATCAACGCCTCTCCGAAGACGCGGAGTTCCGGAAAATGCCACGCTCCGTTCAGCCTTTACCTTTGGATTTCTAATTAGCAGCGCGCCTGCTAATGGCGTTTATTAAAATGTCATTACAGAGGGGATGCTTGAGTTGTTAATTATACTAACGTTACAATCGACTTTCCTTTAATTTTGCAGACATTTCAGCCAGATTTTATTCTGCACACTGTTGGTTTGTTTGAAATTCTACGCGAAAAGTTTGGGTTAGTTTTATAAAGTTGTATGAATTAATACTAGAACAACCAAGCCAGTTAGAATGACTGGCTTAAAATTTGGTTGCGAATTTACCATTTTTTAAGTGTACCTAATGAAAATGTATTTCTAAGTAGTATAAATATGGCGCCGACTTAAAAAAAATTGAGAGTCATAACTTAAAGAAGGAAAAACTTATATTTTATTTTTTTATTTTTTGAAGTCGGATTTAATTTTTCCTAAAATTGTATATTTTTTAGTTATTTAAGTTGTATAACTACATTTATTTTGAAAAATATGGGGTAGGCCTACAAAAGGAGCTACTCGTAAAAAATAATCGTTTGCTAGAAATAGAAGATCTTATCTTATCGGAGGAACTTCTTATTTTTTGTGTAACTTCAAAACTAATGCACCGATTTTGATAATTCATTCTCCATGGTCTAAGTTGATTGAACCTAAACTAAATGCAATACGTTTCACGAAAATCGGTCCAGTGGTTGCGGAGAAATTCACGGTCAAACGTAATACATACTAATATACGCACATACATACATACACCTCGACTAAGATCCCAAGTCAATAAATATGTATAATACCGTGCACATATTTTTAGCAATATAAAAACTAAAATAATATGAATAGAGAAAGAAACACTATTTTTACAGAGTTTCCTTACAATTTTTTCACACTCGAATGTAATATATTCCCATTAATTCCCTGAAAAGGAATTTCAGTCTGGTATATTTTACTGCTTTCTATTCTGTGAGAGATGTCCGCGTCGATTGACACATGCGCATTCCCCCTTTTGCAGTTCAGGAAACGTATACGTACATCTTGAAAATTTGGGTCTTCAAGTGCACGTGGACTGCGTCGCGTCTCAAGAACTCGTCGAGGACGCACGTCCTAAGTGCAATATTTCTGGACATACGCCAGAACGTTTGAATGCCTATCCCAGCACCCATTTTGGCATCTTGATAAATAAATACGAAAGGTCTTCTTAAGTGGAGAGTCTCTTCCAAGCCACACTTCCCTGTAGTTTCAGTAAGTAAAACTGTTTTCCATATTAAAGAGCATTAATTTTATTCCAGACTGTTCCTACTTTTTACGCAGCAACAAGTGTGTTTATTTACAGAGCTTGTTTTCTGGAAAATGAACAAAAATTGAAAGCTTTGACGGCCTATTTGTTTTAAACAAATTCGATACCAGAAAAGTGACGATTTAAACCCCTCCGAATTTCACACGGATTGATTATATTTCAGTTTCATCAAAATCTATGAGATGGAATGCAAAATGTGATCGATGGTCCGCAAAAGTTTCATGAGGTAATTTTTTGATCCTAGAATAATTACTCATTTAAAATTGACCTTTTCACACTTTATAGTTTTTTTGTAAAAATCTGTTCCACTAAAAAAAAACTACATTGACCTTTATCTTCTACTAAAAAAATGCAATAGAGTCAACTTTCGTAAAACTTCGATGCAGTGAAGTTTAACGACATTCCCCCCAAAAATTCTTTCCCTCTATTTCTTTTTAGACACAATAAGCACGTGTTACATCTCAACCAGAATAACTGCATATTATTTTACACGTTTCGCTGCCTCGCGTCTTGACTAGGATGGCTCTTATCTTCGACTTTTGAATTTTCTTCGAGGCACCCTCCAGAATTGTTCCAAATAATTTAAAACAAATCCGTGTAAAGTTTGAGCTCGATCGGATAACGGGAAAGGGTGCCCCTGGGCCCTTAAACATTTAATTCATTATTTAACAGCTAACGAAGTCGATTGTATATAATATCCTCCAAGTTATTGGTTAAATCAAAATATACATATGTCAAATAAAAGTTGTAGATTCGTACAAGGAGCAAAAAATCCGAAAAACTGAAAAAACTTTCCCTTCCTTCAAATTTTTAAAGTTTAAATGCTTCTCGAACACTTTTTATTTATGACGGCGAATAAAAAAATAAATTTTTATTTTCGACGACTATTTTTTAAACATTTAAGGGGGGTCATATACCGAAATATGCAAAAAGGTAAATTTGTTTCTTCTTATTTTAAGTATTTGATGTGTCATGAAAGTTTCCTGAAAATTTGGGACCGAAATTTTCAGGAAACATGCATAACATAACAAACACTGAAAATAAGAAGAATTTTTTTTATATTTTATAAATCGACTTCGCGAGCTGTTAAATAATGATTTAAATGTTATCCGATCGAGCTGAAACTTTACACGGATTTTTTTTAATTATTTGGAACTATTCTGGAGGGTGTCCCGAAGACAATCTTGAAAAAAACATTGACGTTTCCATACTCGAATTATCGATGTTTGACTGCGTCGGTGGTAAGTGTAAAATAGATTTTATGGAATACCTCCGAGCTGGTGCGTAATACACGGAATAGTTAATAAACTCGTAACGGCGCACCGTATTATGCACACGGTATCGAACGAGTTTCCACAAAACCCGCCACGTCCTTTGTCGTCCCCGCCAGAGGAAGAGGGTACACGGTGTCGTCGGTGGACGTGGCTGAATACGTGACGAGGCATCATTAAGATTCCGTGCATCGATCTCAAAAGCGACGTGCATTTGTCTCCGAAGCGAGAAAAAAGAGGAAGAAGGTGAGGGGACAGTTCGTCGTCGTGGACAGGTCGAACTCTCTGTTCTTCGTTTACAAATCGAAGAATGGGGGGCCTGGCCATAGCCGTTCTCGAAAACAGCTGTAACGACTCGCGGACAGGCTTAATATGCGTCCGAAGTGGCTCGAAAAGGGAAAAGGGGGAAGAAAAAGAAAAGAGGTGAACGTTGACGTTAACAGTACAGTTAGAAGTGCCCTGTCCTTTCGAGTGGTACTGTTATGTTGGTCCTCCTTTACGCTATTCCTTCTTTTCCATCTCTATGAAGCCTGAAGCGTTGTCAATCCACTGATAAACTGCCACGGAAATTATGTAAAAATTGCTGAATATATTTCCTTGTTAATTAAGAAGAAAGGAAGGGGACAGTGTGTCAGAGCTGCGCGAGCAGTGAAATTTCAGTGTTCGAAAAACATTTATCAAGGATGGTCTTCTAAATGAAATCTGATATCTATCACTGAGAACTGGGGTGTCAAACATACGATAGTTGTCTTCATAGCAATTAACCTGTTAAATCTTACAATTAGCTGAATAATATTCAATCCTCGACGCCATCGCTTCTTATGCTTTCATCAATTTCGCAACTTGTATTTAATCAGAAAATCAATTGGAATTTCACGATCGCGCAGACTAGTCGACGAGCTGCAACTTCTTGCATGGGAATCGAGCAGGAATATTTTTCAAGCTACGTTCTAATTATTCGAAGAAATTAATGGCGAGGTCCTGACGCGGGGCAAATCTTAAGTGTTTGGTGGAAAATTGTCCTAGCATCGTTAAAACGCGTTCGTAATGAAATTCGAGGGATGTGTCGAGGTGGAAACTCGATTGTACGCTCGGAAAGTGGTGCTCAGAGGCCACGGAACGTCTTCCTTCTAACAATGGACATGTCGCCGTCGTTCGTTCCACTCGGTTTGTCTTGCCTCACCGCGACACGTTCAACAACCTTCTGTCTAGTGAAAACTGAAAAACGGTCGGTCGGTGAGCCACATGATCGTGCACCACCGAAAAAGAATTACGACCGCAATCGTATGGTTTACAGTCGGCCGTGCGACGTTTATGATTTACCACACTGCAGGGGAAGCTTTCAACGGGAAGACAGCCTTGAAATTGAACGCGACGTATGGCTACTTTAATTACGAGTCCTTTTTTCCACTATTTAGCACATCGAGTCGTTAAGGGCGAAGGTCGTAAAGTAAAATCTTTCTTAGAGGTGAAAGGCATCGAAAAGAGTATATTTGTGATGAAAACATTAGAGTGGCTGAGGCTTGCACTTGAACCTTGGATGAATAAAGAATTATCAAACAAATATTTGTGTAAATATTTAAACTTCCTCTAAAGGAAGGTAATATTAATGTAAATTCTCTGATAGGTATCGTTTTTGTGTGTAATTTGTTTTCGTAGCATTACCGAGCCCCACTGATTAAAGTTAGATTATAGCCAGGTTCACCAGGAAGGTGGTGAAAAAAATTCAGAGCATGAAGTTTAATCGATGCCCAAACAGATCCCTGAGAAAGTTCTCCTCGCGTTAATTACAAAGGCCAACTTTCCGCTACAAGTGGTAGCAGCGATTTTGCACGCCTCGAACGAGAGCAAAACTTTGCCCACTCATTGTCTAAAAGTTAAAACGCTCGGCTTTCACTTTCGTTCCGTAGGTGTTTCACCAATTAAAGCCCTCCAGAAATTTTTCACGCCAGCCCATAAGAGCACTCGATGGCGAGCGTGATTGCTCCCTTTCACAGCGTTCTCTCGTGTATCCGCGAGAACTCCTCGCACAACGGCTACAATAATGGAGCTACAGTCACCTCGCGCTCCTCCCGCAAAGATGAATGAAAGAGACTCAGCCTGCTCCGACAAAAGCTACGTCATTTCTTTAAAATTCCGGCTGTATCGCAGAAGCTTGAAGGATTTTTAGGGCGCGAGTGGACATGCTAAAATGAAAAGGTGGTAACATTATCCAGAGGATCGGTGACAGTCTCGGAAGCGAAAGCACAATGGCCCTGTAACACGTAAGATCGTATGTTACGCGAACTTTCCCACATTCCTCCACATTTTTGCCATCGGCCTCTTCCTCCACACTCATCCTCTCTGATCATCCTCCTCCCCTCTTTAACAAGCGTGTAATTGATTGCACTTGCACCGAGTTCAGCGACAAGTGCACACTATGGAGTCTCTATTGTTTTTCCTCGATTACACCCAGAAGGCTCTGGGCGCGTAACATCGCGATTGCGGAGCGACCGCAAAAACCGCTTGCATCAGCCGGGGTGACTTGCAAGGGATGTCGCTTCCTTCGACAATACTTGATGGATAACTCGAAGCATCTACCAGGAAAATTGACTAGGAGACAATTGACTGTTAACTTGTATTCCACTTCCTGTGGCGCAAACACAGTTGCAAAACCGCAAAGTCTCCACAAGGTGACCGAACATCGTCAAGATCGCGATCTGCGACAATGCAACGGCACAGCGAGCATCTCCATCGAGGACAGCGCGTTGAAAAGACGCGAATGGTGGATTTGGGTCAGTCTAATCGACGCCTGGAAATACCCCATTAGCCCGTGCTTCCTGCGCAGGGATTCGCCTTTCAGGCTGTTCCTGTCCCCGTCGATTGCTGGCCCGTGATCTCTATACATGTCAAATGGCGCCAGGTACGGCTAACGCGGCCGAAGCTGATGACTTTTACCCGTGAATGGATACGAATTCGCCCCCGCGCGGAGAAGAGGCTGACGTTTAGCCGCAACAACGCGCGGGGACAAGCGTGGCAAACCCTTTCTCAGCGACCCCTTTATCCCTTGCCTCGCCGGCGAGGGTCGAGTCTGGAATCGAGGGAGAGGCCGGTGATTATGAAAACTGGCTGGGAGGTGTCGTCATTAATCAATGAATGCGCGCCGCGGGCCAATTAACGAGATCGCGGGAGGAGAAGAATGAGCAAACACGTGCCATTAAGTTCTCGTCGATGCGAAGCGCTGGGAGAAGGGAAAAGGCGAGCCCGCCGAATTCAAGGTACGCATTAAACAATTAGGGATTAGCTCGATAAGTTTGAGCGACGTTGATCGACTTTTGCGAGGAGTTAGGTAAGGATGAGTCGGGCGTGCTTTTCTTTGGTTGCATTAATTTTATATGGTAAACGTGACTGGATTGCTTTGGAAGTTTGAATAAATTTCATTGATCCACTGGTTTAGGCGGTTTTGACGAGTGTTTGTTCCGAGGGTAGTGTTTAGTCGGGTGTTGTAATTTGAAATTGAGAAAGTTACTGCTGGACTGATATTTTGGTCAGCCAATTTTTCTGACGAAATAATGGATATTTGGAATTGTAGAATATTATAGAAAACGTATAGGCGACCAGGAGGAATTTCAAGATTGCTATTTTTCGACATTTTCATATTTTGGTCAGTTGTTTTTTAGGCGAAATAATGGATATTTGAAATTATAGAATATTTTAGAAAATGTATAGGCGACCAAGCGGAAGTTCAAGATTGTTATTTTTGCATATTTGCATATTTTGGTCAGTTCTTCTTTAAGCGAAGTAATGGATATTTGAAATTATAGAATATTTTAGAAAATGTATAAGCGACCAAGCGGAAGTTCAAGATTGTTATTTTTGCATACGTGTATAAGTAAGTATAATACTAGTCTGGATGTGTGAGATCACGGTCTTTGGTGTATTCTGGGCAGTTTTCTGACTCTACAGTGTTTTACTGTTAAATTACAGCGTTGTACATTTGATTAAGGCTCTCAAAGTAGACAGTAAACAAGAAGATGTGTACAAATGACATAAAAGAAGTTAATGCAATTATCCTCTTAATAATTTTAACGATCAGTTCGAGTATTGGAACGGAAAACCTCAATTCGCTTCTTGCGGCTCTACAATTTATTTGTATTTATTATATCCAACTGATCGCAGGTATTTAATTTTACATCTTCGGGCTACAATTTATAGTCGGAGTTGATTTTCGAGTATAATTAAGATTTCATCCGCAGAAAGCGTCGAAGACGATTCCATCGAACGTCCAAGGTACACATTACACAATTAAAAGCTGCTTCAGCTTGATGGCAGTAAACGATGTTAATCGACGCGCAGCTGAGCGAAGTATTCTTTCATAATACGCGTCCTGAAAAGATGATGTCTTTATCATCGGTTGCTCGAATCTTGTTGCGCATTACTCTCAATCAACTCGTGGAGAATAGCAGTAAATTCGCCAGTTAAAACGAAATCAGAACGCAGTGCGATGGCGTAGAAGACACAATCGTAGTCATGCCTTGAAATTAGGTTTATCGACCTTTAAGAAATCGATGCAGCGACGTCATAAGAAATGTAGTAAGGTCAATCTATTAATGGAAATGGTGTTAGTTACTTGTGAAGTTTAGTACTTGTTACATTAAACTAACCTATATGCTGAAAAAATAGAAGCTGACTTTCGCTGAAAGTTTGCTTCCATGAAAGAATAATTTAATATCCAATTCCCGAAACAATTCAACGTACCTATATGCGAACAAATATTTCACGTTTAAGCGAACGCTTAGAGTATTAAAAATATTCTTCTTTAATTGAATTAAATTTCATACACATACATGTCACGTTTGCTTGCTCTTTTAATTGTTTTGACAGCTCCAAGGCGTTAGACTTGAGAGAGCAAAGGTGGAATAGGAGTAATTTAAACTAGGAACCTTTGAAATTAACGAGAAACGTGGACGTTGCGTTGGAGGAAATTGGAAAGTTGAATGGAAACCGCCAGCTGGACTGTGAAAGGAAAATACACATCCGCATCCGAGGTTTCTTATCAATTTGCTCAATCGAATATGTAAAACAGAGGAAACCTATTTGTTCCGAACGGTGCCATAAATTGTGGCAAATACAGACGGCGTAATATAAATGCATACTGTGTGCACACAGCAGGATCCAATAGTCAGGAGGAAGCCGAATATGAGTTATCGTAGATTGCACTGTGAATGCACACGGAAATGCGAGGATAATACCGGGATCTATGGAAAACGGGAAACGTTCGATGCAGACCGTTTCTAATTCGCTTTTCTGATGGAGAAAGATGGCACAAGTTGAACATGAATCTATTCCGGAAAAATAAAGAGGGTCGTAAAACGACAAGTTTATTTTTAAAAGTTGGACATTAATCTCTGTGGCAAAAATAAAACAAATTGCCTAAGAAATATTAACTTGTATCTTTGCATTAACGTAGGACCAACAGATCTTTGAGAAAACAAGGGTTTCGTGCATTTATTGCACGGAAGGGCAAAATTTATATTTAAATCGAATTTCGAATAACGAATAAAAGTTAAAAAAAAACTATTCATCATTCGTTTGTTAACCCGAGTTAACTTAATTTGACACACGAGGAATAACTTTTTAACTATTATTCGTTATTCGAAATTTCGTTTAAATAAAAATTTTGGCCATCTCTGGTTTACTATAAGAATAAGTGGGAAGGCATTTATTAATTATACTTTATTCCAGTAGAAGCTTAAAAAAAGAGAAAGTACCTACCTCAATCGTAATAGTATCTTTAAAATTGAAACTATTTCCAAAATACCACACAATGCAGCAGCAAAATAAATCCCCTGCAATCTACAAAACAATCTTCCTCCCTAAACAATTAAATTCAGCGCACAAAGCGTTACCTTATATAATACGAGCAACCGCGAATCGGCCCGTTCGGTAACCCTCGATTTTATCAAATGAATCTATTCAATGAATTAATTAACCGATTTATCACTCTTAAGTTTGCATTTATATTTCTCAATATTGCGTTCCCCATAAGAATACCTACATGTTAAATTGAAAGTTAAATAATTTAAAAACTACCGAATGAATTTTTCTAAAATTTTGCGTGTACCGTTCATGCCTCCAATTTTCAAAGATCTTCGCTTATCTTGTACGTTACCGAAATTGATCCTTAAACGCTCGCGGCGTGACCGGCCACTCGAATCTCGCGCGCCGGGTGGCCGGCGTTTTCCCGCGCGGGCGGGAAACTGGCTGCGCGCGCATCTCGTCCCTGCAGTAGGTAAAATGGAGCCGGTCGCGGGAGAACGGTGCGCGTCACCGGCGCGCGAATTCACGGGAAACCGCGGGGAAAACGTTCGATTCGCGGGCGGCAGGGCCGAGGCGAAACGGCGAAAACCGAGTGTTACTCCGTTTTCGGTGGGGAAGCGTGCGCGGGACTCGCCGCCGGCGTGAAGACAGCTGGAATAGTGGGGGAAGGAGACGGAAGGAGCGAGCGAGCGAGAGAGGGAGCGACCGCAACATGACGAACGCCAGGCAACGGCGAGGCGAGGGCAGTCTGCGCACGGACATCGATCGAAGCTCACGTCCCACACCATTCCCCGAGGTTCCCGGTGTTTTCCTTTCCGATACGTTGACACTTCGCGGTCTACGGTGCATGACAGCCCGTGCCCTCGTGCGCGAGTCGTGCCTCGGTGTAGTGACACTTGTGCCTCTCGGAGAAAAAGACTGAAAACCATCGGCCCCCTCGGCCGACCCACCGCCAACCCGGGCCACCAGCACGGGACACCGACCGCATCGTCCTTCCGCCTTGGAGTCTCCGATCCCCGAGGACTATGGTTCGCCGTTGACTCTATTCCTGCACCTAGCATTGGCCGCATCGGTGAGTAGAAGTTTCGTGCGACTCTCTTGTTGTTCCTTTTTTGGCCCGTGGCGCGCCCGTCCCATGCGGAACGTTGGTGAAGTTAGAGTCGGGGCTCTCGCGTTCTGTTTTCGATTTCGGTGGCGCGGGATACCGGCGCGAGTTACGTTTGAATGTTGGGGCATCGATGGAGTATTGGCAGTGCTGGTATGGGCATTTTTAATGGGTGATGCAGGTATGGTAGGTACAGAGGGCTCGTGGAACTAGGGATGTTCGATTCCGATTCGATTCTTAAAAAAATCGATTCTTTTGGTTAAAAGATCGATCTTTTAAATCGATTCTTCGCTGTTCGATTTTTTTGAGAATCGATTCTTTACACTAAGAATCGAGAACCGATTTTTTTTTCATCAACACGCAGAACTGCGTTGAATGCATTGAGCTATAATAGCTCAATGGTTGAATGTGATAAAATAACTACATTGAATATTCAGGCATTGCAGTTCACGAACGGCTAGAGAACGATTTCCCTGGGTTACCACGTGACTGTATTGAAAGATTACTTAAGTTACTTAAATGATGAAGATTTTTAATGGACGCTGACAATATAATATATATATATATATATATATATATATTAAAAATTTAATAATTTTTTACGATCTTTAGATCGATTCTTGCAAAATCGATTCTTTGGTTTCGGGTTTTTAACAGAATCGGTTCTCATGATTCGATTCAGAAACGATTCTGAAAATCGATCTTTTAAAGTGAATCGAACATCCCTACGTGGAACGAGGAATGGTGTGAATGGTATGGGAACTAATCAGGAGATACTTTGGTGGGAAATTGAACGCACGCTTGTTTGTTGCTGATTAACGGGGGGTTTCGTGTTGTTGATTTCGTCTATTTTTACTATTGACATGGGTGGTTGTTCTAAGGGTCTAAATTAGTGTTTTGTACGAAGTAGTTTAGTAATAATTCTGGAATTCGTAATGGTATTTGAAGCTGTATGGTATTGAAATGGTATGGAATGCTTCGCTATGCGTAATTTAAATATAGCTATCAAAACTGAATATAGAATGTTGGTATGTAATGATTTGGATGCTAAATAATCATTAAAGCTAAATATACGAAGTACATATTCGTTTACTTAGCAAAATGTTGAACTGAAAATTATAAAATCTGGTAAAGTACAATATGCAAAGTAATGGGAAATCTAGAAAGAAAACAGATTTTGTAATAAAGTGCAGACACCTAATGCAGGTTTTCAGCCCCAGTCCATTAGCGTTATAATCTAGCATGTGTACGTTTTTTAACGTATGTTTCATGCCTATATAGTCAATCTGTTTACATGTTCAGGATGGTATAATGAACCTACCACGGAAAATAGATTAATTTCTTCAGCACCAGGCATTTGCAATCTTAAGATTGCGTTGTGATTATTATACTTTATGTTAAATTGTATGATTTTCATAGTGAAAAATCATTTCAATGAAGGTGTACACGTAATCGTGTATAAAAGATTATGTTTTGGTTTATGTAAGTAGTTTCTTTACATCTCTAATAATACTATCATTGTAGTTAAAAAAAAATTTAAACTTTGGTGAAGTTAAAGACACGAATGCTTGGACCGTTAACGGGATCATTTCTCCACCAGAAACGCCTTGAGTACACATGTTTAATAATAATAATTAAAGTCGAGTTAACTCGTTTTACTCACGGTAAATTCAAATATTGACATAATGATCCATGACATGGTAAATACCTCCATTATACGAGTGTAATTATTTAAGTCTCATCTTTGGATCGTCTCATTCTTCCCAATTAACAATTTAAAACCGCTTTTTAAACGTCTCTTACTTCACCATTTATTTGCATCTTTGTTGACCTTGACATTTTGACTGCAATTTTTAAAAAAAAACAAACCTTAATGCCCACTATATGCCCATTTAACAGTCGCTTGTATCATATCCATAACCGCCGTTCGAAATTACTTAAGAAGCTACAAAATTCGAGTGTTAATACAGTCCAGAGCAAACACATTTCATTCAGCAGAGTTACAAGCCTGCTTGCGTTTATCCCAGATGAACCCCATAGTAATTAGCTCGACACCGTGCAAAACATGGAACGACTGGGGGAGGGGGGGGGGGGGGAGAAGTTTTTTCAGATGTTTCTCCACTTACTCGTTACTACTTAGGCCCTTTTCACACGAGGCACTTATTGTTAATAAAGACAACACCAGTTTATGACGACAGAAAAACATTCGAGATCATTAAACCACGTAAGCAGGTGTTACAAAATATAATATTACCTTCTCCTCCTTCTCCACCTTTTTACCCGTTGTACTTTGATGCCTCCATACTGATATCTGATAGATATTCATGTCTCCCATACTTTCCATCATTTTCGACCCAATACCGTCTCCACTGACCGAACACATCCAAAATACCAGTCGTAACCGTTATAAGACACAAAAGCATCTTATATAAGATGCCCTCAAGCATCATTAGCATGATTGCCCTCTGTTCTCCCCTGCCGGGTCATCCCTTTCGCCCTCGAGGGTCCGCAATGCGTCGCGACGGCTCGCGACTCGTCGAAACGAGAGGATCCATCGCGGCGAAGGGCTAACCTTCGGCGTAACCTCTAAAACGATTACGAAATCTGCTCGCGAGGCATGCTTTCAGCTCGGGGACAGTGTTTACGAGCCACGATACGCGACGGACAATAAGTGCGCGACAATAAAGCGACTTCGGAACCGCTATTGTCGCGCACGGCCGCGGATAAGCGTGTCTGCCTGCGTGTGCTTGCCGCGCGCCTGGGTAGAGATCGAGGGGCTAAGAAGGCCTGAAAATCAAAGGCCTCGCCTCCGTTAATGGAACGAACGACCCTCGCCAAGTGAGAAGATCGAGAACGCCCGAACACCTCCCGGAGATTCTGATTTACAGGGATTTGGATTGTCGGCCGGGATCGAGGCGAATTTAGAGGCAGCCTCTCGTAGGAATTCGGCTGGTTACATATTTGGCTTCTCGTCTGGAACATGTATTAGCGATACAGCGGCTGGAATGCTTCTCTGGGAAATCTGATTTGCGAGTGGGGTGGGGGCGTAGATTTCGATGCAGGCTCTTGTAGGAATTCGATTTTCACTGATAGGTACGAGTA